>OX463851.1:41771942-41914004 GCA_949825065.1 Odontocerum albicorne
AGTGCTGACTGACATAAGGCGAAGTATACACTTTTAAGAATATTTTCACTGAGCACATTTCGAATCATACGGAATACTACCTTGATCAAACAATTTTAGGACCGGCCACCGTGTGGCGTTGTCAGTCACCCGATTGGATTTTTTTTTTTGTTAGGTTACCACATCTATCATTGACACTTCCCGTCAAATTTCAGCGTCATAGCTTGACATTTGTAAAAGTTACGATGTACTGAGTACATCTACCTTTGTGCGTGTTTTCGATTTTTTACGAGTTTGAAAATGGCATTAACTGTGCATCAACGAGTTTGCATTAAATTTTGTGTAAAAAACGGATTTAACGGTCCGCAGACCTTGGAAATGTTGGAGAATTGTTTTTCGGTGGCACGAACGCTTCAAAAGTGGTCGTGAGTCGGTCGAGGATGACGAACGAAGTGGCAGTCGAAAACCGATGAAAACATCGATAAAATCAAAGAAATGTTGGTCGAAAACCGCAAATTGACCATCAGAGATCTGGCAGAGGACTTGAACATAGCTTCGAATGTATTTTGTTATAACTTAAAGTTTTCTAGAATTTAGTATCACTCCATCCACTATTATTTTAAAACTTTATTATTTGCCATTGTAATTATGATACATTAATTGGTTAAATAATCTTACATTCATTTTATTTTTATTTGCAATCTTTTTAAAGCTGACGAACATTTTTACTTTATAATACTTGTACTTATATTTATTTTTAATCTTGATAAATTCCATTATTGTTATTTAATGTTTCCTTGAATCTGCCATGCCTAAACAATTAATATGTGAAATAAACTTACTTTCATTTTATTTTTATGATTATTACAATTTAAGCTGACAGCATTTTTAATTAACAAAACGTGTGTGTTCATTTCAATGTTTGAATATAAAATATTATTTTTATATTTCTTTTGATTTTTCACTTCATTAAAAAAGTAAAGTGACATGTTTTTGTAAACGTACTGTTACTCACACTATTGCAAAATGAGTCTTCTGACTGAATGATCTATGCAGTAAACAAAACAGGACGTCTAAAGATCGAAAGGGGTACTTATTTTTTATTCATACTTCTCTTGAAGATCCTGGTTTGGCTTTGCACCACCTTAAGTTATATCTATAGATACAAAAGTTACTTAATTTTCAAACATCGTCTTCAATTCTCCCTGTAAAATTATGATAATGTAACTCGCTAGAATATCTTTTTGTTTGCGTTCAATACACTTTATTGTGGATAAAAGAAGTTCTCTCCTATATTATATTATAATAAAAGTTAGAAACGTTTCAAAACGCGGAAGAAAGTTTTATTTGAAAAGTTAGTATAATCAAAACATAAACAGGCAAATATTATTCTTGGGGGAGCGTTTGTTCGCAATTATTAGTGAATATATTTCGATACCATCTAAACACGGCTCGTTACTACACTGTTAAGTTAACTTTAATCTTAATTTAAGTAGCACAGTATAGCCTAAGTCTTTATTGTGTTTATTTATAGTGAAATATTATTGTCAACTTTGAGAAGTCTTAGAGTTCAAATATAATAATTATTGGCTAAAGAATACAAAACATTTGTTATATTAATAAAATGGTTTATAAAACTCCGTTTAGAGAGGAGATTGTCCTCACAGAGCACTGGTATATTTTAAAGACAGAAGCTATAAGAATATCTGGACTCATCTAATAACATCCCCTCGGCCAAGATACACCCCACCAATATATGGTGAGCCCAGCCACGGGGACAGCAGATGTTTTTCAGTCCACACAATTTCATAGATCTCTTCTTTTTTTAATCATTAAACTTTTGTTGTATACAGTACAACCTGGCGGGCTTAATGCCATAAGGAAATTCCTTCCTATCGACCAGAAATATGTTAAAGAAGCCTTAAAAGAAACCCAGACTGGAATCATTAAAAAAAACGGGAATATAACCTGCAACCTTCTGATCAGAAGACAGGCGTCTTACCAAGAAGATGACGGAGGTTGTCTTTTTTTTCGTATGGTATCATTAAGTTTAACTTATTTGAATAACGCGGCTGGAAAACAATAATATATAGTACTTGCCAGAATATCACAACAATATTTAGAAATAGCTACTAAATTTGTGCTCTCTTTTATTAATATAAATAACGTAATATAAACAAAACATTAAGGACAATACTTTGCCTCTGGAGTTGAGTAACCCTGCATCAACATGTGGAAGGTTTCGATTCTGCAAAGCAACTTGCATCTCGTTCTACTTATGAGCCCATGTGTTTTCTATGTCTCAAGATCTATCCATAAATTCTCAAAAAATCCAATTCTTGTTCTATGTAAGCGTTGTTCCACCAAAAACAAATCTAAATTATTTACTACTATAAAATAAGTCTTCGACAGTTACGTAAGTCTGCTTGGTGAAGTTTGGTAATATTTTGTGGTATACATACATAACATATATTGAACTTAAATATACATAAAATTATTAAATAATTTTATACAGTGACTGTAATTTATTATTACTACTATTTTTTGTATCTTCATGTTAGTTTAAGATAAAGTTTTGTATTTTTTGTCAATAATTTTAAGTACTTGTATAACCTGTCATTTATGGTATGTATAAAAGACACTGTTGTGTCGTTAATTAAATAAAAAAAATATATTTAGCTTCAGTTATTGAGTATTTGGGTTAGGAAACACTGTAGTAAGGTAACTGATGGTGTTGGTGATATAACCGCACGTAAAGAGGCAACGACACTCGTACGATTAATAGGCTCGTGCAAGTATTGTTACCAGACGAACTCTTTTACCAGACTGGAACCATTTTTCTCTTGAAGGAATCGAATCCGGAACCCTTAGGCGAAAGTCAAGCAAGCCACCCACAAGGCCAAGGAGGTAGATACATACATTATATCACGCTGTTTCTCCGTTGAAGTAGCCAGAAGTGTTTGAGCACCAGACTTGACTATCGCGACACACCTTTTTCGCCTGCTTTACATTCATATATTATTTCATACAATTTCAACGATTTTTTACTCTTCATTTTCTGCTTTCAAAATATAATTCACTTGATCCAACGATATGTTTCTTTGGTCATATGTATTGTATACGAATTTTGTAGGTTTTCTTAATTCATTCGTTTCACATGTCCAAACTATCTTAGGGTATTTTTTTTCATCTTAATACATCAGCTAACATTCACTTCATATCGCTCAAGTATAATTACTAAAAAAGATAATTTATTTGAAAGCAAAAATGGGCCCAGTAAAGGTGAAATGAACATTGTCAGAAAAAGGCAGTAAAGTCATTCAAATCTAAAGAATGTGTGAGGTCAATATTGTCAGATTATGAATAATATTAATAAAAGGACATTTTATATCCTCAGTGAGATACAGGAAAAATCCTAGTTTACTGGAGAGACGACAAATGAAAGGCAACAAACCCAGATCTATTAAAATTGTGTGTCCAAATTAAATTACTTGATGTTTTTTCGCAAATTATGTATGTATATTTCTTGTCATGTGTAAAATAAATTAAAAAAAAAAAAATATATCCCCGTTTAGAGGACAAACTTTCTTTAACCCTTCCCTTACGGTGTTAAAATTGAAACGCGCGCTCCGGTGTTGGGTAGTGAGTACGCGATAAAAAATTAGCGATTTTAAATCGGAAAAATAAGAACATTCATAGATAATCCCCTTAATTAATTATAATTGAAGTTAAAAATTATAATAATTGAGATTCATTTGCTGAAAACATTCAAAAACCATCTGGCAACGCTCACGGAACGGGCGTACGTCTAATCTATTTGCAAGTCCAGAAGATACTGCGGCGCGGAGCGGTACCCCGGCGTGCCTTAGTTTGCGACGATTGAGACAATTGAGCTCCTCGCAATTCAGTGGAGTATGCAAGAGTGAGATGCGAATATAGTGTCGCGCTTCCCGCATACTCTTCACCTATCGTCAAGACACAAGGTCGAGGCACTCACAGCGTTTAAATGTGAATTTGTTTCCGATCTTCACAAAATACCCACGATATAGTCGATAAACTCTGATTATTATTAATATTATTTTTTAAATCAATGCGTAAATATATTGTGGAGGAATACCTAAAATCTTAACCTTGTATTTATAATATTTATAGAGATATTGATGGTTATTAGAAGCAACGTGTAGAAGATACCCAACACAGGGAAGGAAAGGTAAAGGGCGCTCTAGCTTGGGGATTCAAACACAGTTTCATTAAAATATTTCAAAAAATAAAATCAATTTAATGTTATGATAGAACATTGATGGTAGTGTTAGATTGAGTACTCGTACATATCCGCAGGTGCATGCGTATAGAAATTCATATTTGATAAGAAAATTTACCAAGAACGACAATTAAAAAAACGTGTTCTTTCGATATGCGATAATGACATTCGACTTTAAGTCGAGTGTAGAGCTTATGTACGAGTAATTACAAATTTTAATCTTTCTACAAGAAATTACATCAAACGCTTTCGTAAGCTACTTATAATATCCAAGACTCGAACACTAAGGAGTAGGTCATTCTACGCCACTGGACCAGCAACGGCAAAAGCCCTGTCTCGTGTGCTCTTTTTCATCTTACTCAACACATCAGCCTTAAGTTCACATTCATCCCTTATCACTTCATTCTTATTCTATGTTACATTTTCACCCTCATACAATTTATTTATCATACTCTGTAAATTATCATCTCCTTATACTACCATGTCATCAGCGTACAACAATTAAATTTTTAATGCAACAAACAAGACTGGTGCTCCCCTCATGATGAGGTGAACATCTTGAAACCGGTAAGGTTATACCGTTATATAAAGTGGAATAAACAGTACAATGTCTTTAAACCTCCACAATATTTATGCCTTAACTAGAAATAATATAAATTAATAAATAATAGGTTTATTGATAGCAACATAGTATGTACAAAATATATTTGAATAACACTTCTAAAACACATAAATTGCAGATAATACATTAAATACAGAAGCTATCAAAAGGTCTGAGCTCATCTAATAACATCCCTTCGGCCAAGACACACCCCACCAATATAGGGCGAGCCCAGCCACGGGGACACCAAATGTTTTTCAGCCCACACCCTTGAACACGTAGAACAAGAATATAAAAAAAACACAGAAAATAAAAAGATGTTAGAAAAATACATTTAAGAGAGAAGATATTAAAAGTTCCGGAATCATCCCACAAACATTCCCCCGGCCGAGGTACACCCCACCAATGTAGGGCGAGCCCGACCGCAAGGACATCAGGGGGCTTCTATCCTACACATATAAGTTATTTGCGGACGATATCGTTATATTCTCACAAAGTCCGAATGATCTTCAGCACCAACTGCAAGAATTGGCAGAGGTCAGTAAAGAAGTTGGTTTAAAAATGAATGTATCAAAAACCAAATGAGTATGATGAACAGCTTTGCTACCCCAAAACCAATAAACGTAGATGGAAAGCCGCTAGAACTTGTCCAGGAATATGTGTATCTGGCCCAACTTATTTCCTTTGTAGGTGGCATATCGGAGGAAATAGCACGAAGGCCAAACTAGCGTGGAGCTCATTTGGACGCTTCTTCAAAAGTAATCTCCCAATATCCTTGAAGCGAAGGGTCTACAACCACTGCGAGACATGGGCGCTCATAGTTAAGAACACACACAAGCTCCAGACCGCACAAAGGGGCATGGAGAGATGCATGTTGGGATATACTAAAAGATACTATAAACGAAACACCTGGATTCGCAATATAACAAAGGTAGAAGACGTTATGAAGGTGTGCAAAAGAATAAAGTGGTAATGGGCAGGACACGTAGCCGGAATGTCAGACTCTCGATGGACATCCGAAATAATCCAATGGCACCCAAGAGGCATAAAGAGGCCCAGAAGAAGACCGAAGGTACGCTGGATAGATGATATCAGGAAGCATGGCAGCATCACATGGTATCAACGAGCAAAAAACTGAACTATTTGGAGTTAACTTGGGGAGACCTTCATCCAGCAGTGGATCGACCCTGGTTGACAATTTTATTTTATTTATTTATTTATTATTTATTATTACACATGACAAGAAATATACACAATTTGAGAAAAAACAACAGGTAATTTGATTTGGACATATAATTTTAATGGATCTGGGTTTGTTGCCTTTCATTTGTCGTATCCCCAGTAAACTAGGCTTTTGCCTGTATCTCACTGAGGATATTTAGCATGAAAAAATAAATCGATACTTCTTTCCGATTTTTGATAACACAAAAAACCCCGTTGCACGCTCTCATCAACCTGACAAACAGTGACACTCAACTACAACTGGAAACATCTTGCGAAACTCAACTCCTCACACATTATCACTCCAGAAAGACCAAAAATATTCATCCCACAATATACCGCACACAATCATAAGAATAAAAATCAAAACAAATCCAAAACAAAAAAAAGAAGAAAAAAAAGAAAAACACACAGAAACACAAATACAAAAACAACCAAAATATTATATGATGATAAATAATTACTTTAATTTTATTGTTCTTATTCCATAATTAATTTGATATTTTCTCATAATATAATACAAGTTTAAATTAAATTTTATAAAACCGTTTTCCTAAATCAAATTGACGAAGAAAAATTTGAAAGAGATTTGTTGAGTGGTTTTATCAAAGCGTAGAATTAATATAATTTATATGTTCAATTTAAATCGACTTCCCAACAGATGTGGTTCACATTATAACAATGTTTGCTCGGAGTGTTCAAAACTCCATTAATAATTCCAACATCCACTTGAAATGTGCGTGAAACAAAACGTATTCCTCTCTCTCGTCAGGGAAAATTCCCGACAATACGTAAATTCCATCTAACATCAAGCACTTCATTCTAACTAGCTTTATAAAAGCTCGTTTGTCTATCTCCGGTACATAAGAGTTTTTTTTAATATTTCAATAGTGTGTTAGAAGATGATGATAATTTTTTTAAAGCCTTAACCTTTCCCTTCCGGTGCTAAAAAAAAACGTGCGATCCGGTGATGTGTATTCAATACACATGGAAAAATGAGCGATTTATATCGGAAAAATAAGAATATTCATAGCCAATCGCTTAAGTTAATTAAATTTGAAGTCAAAGGTGATAATAAATTAAATTTGATTGCTGAAAACATGAAAAAACATCGGCCGACGTTCACAAAACGGCCACAGAGACCACCTCGTATGACTGCATGCGAGCTACTGAAACGGGACTCGGGACACTTACACTGTGTATGTTAGACCTCGAAGAAATAAACAACTGCAAACTGAGATTCTATGAATTTATAAACATCGGCCGACGCGACGCTCACAAAACGGGCAAAGAGACCACCTCAAATGGATGCCCGAAAGCAACTGAAGCTAGAAGCGATCGAACTGAGATTCTATTTCTTGCGTTCCCATATACCGAAGTAGAGTGAGAGTAAGACGTGAATAGTTTCGCTTCCTCACCCATAGCGGTTTTTTTTAATGAATGTACCTAAGTCACACATTGGCACACGTTTGATCGTATTAGTGAATTTATTCCCAATTTTCACAAAATATCTCTGATGTGGCCGATAAGTGTTAATTATTATTAATATTATTTTTTCACTGAATGCGTAAATGTATTACGGAGGAATACCTTAAATCTGAATCCAGTATTTATTATATTTATAAGAGACATTAAAGTTTTTAGAAGCACTGTGTAACTTAGTCACACATAACAGGACAGGAAGAGTTAATGCAAGCTTGGGTAAATATTTGAATAAAAAACGGACCGTCAAAAAAATTGTTTGACGTAATTGACTATTATAATGAATACTCCATCCTGTCATGATGCTCATGACTGAGCATCGTGACTCCCGTGATAGCATTCGACGACTCCTCTCCATCCATCCCTGCACTCCGCTACTCGAAGGGCAGTTGTTAAGGGTAGTCCAGTTGTGTCTCTCACTTGGTCAATCCAACGTATTGGGATTCTTCCTCTTGTGCGTCGTCCTTCCACGCCTCCAATAACTACAAACTTCTTCAAAGTGTCTCCTTGGCCACGAGCAATTTGCTTAAAGAATCGGAGGACTCGTCGAAGGCATATTGTCGACAATCTGTCAGTGATTTGCAATTTTTCGAAAGGCGTTAGTTCGCCTTGCTGTCCATGGAATTTATAACATCCTGCTCCAGCACCACATTTCAAATGCATATATTCTATGCATTTTCGTAGTAATGGTGAAATCTCTACTCTTCCATAGTTTTTCCAGCATTGAAATCGCATTATTGGTTATACTAGAACCTAAATAAATAAAGTCAGGCACTGCTTCTAAACCATGATTCACATTAATTTGTGGCAGTTTTTTTGTACGGACTGATATCATAAGCTTAGATTTTGACCTATTGATTTCCAGGCTTAGGGGCTTGCTCTCGTGTTCCACTTTTTTAATAAACACTACACTACACCTAAAGCCGAATGTGTAACTATAACGTATCGGAAGATCTACACAAGTTTTCTTTGTAGTTCGTCTTCGAGTTAGAACGCCCTTGAAGAGATTCTGCTCTTAAAACAACGCTATATTAATTGTCAGGCCATGGAGGTTGCTTAGAACAGTGCTATACAAACGATGGTCCCTGGACTAATGCTGATCTGCGAAAAGTTTTTTAATGGGCAGAGTGGAGAGAGGTTTTTTTCTTACGAATTATGTCTCAAAAAATATTTTTATTAAATTTTACAAAAACTGGTCAGCGATGGAATAGAAAAACATTCTTTTCGTAAACATAGAAAGTTTGGGAAACACTGGCTTAGAATACATAGGTTGATATACGTAAAAAAATAATATAGCAGATATAACAATAATATAATATTTAAAATTTTTTGCTTGTTGTCAAAAAAGTGTTCACTGAAAAATTGTATTATCCTGAAAATTTTTGTTTCTTCGTGAGAACGAGTTTCCCCTCAATCGACTAATGAGGCATTGTTGTCTATTTTTCCTCTGGCCAAGATAAACCATTTACGCGTTTCGTGTTTCAAATTTTCACGTTATTGGACATGACAAATCAAAAACAATTTATAACCGCCTCGGGTTTACTCCATTTGTTAAATAAATCCGCCAGGCCATACTTCACTGAAACGGCGAGGCGTTTCAGTGTATTTGTTCAAATAACTGAATTTCAGCGCCGTTCATTTGTTTTTTTTTTTCATGAATAGTTTAGTTAAAGAAAGTGTAAAGAAAAATAGCTTTTGTTTATTTGTTGAGGGAATCTCTTTACTTATGTATTTTCAATATTTTTTTAATGTTTTTGTTTATATCTTTAATGTAATGAAGTAATGCATGTGTATTTACACAAACATTTACCAAAAACTATACCTGTATAGAAATTTATATCTCAAGAAATAATCTTATTTATGTATTATACGAGTACTAATGAACTAACTTCATTTTAATTTTCTACGTATAATTTTATTTTTAATGATCTTAATATTTAATTTCTTAGAAATAGTTAACACCTACATACTATCTTATGACTAGATAACAATTCTTACAAATAATTATTTAGCCCGTACATGTCCACTCCTTCAGGCTACTTGCATTTTATCACATTCACTCAGACCTTGGTCTTCTTTACTAATACTGTAAGTGGAATTATCAGGTAACTGATTATGCTTCGGACACTTGTGTTTATAAGTATTTAAAGTAGGTGGGACTTACTCTCGTATGCTCCCAGGGCAGCGATAAGAGAATTGCTGTGGTCTTGTTGGATTTTATAGAACTTCACGGTCCAAGCGAGGATGTGGTGTTGGAGGGTTTCTTCACGCTGTTCGGTGTGAAGTAGGGAGAGATAAATTTTATGTGTTTATAGCTTTAATTATTCTGCGATAATAATCTAAACTTGAAACTTCGACAACGGTTAGTCAAATGCTACATTTGGTTAGTGTTATTGCATGGAGTGGAATCATGGACCCTCAAAGTTGGTAGTATAAACCGACTGGAAGCATTAGAAATGTGGATGCACCGGAGAATGCTACGGATACCCTGGATGGATATGGTCAGCAACACAAGGGTTCTTTAAAGAGCCAAAATTAATAGAGAGTTGCTGACTCATACTAAAATCCGAAAAGTGTCCTACTTGGGTCATGTACTTAGAGGAACAAAGTACAAATTACTACACCTGATCATCCAAGGAAAAATAGAAGGCCGAGGAGGTGTTGGCAGGAAGCAAATCTCCTGGTTCAACAATATCCGTGATTGGACTGACATAAGGGGCGTTGGAGATCTTTTTCGGGCTGCCGGGGACAAAGATGTCTAGTCTCAGGTGATATTCAACGTTGGGGGGACCTGACATGACACTGGGAAGAAGAAGATCGATTTAATTTGCCTGAGTACTTGAAACATTTAAATTCATAGTTGAAATGGCACGTGGAGGATTGCTCAAGATGATATCAGTTTTTTGCAATGATGACTTGAATCTTATATTTCTGCAACGCATGATTAAGTGCTATATATGGTATGTTTAACTATATTGTGTTAAAACATGACCCATGATGACCAGCTCAGTATTGTGAATTCTTCGGAGAATGCTCAGAATTTCTTGGTTATATCGTATCTCTATCATAATGCTGCATAAAGTAGGCGTACAGCGAGAGTCCTTAAATTACATAAAACACAGATCGATTGCCTCGATTATACACATATACTGAGAAGACAATACCAGTTCCGAAAATTGAGGGTCGACGCGAAATCGGTAGAATACGCCTGCCTTGGTTACGCAACATTCGCGAATGGAGAGGTATTCAGACAGTTAAGGTATTTCAGAGTATTGCATCGCGTGTTTGGCTTATGATCCGGTGTTTCGAAAACGTTGCAGTTTCTATCTTCAGGGATTGTTCGTTGTCAACTTCGGCATAAGTAGAAATGCGCGGGTACCGCTTGGTTTACAGTAAAGTCTCAACCGCAACGTGAACGCATAGATCCATCCCGGTTCGCGACCGTGACGTGAGTGCATGGTTTTGTCCCACCATGGAAGAACAAATACGCAGCTTTCACAAAGGTTGAACTAATTGTCATATTTGATTTAAGTTATCACTACGATTTAAATATGGGGTAACATTCTGATTTGAGGTTGAATCCGCCATATCTGTTCATTTTGTTCTAACGTTTATTACTCTATACATACATAAAATACGTCATTTCCCTTTCGGGGTAGGCATAGAGGACAGAGCGCTATACTTTCTTATTTCGACACACATCCTAGTCTCTTATTCATCCATACTTCTTGGATTTCTCTGACTTTTTAAATTTCTTTCTTTCATAATACAATTGTATTATAACTCTCACACGTTTCAGATCACATGCCTTTCACTCACATTTGCACTATTTATCTGTTTTATCAGTATTTTCATTCGTTTCATATGCCCAAACCATATCAGCATGCTCTTCTTCATCTTACTTAACACATCAGCCCTAAGGTTACTTTCATCCCTTCCGTATTCTTTAATATATTGTCACCCCATGAATTCTTATCAATACACGCATTTCTACAGTATTTATTTGGCCAGTCTCAGTTTTTTCCACATCCACGTTTCACTCCCATACATTAAAGTTGGCACCAAAATACTATTGTGGACTATCATCTTAGCAGTTTTTGTTGCTGTCCCGTTCTAGTATATATAATTTAGTGCCCCATTGACTATGATTTCTATTGCTGTACGCCGTTCGATATCCTTCTGAACTTTTTTAATATCTGAGTAAATACTACCCAAATAGTATAATTTCTCAACTTGCTCCAATCTTTCATTATTCACCCATATATCGAATTTATTTAAATAAATAAATATAGATTTATTGGTAGCAATATAGTATGTATGTTACACATATAAATACATTCTAAATCGCACATACGAGTATATCTCAAGATAAATGGCAGAAAAAACATTTAAAAGAGAAGCTATTAAAATATTTAGCCTCATCTCATTACATCCCCTTTGGTCGAGATACACCCTACTAATATAGGGCGAGCCCGGCCGCGAGGATATTAGATGTTTTTCAGACCACACCCTTGTATATTAAGATTAAGAAAAAAAGGGAAAATTATTAAATGGCACAAAAAAAATGAGAAAGTAATCCCTCAAATAAGAAAGTAAACCCAGCAAAAAAAAAAGAGAAAAAAGCTATGAAGAGTCCAAACTTTATCACAATAAAATCACAAATAGAAAATGATATTCACACTTACAAACCACAATACAAAAGATGAAAATAAATAAGCAGTATTTATTTTTAGCTGTTTTATTTTTAGCTTTTTTATTTTTAGCTTTTTTATTTTTAGCTTTGTTTTTTTTTCGCTTTTCCCAGAACTATAGATGTTTTTAAAGATTCTTGACTTTTATTACGAAAGTAACACGTTGACGTACTTGTTTCATTAAAATGCTAAGTACAAAACCTTTTACTACTTTATTTTTTTCAAATTTCCCATTTTAATAAAACGTTTTTATTAAAAAAAATGTAAATTCATTCCACGTTCATTTTATAGTTTCTCCCTTTAAATAGCCACCATTTTCGAAACGTTGATTACTATAATTATAGAAGCTTTAAGTTGAATTCATTTTCAGAAATTAGGACGGGCTTTTTCGTTTTTGAATCTGTTATAATGTCCAATCAAAGTTAAGGGCCTCATGTTTTTATTCTTCATATTTTGTAATTCGTTTAGTATTTTCATTTCTGAAAAAAAAAATTATGTTTGTAAAGGTATACAAGAGTTCAAGTAACGTTAATATATCAGGGGTCGCAAACATAAAATTTGAAATTTTCCGACTTAAAAAAAAAAGGATTTTTCATCCCTAATTAATTATACGCTACACGTAAGCGGAATGTGTAACTATCGCGTAGAAAAATTTCTAAAGGTTTTTTTTATAGTTCATTATCCCTTGTTGAGTTTTCTGTGGTTTTATTACCAAATATATATACATACCATCACACCACAATATATACCATCACACCACAATACATACCATCACATCACAATACATACCATCACACCACAATACATACCATCACATTACAATACATAACATCACACCACAATACATACCATAACATCACAATACATACCATTACACCACAATACATACCATCACATCACAATACATACCATCACATCACAATACGTACCATCACACCACAATACATACCATCACATCACAAAACATACCATCACACCACAATACATGCCATCACAACACAATACATACCATCACATCACAATACATACCATCACATCACAATACGTACCATCACATCACAATACAACCCATCACATCACAATACATACCATCACATCACAATACGTACCATCACATCACAATACATACCATCACATCACAATACATACCATCCGTAGGTCTACTTGTTCCTTGAAATTCTCCAAGGTCTGTTTGATATCAAATTAATTTAGCGATTTTCAAACATGTACATACAAGTTTGATCAGATTCCGTCTGATCCATTTTTTTCAGCGGTCGTTGTGTAACGGTTTTATTTCACGCTTACAAGCGGGCGCGCTGGTTCGATTCTTGGTGAATTCACTTCTTGACTAGTTTTACTCTAAGACTATTTTACATCTAAATTTATGTGTTTATATGCTGTTAATCATAAATTCTTATAGCGCTATTAAGCAACAGAAAAAGCTGCAGCAGATAAAAAAAAATCCGATCTTGCAACTTTGATCTTATTTCCAAACGAACTTTGGGTATGCTTAGTCTGTTTGACTGTGTTCTTGCTGAAGTGCAACAGCTTGCATACGATAAAACAATATATGCACAAACGTATTCCATCACCAGGATGACTGACAATCATATTCGATCGATCACGAGGGATTGCTTATTGTCATCGTGATTAAATTTTCTGATTAAATATATTTAACTTAAAAGGCAACGTATAAAATTACTTCTTGCTTCTAATTAACACACTCGGTAACTTAATGAACCATAAACAATGAAATGGTTATGGTTCATTAACTTACCCGTACTATGAACCATAACCACTTCATTCTTTACTTTCTTGTTATATAAGATTATATACGCACAAATTACACCGTCTTCAAAATGTTTGTCTAAGATTTATTTTCAACCTACGAAAGTACGATCATATAACTACATACCAGAAAGCATTGAACTGGTTGAATGTTAGAAATATACGCCAAATTCACATACTGTCTCTATTGTATAATATCCGTAACTATTCCGCCGCCCCCTCTTATCTCGCCGAAAATTTTTAACCTCTTTCCAATCATGGATTAGCGCTATGTTCGAATAGAGATTGTTTATTGGCCTTTCCAGTTCACCGCTCCTCTTTCTTTACGTCATCCTTTACTGTCCATGCAGTGAGACTTTGGAATCAGTTACAAACCAATATAAGACTCGCTCTGTCCTTGGCATGCTTTAAGAAGCGTCTGAAAAAACTCTTTATTTCTATTCAGTAAAATAACGTGTTTCATTCCTGATTTTTCTTTTCCTTTCTTCTCCATCATCCCTTCCTTTCCTTTTGATTGATGATAGCTCACTTTATATGAAAAATCATGTTCGGGTGATTGTCCGTCTTTGTGGGGTTCGTGGGCATATGCTCACGTATATGTTTATGGATTTCGTGGGGATGGATAGTCATTTGAATGATTTATGCGACCACGTAACTTGCTTCATTTAATTTTGTCTGGTTGTTTAGAAAAGATTGCCGCCCGGCAATTAGCCCGTCAGATTATATTTGCAATAAAAGTATTAAATAAATAAATTATTCAATTTTCTGATTAAATATATTTAACTTAAAAGGCAACAGATAAAATTACTTCTTGCTTCTGATTAACACACTCGGTTAGAGTTAACTTACCCGTACTATGAACCATGACCATTTAATTGTTTACTTTCTTGTTATATACGAGTATTATATTGCATAATAAATAATTTCATCTTTTTTGCGATCGACTGTCGACCCCTGAAGTTTTTCTGTTCTATCAGTTTCTTCTTCTTCATGTGTCCTGCCGGGTCCCCCCGACGTTGACGATCACTTGGGAGAAACCTTGTCTGTCCTGGGCAGCACGGAACAGCTCCTCCACACCTCTCATCCCGGTCCATTCTCTAATGTTCCGAAGCCAGGAGTGCTGCCTTCTTCCAACTCCTCTACGACCCTCAATCTTCCCCTTTATGACAAGTTGTAGGATTGCATACTTTTCATCTCTCATTATGTGGCCAAAATATGAAGTCTTACGGAGCTTGATTGTTGTGAACAATTCTCTCTGTGTATTTGCTCTACGCAATACTTCAACGTTGCTAATCATGTCAGTCCAGGATATTCTTAGCATCCTTCGGTGGATCCACATTTCAAAAGCCTCCAAGCGGTTAATGATATTAACTTTGAGGGTCCATGCCTCGACACCATAAAGCAAAACCGACCACACATAACACTTGATCATTCTTTGTCTGAGCTTCAAATTTACATTATCGTTGCAGAGAAGATTTTTCATTTTATTAAAAGCTGCACGAGCTGCTTCTATTCTACATTTAATTTCTATATCGGGGTCCAGATTCTCAGTGATGATGCTGCCCAAGTACTTTAACTGCTTTACCCTTTCAATATTGACACCACCCAGCCGAAGATTTGCATTTGGATGACTTTCTCGACTGAAAATCATCAGCTTAGTTTTGTTGACATTAATGTTCAAACCATAATGCTCACCGGTGGAACTGATCCTATCCAAAAGCTGTTGAAGGTCTTCTATACTATCTGCCAGTAGAACCGTGTCATCAGCATATCTAATGTTATTGATGACTACACCGTTGACCTTGACGCCGATATCTATATCAGTCAGCGCCTGCTTGAAGACAAAGTCAGAGTACATGTTGAACAAAGTAGGTGAGAGTACACATCCTTGTCTAACTCCACGCTGAATGGGAATACTTTGTGAAGTGGTCCCATTTTCAAGTCTGATAACAGCGTTTTGGTCCCGGTACAGATTTTTAATCACTCTCACATCTTTATCATCTACATTACATCTTTGAAGCAATTTTATCAACTCTGTGTGTTTGACTCTGTCAAATGCTTTTTCATAATCAATAAAGCAACTATAAACATTTTTTCTTTGATCATGGCATTTCTGGAGTAAAACATTTATTGTAGTCAACGCTTCGCGGGTACCGAAGCCATTTCTGAACCCAAACTGGGTATCATCCAGGTCTTGCTCGCATTTCAGTCTTACTCTTGCATGTATAATCTTCAGAAATAGTTTAAGTATATGACTCATAAGGCTTATAAGACGATAGTCATTACATTTTCTTGGGTTTGGTTTTTTGGGTATAGTAATAAATAATGATGTTAACCAATCTTGGGGGATAATCCCTGTGTCATATATATTGTTAAATAGTTTGAGTAAGCAGTCAACATTATTTTCATTAATCAGCTTGATAACCTCCATGGAGATTTCGTCAGGTCCACCTGCCTTTCTGGTCTTTGAATTTTTAATAGCATGTAATAATTCCGATTTTAATATAGTAGGACCTTGATCACACTGTGGCATTTCAATGTCAATGCGAGAGTCTTTAAAGAGATTCTGAATATAATCTTCCCACTTCTATCAGTTTAAAAGTATTAATCGACCGTTAAATATTTTGATGTTTTCATTGTTGTACTCGTATTTTGTGTTTCCAGATAAGGAACAGGTACTAAAGACTAACTCAACATTCAATTTTACGATCATATTGCCGAGCCATTTAATACGTAAATCTTGTGAGCGCGCCGACTATACATTTACACTGACTTATGCGTTTATATTCCATCGTAAAATTTAAACATCACTTAACGATACTAATTATATACACTTGCAACTAATTAAATCCTTTGGGAGTCATCAGTTTTAAGTACTTGAATTTAAACTTATATTGTTTTCAGTTACCGTTTCTAAACTCTATTCACTATTTATTAAATTTATAATTATTTATTCACGTATATAATTAATTATACACTTACATAATTATTTATACACTTGCGTAATTATTTCTGAGATTTTTTTTTGTTCTATTGGTATCTATCTCAAAGTGGCAGAAATGAGAACCCTACGCTCCATCGCAAGCAGAACTCTTAGAGATCGGATCAGAAATGAGACGATAAAGTCTGTCTGAGGTATTGAAGACATAGTGAGGTGGGGAGGAAGCAGAAGGTGCTTCTGGAGGGATCATGTGGACTGCATGGAGGATATAAGACTGACAAAAATCGCTAAGACTGAAACCCCTAACAGTAGGAGATTATTAGGAAGGCCGCCGAAAAGGTGGAAGGACAGCTGGACGTCATCATCGCAGGACAGCCCACCGTCACAAACAGGTCATACGACCTTAACCAAGAAGAAGTAATTATTTATACACTTAAATAATTGTTTATTCACTTACGTAATTATTTATACACTTACGTAATTATTTATAACTTACTTTTAATTTATACGCTTTCATAATTATTTATACAATTATGTTATTATATGTCCACTAACAATATCATCGATTATATATATTTATATAATTATTTATACACTTACGTAATTATGGTATATACATATACACTTACATAATTGTTTATAGAATTACGTTATTATTTTTAACTTACATAATTATTTTGAACCTGTATAATGACGACCTCCGTGGCCTGGTGGTAAGACACTTGTCTGCCGATCCGGAGGTTCGGGTTCGATCCCCGCTGGAACCCAGATGTTTTTAAATAAGATTTCAGTCTGGTAACACTCAAGGCCTATAAAAACATATTTCTGGTTGGTTGGAAGAGATTGCCATATGGCAATAAACTCGCCAGGTTAAAAAAATATTATTTATACACTTTCATAATTATGTATACAGTAACATAATTATTTACACTTCTTTTTTTCAAAGTTCCACTTCTTTTTGAAGGTTTATCTTAACATTTGAGGCTGCAGCTCTTAACAAAGATATGATACCACAATTACACCTTTTCCGTAAATTCTTCAACTCGATAATACATCTACTTCCCGCAATTATTCTACTTTGAAATTTTCCCTACAATATCAGTTGACGGATCTCATATGGAATCCTTTTTTTTTTTCATTTAAAATCAGGGTTCCTACGGGAATCGAACCCGCAACCCCGGGTTAGGTAAACAAGTGTCTTACCAACTAGGCCACTATTCGTTAAAATGAAGTTATTACGTATACAATTTAATTAAACCAATTTAAAATAATATTTTCTTTTTTTACGTCTAACGCCACCTTCACCGGAAACTATTTTAGATAGTGACACCTCGTTTGGGGTATTAAAATTTCATTTTTCAGACACCCATCAGCTCTTCCATATATTTAAGAAAAAAAGCCTACTTAACCCTTAACAGACTTTATTTTTATTCTCAACAATACGAAGTTTTCGAAAGTCTCTAAAGAAATCTCTTGATGTTGTTATCTTCTTCTTCAGTTTCAATCCTAGGGATGGGTTAGCAGCAAAGCTCTGCATCTCCTCTTCCACTCCGCTCGATCTTCAGCGATCCTCTTGAGCTCTGTATAGGAGGTGCAGTCTATATCGTGGCATATTTGCTCCAGATACTCCCGGCGAGGACGCCATCTACCAATCGATCCCTCAATCATTCCCTCCCGTATATTGTACAGGAGATTTTCGTGTCTCCAGCATATTTCCCTTCCATTCTGCACGCCTTTCAGATGTGGTGTTTGACAGGTGCCTGCTTTCTTAAGAACAGGATAAAGATAGTACTTTTTCTTCTTCGGTTTCAATCCTGGGAATTGGTTAGCAGCAAGCCCCTGTACCTCCTCCTCCACTCCGCTCGGTTTTCAGCGATCCTCTTGAGCTCTGTATAGGAGGTGCAGTCTATATCGTGGCATATTTGCTCCAGATACTCCCGGCGAGGACGCCATCTGCCAATCGATCCCTCAATCATTCCCTCCAGTATATTGTACAGAAGATTTTCGTGTCTCCAGCATATGCCCCTTCCATTCTGCACGCCTTTCCGATATGGTGTTTGACAGGTGTCTGGTTTCTTAAGAACAGGATACAGATAAGACTTCTTCTTCTGTTTCAATCCTAGGAATTGGTTAGCAGCAATGCTCTGCACCTCCACCTCCACTCCGCTCGGTCTTCGGCGATCCTCTTGAGCTCTGTATAGGAGGTGCAGTCCATATCGTGGCATATTTGCTCCAGATACTCCCGGCGAGGACGCCATCTGCCAATCGATCCCTCAATCATTCCCTCCAGTATATTGTGCAGGAGATTTTCATGTCTCCAGCATATGCTCATTCCATTCTGCACGTCTTTCCGATATGGTGTTTGACAGGTGCCTGATTTCTTCGATCCTGCTGAGAACCTCGTCATTTGTAATGTGGTCTCTCCAGGAAATCTTTAGGATATTGTTATATAGGAATTAAATTTTATAATTGCTCGAAACATCCAATATGACATCATATATTTTTCTATGTTGGCAATACATTCGACAGTTGTTAGAAAAGTAAATATTTAACCAACTTTGTAATTTATTTTTATCAAACACTATTTATTCCACTTTTTTGTGACGGTATAACCCTACCGGTTTTGAGGCTTTCACCTCATCTTCAGGGGAGCGTAAACAAGACTAAATGCTGTTCGAACTGGTACCGATATACAAGCTTCAACGATTGGTGGCTGAGGGATGAGGGAGGCATGGAACAATTTCGGCCAAGAGCGGAGAAATTTTTGGGAAATAACTGTTCAACAGATGTTCGGATCGGTGTGCTGACTTAGAAATTTTCAGGGCCTCTAATCTGTCCAATTTATTTCCGTTACTACTGATATGTAAGAATTTGGTATCATCGATAGAAAAACACGTTAATGCCTTAACTATAAGCAACATATTTATCAACTTTTATTTTCAGATCATGTAATTGATAATACTCGTATAAATATATTTTTTAAAAATTATATATGGTTTAGCGAATGTCCTTGAAGGATGCGCTGATGATTTTGATCGTTTGGTATTTAAATAAAATACGTCAATTAGCGATGCGGAAAGAGAGAGTGAATGAATCAATGAATAATAAATAGTGATTAATGATGCTTTATTTATCGGTAAGTAGGTATTTATACATTTCAGAACGGGGCGCGTGAGTGCGCCCGCAATATATTTTTATCTCACTCCTGTGCGTGCAGAGATGGTCGATTGAAATATTGCAGACGTCGCGAATAATATTGTGGGTAGATAATTTGTTGGCGAAAACGGCGAGACAGCGTGATGCGTTCTCTTTCTACTGTGGAATGTATCGTAAATAGTATTCGTGGGTAAACAATATCGATGTTTTGGTATGCGACCTTTGGACATATCCGAAGGTCGTTTCGTCGGTCGTTGACCGTGCGTGTTGACAATATTCAGGGACGACCGTAGTTCCTACAATGGTATACTATACTCGTATATACGTTAACACAAATAAGTTTTTAAAATATTATTAACGCAATGAACGTTTTCCGTGGTGAGTATACCAAGGCTAAATGGCCAAGGATTGCAAAGTTTTTATGTATGACAAAGTGAGAAAATGTATGGATATAGAAAAAGCGAAAGATATGTGTCGCGATAGTAAAATCAGACGCTCTCTCCTCTCTGCATGGCATGACAGGGAGTCGGCGCGATCGAACGCATGTACACGTATGCAAAAATGTTTGTTTTTAATATGAAAAAAAAATTAATAATCGTGTCAGAATGGGTTAATGGATAATATGAAAGAAGGGAGAGTTTTATAGCGAGGAAAATATGCCAATCATTTTTTGAATCTTTTACTCAATCGTTGAGATGTTCAGCAGACTGGAAGCTTGCAAATTTAAATTACTGATATTTTACCTACCTTTGTTTCCTTCTTTCGCAAATTTAGAAATATTTTTTTTTACTTTCTTAGGATTCCTATGACATAAAATAGTTAACCCTTCCCTTACGGTGATAAAAATAATACGCGTGCTCCGGTGTTGGGTAGTGAGTACGCAATAAAAAAATTGCGATTTTAAATCGGAAAAATAAGAACATTCATAGATAATCCCCTTAATTAATTATAATTGAAGTTAAAAATTATGATAATTGAGATTGATTTGATGAAAACATTAAAAAAACCATCTGGCAACGCTCACGGAACGGGCGTACGTCTAACCTATTTGCAAGCCTAGAAGCTACTAGTGGCGCGATCGTCAGTCGCATACCCCGGCGCTTAAACTTATGCTTGCGACGTTGAGACAATTCAGCTCCTCGCAATTCAGTCTAGTATGCAAGAGTGAGATGCGAATATAGTGTCGCGCTTCCCGCATACTATTCACCTATCGTCAAGACGAGGCACTCGCAGCGTTTAAATGCGAATTTGTTTTCGATATTTACAAAACATCTCGATGTAGTCGATAAATTCTGATTATTATTAATATTATTGTTTAAATCAATGCGTAAATATATTATGGAGGAATACCTAAAATCTTAACCTTGTAATTATTATATTTATAGAGATATTGATGGTTATTAGAAGCAACGTGTAGAAGATACCCAACACAGGGAAGGAAAGGTTAACGAGTCGAACATAATTATTTAACAAAAAAATGTAGAAAAATTCTTCACAGCAAAATAAAATAAAAATGACAGGCCTGTTACAAAAGTATTTGCAAACATTTTTTTCGAGTCTTGATTGTGCTCCCCTGATGATGAGGTAAAAGCCTTGAAACCGGTAGGGTTATACCGTTACAAAAAGTGGAATAAACAATGTCTAATAAAAACATATTACTATGTCTTTAAACCTCCACAAGGTTATTTATTTCTTTATATGTTTAACACTTTTATTGCAAATACAATCTGATGGGCTTATTGCCCATATAGGCGACAATCTCTTCCAACCAAGCAGACAAAAGTAAATGAAGCAAGTTACATGGTTGCATAAATCATTCAAATGACTATCCATCCCCACGAAATCCATAAACACATACGTGAGCATATGCCCACGAACCCCACAAAGACGGACAATCACCCGAACATTATTTTTCATGTAAAGTGAGATATCATCAATCGGAAGAAAAGGAAGCGATGGTGGAAAGGAAAGGAAAGGAAAAATCAGGAATGAAACACGTTATTTTACTGACTAGAAATTAAGAGTTTTTTCAGTCGCTTCTTAAAGCATGCCAAGGACGGAACGAGTCTTATATTGGTTTGTAACTGATTCCAGAGTCTCACTGCATGTACAGTAAAGGACGACGTAAAAATTTTAATTCTATAACTAAACTATAAATAATTAATTTAATGACTGTTTTCTATAGGGACATTTCACGGTGTATCGCTTACCTTCAGACCATAAGGCATGCCTCAATTTATTATTATTATTAATATTATTTTTTAAATCAATGCGTAAATATATTATGGAGGAATACCTAAAATCTTAACCTTGTATTTATTATATTTATAGATATATTGATGGTTATTAGAAGCAACGTGTAGAAGATACCCAACACAGGGAAGGAAAGGTTTAACGAGGAGAAAAGCTGCAGTAGATGGAACCTGCTGATTGTCTTGAAAATTTCACCTCCTTGTCGTGGAAACTCTGGGTTCAATCTGTCAAGACTAAGATTTCATTCTCCACAGACTTGTGTTAGGCTTGTGGCGGTCGCATGCGCGGTCACTGAACCCACGAGACGACTTTTGCACAGCTTCACCAAGCCGAGACAAACAATGAACAAAGTCCATGCATCGGTCATTCAACTCACTATCAATCGGAGAGCGCATTCCATGTTAAAACGAGAAAGCAACACATCTGTCGCACCGGTTTCCAAAACAGAATGAATACCTACGCGACAAGAATCGTATTGTAAATGCAGAAACGAGACAGTGGTATATCGTGCGCGCATTTCCGCACACATTCAAGAATATTATAAATACCCACGTCTGTCAATTAAGTAAGTACGTAAAAAGTTGCGTTTTATTGTCCGAAAATACGATTATTGTAAGTAATTTTTAAGTATTTGAAACAAAAATTATGTTTATAATAATGCTTCGATAAAAAATAATAAAAAAAAAATGAAATATTTATTTCATAAAATATAATATTTTCCAAGGAAATGCCTTTCGAAATTTCAAATAAGGAGAAACCTTCTAAATGATATTTTAAATTAAACAAATTTGCGTTTCTCTCTCAAGTCCAGCTTCCTTGTAGATATCTCGCAAAATGGACCAATTTCCTTCCATTTAATTTACCCTTAGAAACGCTATCTTTCAAAGTGCAATTTACTGTATTTCGGGTTCATTCTGGAAATATATATATAAGCTATTTCCTCTCTTGTCCTATATTCAGCCGACGTCTTTCACTAATTAAATATGGCACCGGTCGGCAATTTTTCGGAGCATTAATGCCCGGAAGACATCGATAAGATCGCCATCCATAAAATCCTGGATGTTTCCTGTTTCGTCTAATTAATTCCAGGATATGAACTATTGTCGTCACGAAAATATCCCATATTCATATTAAAATAACTCGCCTGACGAAAGATATGGCAAATGATCAAGTGGTAACAGGTATAAGGTTTAATTGGACACCAACTATCTTAGTTTATTAATTTTATTCTGAGTGTTATTTTGTCTTATTCTAGATTTAATATCTGTATATTAAAAAGTTTTTTTTAAATTTATTTTCTTTACTTTGTGTTTATTGATATTGTAACGATGGTCGTTATCAGTATAGCATGTGTCCTATTAGGACGTGCTGATGATTTTGATATCGACATCGTTATCTTCGTTTTAGTCGATTCTGCATTCCTTCTCGTTCAGGGTCATCGATATAGCGGATTGCTTATCTTGATACGCGTGATGATCTTGATTTGTAGTCAATGAATATAGACTCAGGAATGCGGATATAAATCGATAAGTGGACAGCGGGTAAATAAATAATACAAGTCTTGACAGCTGAATGAATGACAATACTAATATGTTTATTTCTCGGAGTCCGAGTAATTTATACCAATGAGTAAATACATTCGCGATATATATCTGCCTTGCTCTAGCGCATGAACTGGCGGTAGGTTAATTATTTATACTTGGAGATGGCTAGCCAATTTGCAGACGCTGTAAATAGTAAATATTGTCGTTGTTCATAGTGTGTAACAATCATTGAATTCTTCATCGGTCATTGACCCTGTATGTTAACTATCTGACAATAATTAATTTAAATAATTGTGTTTAACAATTATTTATTTATTTATTTATTTAGGTAGGTATTCCTACAATATTAAAATAACTCGCCTGACGAAAGATATGGCAAATGATCAAGTGGTAACAGGTATAAGGTTTAATTGGACACCAACTATCTAAGTTTATTAATTTTATTCTGAGTGTTATTTTGTCTTATTCTAGATTTAATATCTGTATATTGAAAAGTTTTTTTTAAATTTATTTTCTTTACTATGTGTTTATTGATATAAAAGGTATATCGGGCAGACTAATTGCTTTACAGCAATTTCTTCCAATCAGCTCACCTTGGATATATATGATAAACTGTTTTAATTCATGAAAGATTTTATAAAATAAAAACTCCTTGAAATTAAATTAAAAAGAGGAAAGGAATTCATTCAAGGATAAGGTAGGAAAACAAAGTGAAATTGGGATGAAAAGAAATATTGAGTAATAAATATTATATGTAAATATTTAACACTTTACTATACATGTTTCTACCTCCTCATTAGAATAATCCGATAATGGGCCATTACATGACCAATGACAGCGGATCCAGCCCTAGTTAGTTGGACCACTCTGGTTCCATGTCTGATGACAATCGGTGGATAAAAACTCAATCAAACAAACTGAAGCTTCATGGAAAAACACTCGCAAAGATGCACTACCCTGTCTGGCAGCGAGGGCGATTCTCCCCTCGGTGATCCAGAGGCTGACATCATGCCAGAGCCAGCTTGCAGGATTCCAGGGGCAAGCAAAGTGAAGCAGAGGAAACAAATTCGTCCAGGAATCCCTAAGGCACAAAATAAAAAGCTCACGCATTCGTGAAAGCCTAGGTGTTACAGACATCAACAGTAAGATGGAGGAGAGGCGATTGAGATGGTATGGGCACGTTGGACGCAGAGCACTCGATCACATTGTGAACCAGGTAATCTCCATGGATCTTCCTCGAATAACAACCAGAGGAAGACCAAAGAATTTATGGGTGGTGCAAAAAGATAATCCGGGACAGAAGAGCATACAACCTGAGGACGAGGAGAGCTGACCCCAACAGTCTTCGCAGACAGTGAGTTGGGATGGAGCCAGGGAGAAGAAGACACGCGTTTCTACCTCCAATCCCGGGACTTTCTTCAGATGGAATGCAAGCTTCAAGATAGGAGGTAGAAACAAGTGTCGCTGGGATTAATGTATGTAAGTAGTCGAAGAACAGAGTAATCTACTATTAAATATTCTAATATAGACTTCCTGATAGTTAAAGCCAAAAACTTTAATAGATATGTTATATATTTTTTCAATTATCTCTTAAACGTTAATAAGAAAAGTGCACATCTGATAACTCTTGGGAGTTCATTCCACTGTCGCGTCGAGTGAACTACAAATGTAGATATCCATGGCTTTATCCTACTCAGTTTCTGCCTGACATGCTCGGGTATAACTCCTTGAGCGTAAGAAGAGATCTGCGTCTCCTGGTATACGTTGTCAGACTCGTTCGAGGAGTTGTAATGAGCTGTCCAGCATTACTATAAAGATTAACGTTAAATATTCCTAACAATTACACTAGACTGCGCCGGCAAGAACTGTTCTCAATAACATACGCAAGAACGGGTCTTCCAGCCGCTATGTTTGTTGGAAGGGCCTTAACTCTTCTGAACGGGACTGCTTCGGATATTGACATATTTCATATCACATTAGCAAAAGAAAAATTAAATTTTCTTCTAAGATTGAGCGCGTTAGAAAGCACTCATCAACGTCCTTAAGTGACTGTGAATATATGTGTATCATATGTTTGTGTGTATATACTCGTATGTATGCATATACATTATTTTTTATTTTATATATTTTTTTCTTTCTAATTTTTCTTCTTTTTTAATATTTCTTGTATTTTTCAAAGTCGTTGGACTAAGCCTGTTTTGAAACAATAAATAAATAAATATGTCAAATGAGATGTAATGCGTTAGTATGTACAGTACCCAGTGGTAAGTAATAGACATCGGGCTTAAGAAAGAGACTGTCGGCCATAATCGGCTAACTTTGGCTTTGTAGAGCGTCGTCCCAATGTTTTTTTTAATTTCGTTGAATACCTAATAACAAACAATATCTTGTTTTCACACCCTCTTAATACGACAATCAGTATCAAACACATATCACACAATAATAAGCCTTGAAACCATTGAAATAAAGGGTCTTTAAAATTGAGTGATTTTTTAAATTCTTGGATAAAACACAGATGACGTCGTGAATTTGCCTGGGTCTTGTGACATTTGAGAAGTGTAATGTATGACGTTTATAAAAATGGAGTCGTATACAGTTCAACAACGCGTTCAAATTGTTGAATTATTTTATGTATTGTAATCTCCGGAAACGGTGATGTTAATTGTCCACCAAGATCATGTGATCTGACACCGTTGTACTATTTTCTCTGGATTTACGTGAAAATCCAGGTCTATAAGAATGACCCCCAATCAAGTTCTGAGCTGAAGGACTAAATTATTCGCATTATTGGTGAGTTAGAACCGCAATTATGCCAAAATGTCATCGAAAATTTTGACAAAAGAGTGGACATCTGTGGAGCTGCAAGAGGTGGACATTTGACAGATATTGTTTTTTGTGTTTAAATGTCATACATTATACTTCAATGAACAATAACAAGTTTTTGGTAATCAAAGCAAATTGTGTGTTTTATTCAAGAATTTAAAAAAAATTTAATTAAAAATACCACCAAATTTGAAAGACCCTATACTATACATAAGGCAAACAAGCAAAAAAAAGCAGAAATAATCAAGTAAAATTATCCTCTTCTCCGTTTCCTGCTCTATTTTCCCTTAGTACCATAAACAACAGATAATATAGAAACTTTTACTCTATTCATTCAATAGAACCATAAACAACACACATAATGATGTAATTAATGTATACTTCAGTTGTTGTCAACTCACCTGATGATGACACTGCAAGTGTTGGAATGCATTGTGATGTGCAAAAAATAAATCAAAATAAAACAGTGATGATGTTATAATATTATATTAAACAAATATATATATTTAAAAAAAAATGCCAAAGCAACAATTTACATAAATGCATATAGATAAACTATAAAAAGTAAACCAGTTTCAGTTTTTTGCACTATTTCATTGGAATAAGATTGAATAGAAATAAAAAAAACAGCTTGGTATTTATTGAAATAAAGCTTTCAAAGAATGCTTTTTGAGAATCTCAAACATAAAATGTGTAGTCGAGCTATTGATTTTTCGATATCCAAATTCTAATTTGTGGGTCAGATTGAAATTTGGAAACGCAATTTTAAGCTTTCTGGGGTAGATTGTGATTTCCCCTAGGATATCCTTATAAAAATATGGAGGATATTTAGGGGAACCCCCTAATTCAGGATATACAACCAGAACAGGTCTTAGGTTTACGTTATATCGTCACTTTTTCGTAAAAAAAGTTTCGTGGAAAAATACTTTTTGGAGCCGAATAAATTTTGGCCGAGATAGGTGTACTGAGAAAAATACTTTATTTGACAGAATATTGATTGAAGTGATAAGGGATGAATGTGAAACAAAAGATTATGTGTTGAGTAAGATAAATAAGAGCATGCTGAGATGGTTTGGGAAGATTAAAAAAAACAAATATACATTGTAATTTGTTTTAGCAAACACTGTTAATACCACTTTTTTATGACCGTATAACCTTACGGGTTTCAATACTTTCACCTCATATTCAGGGGAGCACAAACAAGGCTTGTTTGTGCTCCTCTGAAGATAAGGTGAAATCCTTGAAACCGGTAGGGTTATACCGTTACAAAAAGTGGAATAAACAGTGTTTGATAAAACAAATTAACATACAATGTCTTTACACCTCTACAATGTTAATGCCTAAACATATTTTACTATGTTGCTATATGTACGCACCGGTACAAAGACTTTAAAATAGATGGATGGTAGCTATTCAATTCTTTAGAGATTCCGGCGTGATTTCAACGAGTCTCGGTGAATAGCTGGGTGAAGAGAAGAGATTCCTTGTTGATCAGTAGAACTTTGTAGAAATAAAAGCACAGTATGACATTTCAGAAGATTTAGCTTATTTGCGTTACTTATGATTAGCCCATCGCACATTGCAAGAATATCGATCGGACCGCTTATGCTGTCATTCTTCACTGTTTTAACGCTTGTCACGCGTTTATCATATGTTATGATAATGCGAGGACCACACAAAAGGATGTCTTATTGTACAATATAATAACAATATGACGATATTGAAGGAACGATTTTTAAACAATTATTTTGCAATGGTTATGTGTAATTCAAATAAATAAAAATGACAAATCTATATAACGCATACGTCCGAAAATACATTATCAACAAACCTTTATTTATTTATATTTTATTTATTTATTAGTGGAATTACAAAATTATATCTTGTATCGTTACTAACATTTAATGCTTTATTTATAATTAATAATTATTAATTAATAGGATAAATATGACTTTGAGGTGGTAGACGAGTTCACCTATCTGGGTTCAACTATGACGAAGGAAAACGAGGAGCATGCTGAGACTAAGATAAGAATCACAACAGGGAACAAAACAGTCTTCTCCCTACTGCCGGTGTTCAAGTCCAGAAGTGACAGTGGTGGCATATGGATGCGAAGCATGGACACTGACAGCTAAATCCGCAAGTTGCTGTATGCCTTCGAGAGAAGAGTACTACGTAGGATCCTGGACCACGTGATTGACGGCGAAACGATACAACAAAACGAATACGATACAACGACGAGCTATATATTATCTACAAAGCTCCCAGGCTATCTGTACATGTCAGACTGAGCATATTGAGATGGGCCGGAAATGTGCAGAGAATGCCGTCATCGCGAGCACCCAAAATCATCCTGGAGGGACATCCAAGTAGAAGAAGGAGAGTGGGCAGGCCAAGGCTGCGATGGGAGGACGAAGTTGAGAGGAACACAACCCGGCTGCTGCAGGCGCAGGATTGGAGGTTCGTGGCGGAAGACAGGAGGAGTTGGAGGGAAGATTGACGGAGGCCAATGCTCGATATGGACTGTAGGACCATCAAAAGAAAGAAAGAATAATTATTAATTGTGATTTACTGTGATTCTTACACCCCTACAGCACTGTATTTTTTTTAATCCCAAACAGCACCGGCCCTGAGTAGGCAGATGCTAAGTATGTAATTTAATGTTTCTTATCTTCCCGTTTATTAAAATATCGCATTTGAATTTTCTTTTCCCAAGTAATGTATTTTTCCCCAAATTATTAATGCTCTTCATATTTTGTTCCTGAAAAACGGCGTTCTTTCTAATTTGGTGTTTATTTTTTATATTTTGTATGGGGTTAACCTGTCCCTATGAGGCGTTTTACGCGCGATTCAAGTAGCGCGTTTCGAATTAATTAAGGTATGTCAAATTGATCTAGCTTCGCGGTATTTATGAAATTTACGAACATGTACGAGTATGTTTCTGAAAAATGTCTTCTTCCGCCGAACTCAATCGCACGGGGGAAGATGATATTAAACAGAAACATACATGTTTGATGGGCGAGTTGTAAGAGATATTGAAAGAAGGGTAGCGATAGGGATCAAGGTAAATGGAACACTAAATGTTATAAATAACAACTGCGTAATATCAGCAGTAGCAAAATGACAATACATAATAGTGTGTTGTTGACCACCTTGATATGTAGAAGTGAAACTTGGACTTGACAGAAGTAGGCTAATTGTAAATTAAATGATGTTGAGATGCATAATTAAGAAAAATTGGTCAATGTATGAAAGAAAGCGAAACGAAGACACCAGAAATAAATGTATGTATAAAATGGGTGTTTTAAGTTATATTTTAAGTTATAATCCAAGTTTCAAATCACAAATACTTAAAAATAATGACACAAAACCGGAATGAAAATGGAACTAAAATTTAAAATAATCTTTATTCTAGCGACATCTCTGAAAACCTTGTCTCGTACGTAAATAAACATTACTAGTGCTATATGTATTTGATTGGGTGAGTGTAATGAATCATTGCTTTGATCGTAGCATTCCTTTGTGTATTTTACGTAATCTTTAGTTTATCTCCTTTATTTAATGAGTCTCCTTAAGAGTAATGACTATTATTTATTATCAGAAAATTACTTGAATGTCATGTTTACTTGGTGGTGTAATCAAATATCAGTGGTTCTAAACAAAATACGCGTTAAAACTTAGAAATTAAAAAACGCCGAAACTGTGCCGCGCACAGGATTCGTGGAATTGGATTTTTAACGCGGTGTACAGGTTAAAGATAGTTTGGATATGTGAAAAGAATGAATAATGAAATAATGACTAAGCGAGTATACAAGTAATTTTAGTACACTTTCGTTATATACAATACAACTTGGCGGTCTTTTTGCCTTGTAGCAATCTCTTCAAAATAACCGAAGGACCTCCGCGACTTAGTTTTTAAGTCTTTTTTCGACACGGAGTTTTTGGATTCTATTCCCGTTGGAATCCTAGATTTAAAAAAAATAGGATTTCAGTCTCGTTTTCAATTAAAGTATATTTAATATCATTCTGGCTAGTTAGAAGGTATTGCTACATGGCAACAAGCTTGACAGGCTGTACTATATTGCTACATGGCAACAAGCTTGACAGGCTGTACTATATTGCTACATGGCAACAAGCTTGACAGGCTGTACTATATTGCTACATGGCAACAAGCTTGACAGGCTGTACTATATTGCTACATGGCAACAAGCTTGACAGGCTGTACTATATTGCTACATGGCAACAAGCTTGACAGGCTGTACTATATTGCTACATGGCAACAAGCTTGACAGGCTGTACTATATTGCTACATGGCAACAAGCTTGACAGGCTGTACTATATTGCTACATGGCAACAAGCTTGACAGGCTGTACTATATTGCTACATGGCAACAAGCTTGACAGGCTGTACTATATTGCTACATGGCAAATATTGCTGCATGGCAACAAGCTTGACAGGCTGTACTATATTGCTACATGGCAAATATTAATACATGGCAACAAGCTTGACAGGCTGTACTATATTGCTACATGGCAAATATTAATACATGGCAACAAGCTTGACAGGCTGTACTATATTGCTACATGGCAAATATTAATACATGGCAACAAGCTTGACAGGCTGTACTATATTGCTACATGGCAAATATTAATACATGGCAACAAGCTTGACAGGCTGTACTATATTGCTACATGGCAAATATTAATACATGGCAACAAGCTTGACAGGCTGTACTATATTGCTACATGGCAAATATTAATACATGGCAACAAGCTTGACAGGCTGTACTATATTGCTACATGGCAAATATTGCTACATGGTAACAAGCTTGACAGGCTGTACTATATTGCTACATGGCAACAAGCTACGATATTGCTACATGGCAACAAGCTTGACAGGCTGTACTATACTCGTATATAACGAAAGTGTTATTTTAAATGGTGTTAAAGAAACCTTAAGTTAAAACTAGAGTAGAATCACTTTTTTTTTAAATCTGGGTTCTAATGGGAATCGAATCCGCAATCCCCGGGATAGAAGACAGACATCTTACTAACTTACCAACGACCTTTGTGGCGTAATTAATTTTTATTTTATTTCAACGGTTTTTTACTGAAAAGGTTAAAAAAAAATTTAAGATTGACACGTAAGCAGTATTTATACAATTGAAAAAAAATCTAGTATAAGACGAAACTATCACAACAAAGTAAACCCTGTACGTTGTTAGTCACGTGAAAATTCATACAATGCCCATATTGATTGCCCAATGTGTGCAGTCTTGTTATGCAATAGTTTTACAAATAATTTGTTGCAACCATTTCATTATGAAAATAAATTAGACATCTCTCTTCCTTCTCAGAAGTTAGGAGTAAGATTCCCATTGGTGCCCATTTGTAATAAATTAGACATTTCTCTTCCTTCTCAGAAGTAAGGAGTAAGATTCCCATTGGTGCCCATTTGTAATAAATTAGACATCTCTCTTCCTTCTCAGAAGTAAGGAGTAAGATTCCCATTGGTGCCCATTTGTAATAAATTAGACATTTCTCTTCCTTCTCAGAAGTAAGGAGTAAGATTCCCATTGGTGCCCATTTGTAATAAATTAGATATTTCTCTTCCTTCTCAGAAGTAAGGAGTAAGATTCCCATTGGTGCCCCTTTGTAATAAATTAGACATCTCTCTTCCTTCTCAGAAGTTAGGAGTAAGATTCCCATTGGTGCCCATTTTTAATCAATTCCCCAATATAGTTTCAATTCAAGCCTTTTTTACATTTTGATTGGTACGAAAATATTTCCACATTGCAATAAATCCTCCTGGTTATATCGTATACAACTAAATTTGAACATAACATTTTTTTTAATATTTAAACTTCATACCAGTAGGCATTGAACTGGTAGAATGTTAGAAATAGACGCCAAATTCATATAGTCTCTATTGTATAATATCCTTAACTGTCTCGCCGCACCCTCTTATCTCAGCGAAAATTTTCAGCGTCTTTCCAATCATGGATTAGCGCTACGCTCAAACAGATATTGTATATTGGCCTTTCCAGTTCACCGCTCCTCTTTTCTTACGTCGCCCTTTACTGTCCATGCAGGGAGACTTTGGAATCAGTTATAAACCAATATAAGACTCGCTCCGTCCTTGGCATGCTTTAAGAAGCGACTGAAAAAACGCTTAATTTATAGTCAGTAAAATAACGTGTTTCATTCCTGAATTTTCTTTTCCTTTCCTCTCCACCATCCCTTCATTTTCTTTTGGTTGATGATATCTCACTTTATATGAAAAATAATGTTCGGGTGATTGTTCGTCTTTGTGGGGTTAGTGGGCATATGCTCTCGTATACTCGTATGTTTATGGATTTCGTGGGGATGGATAGTCATTTGAATGATTTATGCGACCACGTAACTTGCTTCATTTACTTTTGTCTGGTTGGTTGGAAGAGATTGCCGCCTGGCAATAAACCTGCCAGATTGTATTTGAAATAAAAGTGTTAAACGTATAAAGAAATAAATAACCTTGTTTAAAGACGTTGTAATATGTTTTTATTAGACATTGTTTATTCCACTTTTTTAACGGTATAACCCTACCGGTTTCAAGGTTTTTACCTCATCATCAGGGGAGCACAATCAAGACTCGAAAAAAATGTTTGACTAAACTTTTGTAAAGCGTAACAGGCCTGCTGTGTAGAATTTTTCCACATTTTTAACACTGAAATCCAGACTAATTTTTTATAAAAATGTGGATCCAACGAGAATCGAACCCGTATAAGTCTCCGGGATGTAAGTCGTTTTACAAACTGGACCACGGAGGTTGTTGGTAATCGGTTTAATGGAATTGTGCTGTGTAAATAATTTTTTTCCTAAACGAAAATAATTAAAGTTTAGAGGTTCTATCGAAATTTCAAAAATAAAAAAAATTATTCATCAAGTTAATATCTGTTAATGTTTGAACTGAACTACAAAGCCGTCATAAGCCTGAAATTTCAGAATTGTAAAATAAAATATTTCATTCAAGTGGAAAATGTAGAACAAGGGAGAGGAAGCAAATTGCGAGGGTTTTGGTAATGAAAGTAAACTGGAGTAAAAATAGACGGGGGATGAGATGTAACGGCCTTAAGGAGGTCGTTTTCCTGTTCGAGTTCCTGAAATATTATGTTGCACCCTTAATGCAAAACTGTCACATGTCCAAATTTATTATTAAATTATTAATAAATCTGAAATTTTACTAGAATATTTAGTCCATCACTTATCACTCCTTCCACACTTTCTAAATTCCGTTTTCTTTGTGTCAGCTAACAATTTCTCACATCTGCACCTCTCGGTAGCCATTTCTCTACGTATGCAAATCTTCATCCACGTAGAATATTATCTTCTTCTTCCTCTTGGTCTAGGTAGTATGACCTGTTGGTGGCGTTGGGTTTTCCTGGGATGATGACGTCCAACTGTCCTTTCATCTTTTCGGCGGCCTTCCTGGTAATCTTCTGCTGCTAGGGTTTTCAGTCTTAGCAATTTTCGCAAGTCTCGTATCCTCTATGCGGTCTACATGATAGAATATTTTAATTGAGTAAAATTATTTAGAGCACTCTGAGATGGTTTGGGCATTTAGAACGAATCTATAAAGAAATACAAATATACAGTCCATATGTAAAGTGAATAACATTTTGAAAGACGTATATATGTACAAAGTCAGTTAAATCGTAGGCCTTGTATGAGATTGACTACACTTATAGTATAATTTCTTAACTTTATTCAATTTTTCATTAGTTTTCCTTTTCATACTTATATATAACCATTCCTTTTGATTCTGCAACATTCATTCTAAGATCTTTCTTTCAATATCCATTTATAGATCTTATTTGGACTTATGACAGTTTTATATTACAGATGCGATATAATCGAGTGTCGGAAATGTCATATATGTAAGGATTTTAAATGTCATGAAAACTCAGCTGAAATAAGGTTGCTTTTCATCTAAGTCATTCGATTGGCTATTGTCTTATCATGCCTTAAGGATGAGGTATTTGAAATTCATGTTATAATAAAGTAAGTTAAAGGCTTTCAGATGTATAAAGTAAAGGAGTTGATAATTCGTTTGATCAATTTCATAATGGATAGCTTTCCCCCAAGAAATGTTAGGGGGAAGATTTATGACATCCAAGGATATTGTTGTATTCCCTATTGATACATGATAAGAGAAATGTTGCGGAGGAAACGTGCACAGCAAGATAACAATGGGAATTGGGTTAGTATTTAAGTGTTCAGAACTCAATAAATATAGTTTTTTATAGCAACATAGTTTGCACATATATACATTTATCGTTTGTACATTTATCGTTTGTACATATCGTTTGTACATATATACAACATAGTTTGTACATATATACATTTATTTTGAATTTCCATATATACATTTATAGCAACATAGTTTGTACATATATACATTTATCGTTTGTACATATCGTTTGTACGTATATACAACATAGTTTGTACATATATACATTTTATAGCAACATAGTTTGTACATACTCGTATATACATTTATCTTGAATTTGCATACATACATTTATATATAAATAAATATAGGTTTATAAACAGCAACATAGTATGTACAAAATATATTTAAATAACACTTCTAAAACACATAAATTGCAGATAATACATTAAATACAGAAGCTATCAAAAGGTCTGGGCTCATCTAATAACATCCCCTCGGCCAAGATACACCCCACCAATATAGGGCGAATCCAGCCACGGGGACACCAGATATTTTTCAGCCCACACCTTTGAACACGTAGAACAAGAATATAAAAAAAAAACAGGAAATACATAGATGACAAAAAAAAATACATTCAAGAGAGAAGACATTAAAAGGTCCGGACTCATCCCACAAACATTCCCCCGGCCGAGATACACCTCACCAATGTAGGGCGAGCCCGACCGCAAGGGCATCGGGGGGGCTTCTATCCCACACCCCTGCATATCTAGATTAAAGAATAAAAAAAATATAATATTTAAAAAACGTATGGCAGAAAACAAAATAAAAAGTAAACCCACATATATCACCTCAGGTTAACTGTTAGCAAGAACGAAAAAAAAAAGCCTCAAAGGAGTCCAAATTTTACAAAATGACAAATGGGAAATGAAATAGTTGAGACAACATTGAAATAGTTAGGCAGTAATACATTGAAATAGTTAAGCAGTTTTAAAAGAATGAATGACGAGATAACGCACAAATATCACATCTACATATTAAAAAACGGATAACTAATTGACTGCGTTGACAAGTGCATTAGTCTCATGAGATTAGGTAATATCGCATGCCATATTGTACGTAGATAGTTAATAATATAATTGACTATCCGAAGATGCTGGAATTGATTGACTTTCGAATTCCATCGAGAAGTTTGAGACTACAGGACATATTCTAGTGCGAGAGTTGTAGAACTAACTATTATTCGAATTCTACCGTACCCAGATTACATCGATTGGAGTCTGAATACTGAAGTCTCTGACATACGAGGCATATCCAGAAAATAAGTGTACTAAATTTTTGTAGGTTACAATTTTTTTTATTTACACAAAAAAATTACGTGGTCACCGTAGTACATATGTAAGCTATTTTTCGACATAGTCGCCATTCCTCTCAATGCAGGTGGTGAAGCGGGGTATCAACTTTTTGATGCCTTCCTCGAAGTAGTTTCCCGCCAACCCCTCCGTCCACTTCTCCACCTCCTCCTTTACCTCCTCGTCGGTTGAAAACCTTTTTCCACCCATGTGCAGCTTCAGGGAGGTAAAGAGATAGTAATCTGAAGGTGCTAGGTCAGGGGAATGCGCGGGATGGTTCAGGACATCCCATTTAAACGAGGCGAGCAGTTCCTTCGTGGCGTTGGCCGTGTGTGGTCTGGCATTGTCGTGCAGCAGGCAGACTCCCTTTGTCAGCATGCCTCTCCTCTTGTTCTGAATCACCCTCCGCAATTTTTTTAGGGTCTCACAGTATCTTGCAGAGTTGATGGTCTCCCCTTGAGGCATATATTCAATTAAAATTATGCCTTGACAGTCCCAAAACACGGATGCCATGATTTTCTTGGCTGAAATTGTGGTTTTGAACTTTTTGGCGGAGGGTGAAGAGTTGTGACGTGACCGTTTTTAAACTCGCGACACCACTTGTACACACTCGTACGATTCATAGCTTTATCACCATATGCAGTTTTTACCTCATTATAAACCTCAACCGGAGAGGTTTTCCCTTCCAAACGAGATAACGGATGACGCCGCGTATTTCGCACTTGGCGGGAGATCGGATTGACATTTTTCACGAAACGTGTTGTCGCGTCGACACTTCTCAACGTACTGACCACGAACCGGTCTCGTTGCGGAGGGGAAGGGTCAGGCTACACGGAAGTGTAGTCAAAATGTCGAAAATAAAATCCATCCGTTCGTGAGAGCCTCAGTACACTTACTTTCTGGATACGCATAGTATTTGGTGATAGTCTTAATGCTTTTAAAAGTTCTCTTATAGAGCGATTTTGTTTGTCTGAAGCATAGATTCGACGATCTAAATACGAATACGTTGAAGTTTTTTCGCAAATTTTGCATGTGCGCTGAATTGGAATTAAATTGTTTAAATGACTTGCGAATATTGATTATATTGCAAATATTATTAAGTCGTCTATGATTTGAAAAAAAACTCAGCAAAAAATTCAATTCAAATATATATCTAAATATTAAATATATATTGAAATTCTCCTTTTTCCGCATGAATTCCGTTTAATGCTTCATTTAATCAGTTGAACGAGATAAGAAAAAGGAGACGAGGGTAGGAATGATCTCTCAACGTTAAAAGAACAGGCAGGAAATCATGCATAGATATCCTTTAATAAACAAGATTTTTTCCAACGGTAGTCCTTCAGACCCTCTCGATTTCCTTTTTTAACCTTTCCTTCCCTGTGTTGGGTATCTTCTACACGTTGCTTCTAATAACCATCAATATCTCTATAAATATAATAATTACAAGGTTAAGATTTTAGGTATTCCTCCATAATATATTTACGCATTGATTTCAAAAATAATTTTAATAATAATCAGAATTTATCGACTACATCGTGGGTATTTTGTGAAGATCGGAAACAAATTCGCATTTAAATGCTGTGAGTGCCTCGACCTTAGGGTCTTGACGATAGGTGAAGAGTATGCGGGAAGCGCGACACTATATTCGCATCTCACTCTTGTATACTCCACTGAATTGCGAGGAGCTCAATTGCTTCAATCGTCGATCTCAAGCGTAAGCCACGCCGGGAGTAAGCCACTACCGCTCCGCGCCGCAGTAGCTTTTGGGCTTGCAAATATATTATACCTACGCCCGTTCCGTGAGCGTTACCAGATGGTTTTTTAATGTTTTCAGCAAATCAATCTCAATTATTATAATTTTTAACTTCAATTATAATTAATTAAGGTGATTATCTATGAATGTTCTTCTTTTTCCGATTTAAAATTGCTAATTTTTTATCGCGTACTCACTACCCAACGCCGGAGCGCGCGTTTCAATTTATGCACCGTAAGGGAAGGGTTAAGGAGTTTCCTTTACTTACGTACCTTCTCTGTAATTTATAGATCAAGTATGTTTGTATTAAAGAGGGCCATGTTGTGTCGATTAAGTAATGAACGGTCGACTTTAGTGGGCTAGAAGTGGAAGAGGGAAAAAATACAGGCTACTATTTACTTTAGCATAATTTACTTTGTGATTTACTTATTCAAAAAACTTTTTATTGGTCATTGAAGTACTCGTATAATGTATGACATTTAAACACAAAAAAAAAACAAAATCCGCCAAATGTCCACCTCTTGCAGCTCCACAGATGTCCACTCTTTTGGCAAAATTTTCGATGACATTTTGGCATAATTGCGGTTCTAACTCACCAATAACGTGAATAATTTCGTCCTTCAGCTCAGGAATTGATCGAGAGTCATTCTTATAAACCTGGCTTTTCACGTAACCCCAGAGAAAATAGTCCAACGTTGTCAGATCACATGATCCTGGTGGTCAATTAACGTCACCGTTTCCGGAGATTACAATATATAAAATAATTCAACAATTTGAACGCGTTGTTGTATTGTATACGACTCCATTTTTATAAATGTTATACATTACACTTCTCAAATGTCACAAGACCCAGGCAAGATCGCGACGCCATCTGTGTTTTATCCAAGAATTAAAAAAAAATGCTCAATTTGAAAAACCCTTTACATAAATACATATCATCAAGCCTCTTGCGGGACAAGCAGAGAAAATTAATCTCAATTTTTTGTATTTAAGCACACAACTTCCGCGTCCTTCTCATTCATACATCTCATGTACCATATTATACTATTCATAATTTTCATTTTACCTTATTTTTATCTCTTCAGACCTCGCGTCCATTATAATGGGCACAGAGGTCATATGCACTTTGTTAACAACTTTATTGTATATATCTGTTTTCTGATAAAAATATTAAGTGAAGGATACTGCATTATCGACTTTGAACGTTTATATTTTATTCTGTAACGTTAAATAATTACCTTAAATACTGTAGCCCTTCGTTTTCTGCGAAGGATAGGTTTAAACTAACCCCGCAAATGACGAAATCCGCGGATATTAGAGGACGCCTTCTTATTAACTGTATATTTAAGTATACATTTACTTTACAACCGTTTTCTACAAATAGACTGAACCCTCTCATCTCCGTTTTATTTCCACATTTTTTTAAGAATTGAGGTGAAACTTTTTAAAGATTGAGGTGAACAGCAAAACCAACACGAATTTCTGCCTTTTTTGGAGCACTTCACAAATACAAGGTTCGTTTGTTCCATACATTCTCGCAACGGTAGCAATTGTATTCGTTGCTTTTTGTACTTAGTCAAAAATTTAAGTTATTAATTTATTGCGAGTGAATTTGCTGAACCTCTTTGCAATCTCAGCGCCATCAGTATCAATCTAAAGTCTTAAGTTTTGAAGGCATTATTGTGTCAAATAAGGGTTATCTGGACACAAACATTGAGACACTGGGAAATGATGCGATAAACTTAAAAATAAGACAAATATTATTTAAAACCTATAAACTTTCAGATAAATAAAAAAAAACTCTGTATGCTTTCAAATGAGTTCTTACAATTTTTCACTTGAATGTGTTATTTTTTTTAAACACCTTAAATACATTTAAGTGATAGGCCTATATTGCTTTTTTTTCCTCTCGTTTTCTTTCTTTTTTCTCTTTTCGCTGGTGGTGAATCAGGGATTGTGCGTACGTGTTTGTGCGTTATCTTCTCATTCATTCTTTTAAAACTGCTTAACTATTTCAATGTATTACGGCCTAACTATTTCAATGTTCTTTCAACTATTTCATTTGTCATTTTGTAAAATTTGGACTCATTTGAGGCTTTTATTTTTTTTTGTTCTTGCTGACAGTTAACCTGAGGTGGTATATGATGATTTACTTTTTTTTTGTTTTCTGCCATACGTTTTTTGTTTTTATTTATTTATTTATTCTTTAATCTAGATATGCGGGGGTGTGGGATGGAAGCCCCACGATGCCCTTGCGGTCGGGCTCGCCCTACATTGGTGGGGTGTATCTCGGCCGGGGGAATGTTTGTGGGATGAGCCCGGACCTTTTAATGTCCTCTCTCTTGAATGTATTTTTTTTGTCATCTTTTTATTTTCTGTGTTTTTTTATCTTCTTGTTCTACGTTCTCAAGGGTGTGGGTTGAAAAACATCTGGTGTCCCCGTGGCTGGGCTCGCCCTATATTGGTGGGGTGTATCTTGGCCGGGAGGATGTTATTAGATGAGCCCAGACCTTTTGATAGCTTCTGTTTTTTAATGTATTATCTTTTTAATGTGTTCTTGAAATGTGTCTAAATGTGTTATGTACATACTATGTTACTATTGTGGCGGTCGTCGCACACTCGGTCAATGACCGGCGATGCGATTTTTGCACTCCTTGATAATTCAAAACAAACAAGTGCGATGTTCACACGCCGGTCATTCAACCCGTAGCCGGGAGCGGACCGCATTCCATGCCGGAGCGAGAACGCACTACGTCTGTCGCGCCGGTTCCGTAAATAAATTATCACCTACATACGACATTAATCGTTTTGCTAATGCAGAAACGAGACGAAGGATATCTTGCTCGCATTCCCGTACACACGCGGAAATAGTGTAAATACCTACGTTTACTAATAAAAACTGTTCTTCCGCATTGCGATCCAAAACGTGTTTTATTTATCAACAAATCATCATCATTTCTTCCCTCTAGGACACATATCCTAAACTATCAATAAACCTGTTTTTATTTATTTATATTAGAATATATTTTGTAACAAATGTCGTTTTGATCTCTCTGCTATGAAAAGAACTTTATATTTGCTGTTTATTATTATGCTGCGACCCTAAATTTTACAAATAGCAGTATGAATTTTTATGAATTAAATATCCACACACCTTCAAATCAGTACAATACCTTCGCTGGATCCTCCATCTGTCGTTGGGGAAATATCGGAATATCTCCATGGCAGGAGTTTGACGCATTGATCTCTCTTTCGCACGGTTTAGTATTCTGGTATGCCCTATAAGCAGGCTAACCATTTTTTTCTTTTTCCCGGGACTATTGTAGTTTGAACTTTTAAATCCAGCATTGAGCGTCACTGAAGAGATCTTGCTCTCTTAACGGCGCTTTAAAAACTTGTCCTTATTATTGAAGGTCTGTTCCGAATTCTAAGTAAAATTTGTTTAGTCCTACAGTCCAGCATTGTTTGGATAGTGTTGAACTAAAAAAATTACAGTGTTGAACTTTTAGGAACTGTGTTCCTTAAAGGAGAGATGATGATGATGGTTTGTTGATAAATAAAACTCGTTTAGATCGCAATGCGGAAAGAGAGATATTTATTTGGTAGACGTAGGTATTTATACCATTCTTGCATATTTATAGACGTAGGTATTTATACCATGAATGCGCGCGCGATATGCCGCCGTCTCGTTTCTGCATTCGCAATACGATTAATGTCGTATGTAGGTATCATTCAGATTTGGGAACTGGCGCGACAGATGTGCTGCCCTCTCGCTCTAACATGGAATGCGCTCCACGCCTGACAGTGAGTTGAATGACCGGCGTGTGGACCTTGCACTTGTTTCTTTTTAATTGTCAAGGTATGTTAAGTTCGTATCGCCGGTCATTGACCGAGCGTACGAACGCCACAAACTGAACAAATTACAGCTTTGAACTAAACAAATTACAGTGTTGAACTGAATAGATTACAGGATTAAACTAAACAAATTACAGTGCTCAACTGAATAAATAACAGGATTGAACTAAACAAATAACAGTGTTGAACTGAACAAATTACAGGATTGAACTAAACAAATTACAGTGTTGAACTGAACAAATTACAGGATTGAACTAAACAAATTACAATGTCTTGAACCTACACATTGTTAATGCCTTAATTATAAATCTTCTTCCTAGTGTCATGTTAGGTCCTCCCAACGTGGACTATCACCTGAGAATAAGCATCTTTGTCCCCAGCAGCCCGAAAAAAATCCCCAACGCTCCTTATACCAGTCCAATCACGTATATTGCGGAGCCAGGAGATTTGCCTCCTGCCAACACCTCTTCGATCCTCTATTTTGCCTTGGATGATCAGGTGCAGTAATTTGTACTTTTCTCTAAGTACATGACCCAAATAGGACACCTTTCGGATTTTAATATTAGTCAGCAACTAACTCTCTATCAACTTTAGCTCTTAAAAGAACCCTTGTGTTGCTGACCATATCTGTCCAGGGTATCCGTAGCAGTCTCCGGTGCATCCACATTTCGAATGATTCCAGTCGGTTCATACTACCTACTTTGAGGGTCCATGATTCCACTCCGTATAATGACACTGACCAAACGTAGTATTTGACTAACCACTGTCGAAGTTTCTAATTTAGATAACATACTCTATTCTTTTTTCCCTTGCCTAGATCTTGTTTTAATATCTATGATGTGTATTTTTCTTTTTTAAAATGTCAATGGGACAAGAAATTTGATTGTCAATAAATGTCAGGCCTAATATGCATACATACTGGCATTACACGATTCTCCCATCGGCGTAGGTAGAGACGACAGTGCGCCAATTTTTCCTACTTTGACACACATTCTTCATCTCTTCCTTCTATACACCTTTTCATTCAACTCTGACTTCACAATAACTGTTGCTCTTCGAATTGTGAAGTACAGAGATTAATGGAGAGGAATCGTTAAGGGGTATTATGCGAGTTACAATGAACAGTCATTACCTACATAAATAAATAAATACAGGTTTATTGATAGCAACATAGTATGTACATAATACATTTAGACACATTTCAAGAAATCATTAAAAAGAGAATAATGCATTAAAAACAGAAGCTATCAAAAGGTCTGGGATCATCTAATAACATCTCCCCGGCCAAGATACACCTCACCAATATAGGGCGAGCCCAGCCAAGGGGACACCAGATGTTTTTCAGCCCACACCCTTGAACACGTAGAACAAGAAGATAAAAAAAACACAGAAAATAAATAGATGACAAAAAAATACATTCAAGAGAGAAGACATTAAAAGGTCCGGGCTTATCCCACAAACATTCCCCCGGCCGAGATACACCCCACCAATGTAGGGCGAGCTCGATCGCAAGGGCATCGGGGGGCTTCCATCCCACACCCCCGCATATCTAGATTAAATAATAAATAAATAAACAAAAACATGATATTGATGAATTCTTCTAGACTTAAATCATCAGCAAATGATAAGAATAATAAACATACATAAATACCATCATGCTATATCCCTATCAGGGTAGGCAGAAAGGAGACAGCGCCAATCTTTTCAATCACGGTGAACATCTTTCACCTCTTCTACAAATTCATCTAAGTTCACATTCATCACTAATTACTTCATTACGTATTCTGTCATACATGGTCACTCCATGTTTTCGGCCCCTTCTACACCCATACACCTTATACAACCTTTACGATTTCTCTGACTTTATACTTTTCCTTCTTTCAGAATAGAATTCACCTGATCCAACCACACTTTCCATGGTCTTCCTCTCGTACGCTTTCCACTCACATATGCACTTTACATAAGTTTTTCTTAGTCTATCTACATTCATTCGTTATACATGCCCAAACCAGTCATAATTCTCTTATTTATCTTACTTAACACATCAGCCTTAAATTCACATCCATCCCTTATCATTTCGTTCCATATTCTGTCATACATTGTCATCCCATGTATCCTAACAGTATTTATTCGACTCCTCTCAGTATTTTTCCACGTCCACGTTTCACTTTTGACCGTCAATATTAATTTTACGAAGTTGTTTTTTTTTTTCTCCTCCCAAAATATGACTGAGATAAGCAATCTCGATCTTTGATTATTCCAATTATTGCTGTAATAAATTGCAGCAACAATTAATAATGTTCATGTATTAATATCTAGTATGTAAAGCCACATATTTTCTCTATTTTTGGTAAATATATTTTCTATGGTCCTGGTTTGGACTAAAATGTTTATGGTTTACCTATATACGACCTTTAAGGCAGTGTTTAACGAACTTAAAAACACCTAATTTTTTTTGGTTAATTCAGAAAAAAACATTTAAAGTTATTTACGTTTTTGTCACTCTATTTGCAAGGATACACTCCTTTATCACCATTTTTGCCGTTAGGACTTCTACATGTTCTTGCTAGGTCCATATGCCTTAGAAAACAAGTATGAAGTAGAATTCAAAAACACATATTACAGGTTTCCCAAAAATTGATTGTGAAAATAATCAATAAACTTCCTGCTCGGTATCCCACGACGGAGCTTTTCAGAGAGTATCAGGTCCTGAACATAGCCAATTTACATCTCAAATCCATTCTCTGGCACTACCATCGAGAGGAGGGGAAGATGCAAACTCAGCAGACACACATGACACGCATGGCAACTAATGGAATGTTCACCATCCCTAGAGTTAAAACCTCTTTTGCCCAAAGGCAATATGCTTATTTGGCTCCCATTATATACAATGGCGTACCGACTTCAATAAAAGTAAAGGTAGGAAAACCATTTAGACAGTCGATCGGAGCGTGGTTGTTATTGCGACAGGATTTTGAGTACTTGGGCTTTCAGGATGAATGACGAGTGGAAAGGATTTATGTGAGCTCGTGAGTGTGGGTCTCTTCTTGTTGTTTTAATTTTGGTTGTTTTTGTATTTGTGTTTCTGTGTGTTTTTCTTTTTTTCTTCTTTTTTTTGTTTTGGATTTGTTTTGATTTTTATTCTTATGATTGTGTGCGGTATATTGTGAAATGAATATTTTTGGTCTTTCTGGAGTGATAATGTGTGAGGAGTTGAGTTTCGCAAGATGTTTCCAGTTGTAGTTGAGTGTCACTGTTTGTCAGGTTGATGAGAGCGTGCAACGGGGTTTTTTGTGTTATCAAAAATCGGAAAGAAGTATCGATTTATTTCTTCATGCTAAATATTCTCAGTGAGATACAGGCAAAAGCCTAGTTTACTGGGGATACGACAAATGAAAGGCAACAAACCCAGATCCATTAAAATGATATGTCCAAATCAAATTACCTGTTGTTTTTTCTCAAATTGTGTATATTTCTTGTCATGTGTAATAATAATAATAATAATAATAATAATAATTGGGATTGTTAAGCACACAAAATGATATCGACAGGTTCTATAAGTTCCTTCGCTGCCTGATCTCAAGCCATTGAAGTATGTTATGAAATTCTGACACGTGGTCTTACTTCCTTAGGTTAGGTTAGGAAGTATGTTACGAAATTCTGACACGTGGTCATACTTCCTTAGGTTAGGTAAGGTTATGTTAGGTTAAGAAGTATGTTACGAAATTCTGACACGTGGTCATACTTCCTTAGGGTAGGAAGTATATTATGAAATTCTGGCACGTGGTCATACTTCCTTAGGTTAGGTAAGATAAGGTAAGGTTAGGAAGTATGTTACGAAATTCTCACATGTGGTCATACTTCCTTAGGTTAGGTAAGGTTAGGTTAGGAAGTATGTTACGAAATTCTGACACGTGGTCATACTTCCTTAGGTTAGGTTAGGAAGTATGTTACGAAATTCTGACACGTGCTCATACTTCCTTAGGTTAGGTAAGGTTATGTTAGGTTAGGAAGTATGTTACGAAATTCTGACACGTGGTCATACTTCCTTAGGTTAGGAAGTATATTACGAAATTCTGGCACGTGGTCATACTTCCTTAGGTTAGGTAAGGTAAGGTTAGGTTAGGAAGTATGTTACGAATTTCTGACACGTGGTCATACTTCCTTAGGTTAGGCTAGGAAGTATGTTACGAAATTCTGACACGTGGTCATACTTCCTTAGGTTAGGTAAGGTTATGTTAGGTTAGGAAGTATGTTACGAAATTCTGACACGTGGTCATACTTCCTTAGGTTAGGTTAGGAAGTATATTACGAAATTCTGACATGTGGTCATACTTCCTTAGGTTAGGTTAGGCTAGGAAAGTGATGGGTAACCTTTTTAACTCGACGTGTCAAAATTCTGAAAAAAACTGGCTTGACCCGGGTGCTGTGTCACATCTAGGAATATTAATCATTTTTGTAGCCCTAGTAAATGGAAGAATTTTATTTTTGAACTATTTATTTATTATTATTAAAATGCAAAAAGAAATAATTATTTACATTAGTGACTTTTTTGTAACTGAATTGCATTTGCTAAATCTTCAATTGAAGGTTGGTATTACGTACATTTTAAACATAAGCAAGCGTTACACACTTCATCAGTCAGTCGGTTTCTTTTATTTGTTTAAATGTTATTCAACGCAACGAGAATAAGGTCTCACAAAAATACGTTGAGGGAAATATTGTGAGTAAAGCCATCGCTAGATTTTTCAGAGTGCCAAAAGTGTTCGATAATCGGTTCCAAGCATTCAAAATATCTTGTTCGTAGTGGCACTCTTCTTCATTCTTCAAACGATTTCTTTCTAGATTCATGAATTCGGACCTCAAGTCGACTAACTCTCGAGCCCAGATGCTGTTGCAACTCCAAATCATCACATTGCATCCATTCGAAACCATTTAATTTCAAAGTACTGTAATTGTTTGTCGCGTTTGAGCGCATCGCTCGTTCTTGGGCAAAGATCGTCCGTAAACGATGCGTGTCATCCAAAATGTCTTGGCGTGTCACATCTGACACGCGTGTCATAGGTTACCCATCACTGGGATAGGAAGTATGTTACGAAATTCTGACAAATGGTCATACTTCCTTAGGTTAAATATGATTCGGATACAAAATCTCCTCGTTGTCATTCAAATAACATACTACCTTGATCAAATACATTTAGGATCGGCCACCGTGTGGCGCTGTCAGTCACCCGATTGGAATTCATTTTTTTTTGTTAGGCTACCACATCTATCATTGACACTTCCCTCCAAATTTCGGCATCATAGCTTGACATTTGTAAAAGTTACGCTATACTGAGTACATCTACCTTTGTGCGTGTTTTCGATTTTTAACAAGTTTGAAAATGGCATCAACTGTGCATCGACGAGTTTGTATTAAATTTTGTGTGAAAAACGGATTGAACGGTCCGCAGACCTTGGAAATGTCGGAGAAGGTTTTTTTCGGTGACACGAACGCTTCAGAAGTGGTCGTGAGTCGGTCGAGGATGACGAACGCAGTGGCAGTCGAAAACCTATGAAAACATCGATAAAATCAAAGAAATGTTGGTCGAAAACCGCAAATTGACCATCAGGGAGCTGGCAGAGGACTTTAACATCGCTTATGGATCCGCTCAAGACATTTTGGTTAGTTATTTGGGCCTCAGACGTGTCGCTGCAAAACGGATGCCGAAAGACCTCAATTTCATGCAAAAAAAGGACCGCGTTGAAATCGCGAAAAACATGATTTCCATGAGTTTTTGACCAAAAACAACACGAATACTATCCAGCAGCCTTCGAGTTCACCTGATCTGGCTCCCTGTGACTTTTTCCTGTTGAACTGACTTAAAAAACCGCTTCGCGGAATGCGTTACAGCACTCGAGAAGATGTCATGAAAATACCGAAGATAGCTCTGATGGACATACCAAAAATTGAGTACCAGCGGTGTTTCGAGGATTGGATCAAGCGCTGGTGTAAGTGCGTTGCAGTCGATGGGGAATACTTTGAAGGGGACCATATCGATTTTGATTAATAAACTTGTATATTCGATTTTATGAATAAAGTCCTAAAACTTTTTGATCAAGGTAGTATGACACCGTAATCAAGTAATGGAAGCATAATACCTTTCTTTCTATGTATCTTACTTTTATTGACAATCATATTGTTAATTATTACTGTGTTATAGTTATTTATTAACTCCCTTGTGGTACGCTATTTCAAAATTTGGGTCACGTTTTAGAAAAAAAGTCTGAGAATGACTGTTTTATAGAATATCTATAAAGGCTGTATGAGCCAACGGGCGTGTGCGGTATTTACAATGAATGTAATATTTTTAAAATATTCGATATGGGATTGCTTTTATTATAGATATGGTTTTCAACAGGGCTCGTTACATGGACCAGTTTTGTGTTCTGTGGGGAAATAAAAATAAATTTCTCGCATATTTCCTATTTTTGCATAGTCCCAAACATTTTTCCCTTTTTTACTATCGTACATTTCAGATTCTTTAGGATAGATTTTTACTATCGTACATTGCAGGTTCTTAAGGGTAGATTTTTACTTTCGTACATTGCAGGTTCTTTAGGGTAGATTTTTACTATCGTACATTGCAGGTTCTTTAGGGTAGATTTTTACTATCGTACATTTCAGGTTCTTTAGGGTAGATTTTTAGTATCGTACATTTCAGGTTCTTAAGGGTAGATTTTTACTATCGTACATTGCAGGTTCTTTAGGGTAGATTTTTACTATCGTACATTGCAGGTTCTTTAGGGTAGATTTTTACTATCGTACATTTCAGGTTCTTTAGGGATATATTTTTAGTATCGTACAATTAAGGTTCTTTAGGGTAGATTTTTACTATTGTACATTTCAGGTTCTTTAGGGATAGATTTTTACTATCGTACATTTCAGGTTCTTTAGGGATAGATTTTTAGTATCGTACATTTTAGGTTCTTTAAGGTAGATTTTTACTATCGTACATTTCAGGTTCTTTAGGGATAGATTTTTAGTATCGTACATTTTAGGTTCTTTAAGGTAGATTTTTAATATCGTACATTTCAGGTTCTTTAGTGATATATTTTTACTATCGTACTCATAAGCAAAAACGCAGCTAATGGCAAAAGTTAAGTTTTGAGAAAACTGCACTTTTATGTTTTTCATTGCTGTTTAAAAATGTCGTGATTCATAAACAAAAAAAAACAGTTAAATGTGATTCATAAGCAAAAACGCAGCAAACGCATAGGCACGTGCTATCTTTTTGCTTATGAATCACATTTTATTGTTATTTTGCTTAGAAAACCTTAGTATTTTGTAAAATTAAAAAATACATTATGTCCATTTTTGTGTTGAAATAAATGGTTTTCTGTATTTTTTTTATGGATTATGGTTCAGAATTTGATTTGGAATATTGCCTCGTACTTAGTTCAATTTCTGATTTTTCCCGTTAGCTGCGTTTTTGCCTATGACGGCAGTTTAATGTAATGGTGAGTTGATACCGAGTGTAGCAAAATTAACCCCCAATTTGGTTTCGTTTGCGGTGTCGCGCCATTTGTATGCGGTGTTGCGCCATTCTGTTTAAACCACATATAGCCCAAGCCCTGTTTTTTAATTTGCTGCATTAAAAAAAACTTAAATCACTTGTCGATGATTTTCAAAAAAGTAAGGTCGAATTGTTCTATTTTCGATATGAATAGCGCACTTTTAGTATAAACATTGTGAATGTAATGATGCTTTATGGATGATCCATAGATTTTTCACTCCTCAAAATCATGAATAATGTTGACTTGACCACTGAAATAAAATGCACCTCGTCATTAATTATATTTTTTTCACTGAAATTGTCAATTTCTTGGCTCTGAACCAAGAGTTCCCAAAGGGATCGATATCGACCCCCTGGGGTCGATTTGATTTTTATAGAGGTCGATAGTTAGAATAAAAAAAAATGGGGGTCGACGACAGCAAAAATAGACCCCCTTACTACTGCTATTTGTTTGTTATTTCAAAATATCTAAGATTCTAATAGGTACCTTATTAAGAATATTTGTACTTATTTTGAATTTATATATTTATTTCATAAATGTCAAAAAAAAATTTAAAACTCGGCTCGAATTTTGTTGCTTTAATTTTCGTCAGCACAGATTTCAATATTAAATGTTACACAATATAATGCCATAATTCGTAGTCGTTTTATCTTTTTCAATCCTTAATTACAAGTGATTAAAATGAAAAGTTTGATATACAGTGAAATATTTAATTTCGAATACTTCTTCTTCTTCCCAGTATCATGTCAGGTCCCCCCAACGTTTGAGAGTAGGTATATTTGTCCCCGGCAGCCCGAAAAAGATCCCCAACGCTTCTTATACCCGTCCAATCACGTATATTGCGGAGCCAGGAGATTTTCCTCCTGCTAACACCTCTTCGACCCTCTTTGTTGCCTTGGATGATCAGGTGCAGTAATTTTTACTTGGCTCCTCTAAGTATTAGGTGTTAACATAGGTTGTGTCCGTTTTTTTTTTTCAATTTAAAAATGAGCACCAAAAGTAAAACAAAATGGTAAAAGTTATACGTCATTCGAAAGAATTTTTTTACTCTACATGATATTGTGTTTGCTTTTACGTTACATATATTATTTTATTTGATTACAAGCCTTCAAAATAGAATGTCAAGTAGACGAAAGTGAGCATTTTCAACACCACCTTCTGTTCGCGTTCAATCGAGGAAATAAAGCTGCCAAAGCTGCTCGCAATAATTGCGAAGTGTACGGTGAAGATGCTATGCATTAAAGGACAGCTCGTCGATGGTTTTTGCGTTTCAAAGACGTTAATTTTGACCTGAAAGACATGGAGCGTTGCGGACGACCAGTGGACTTCGATGAGGACCGCTTAAAGCATGTTATTGATGAAGATCCCCTTCAAACCATCGTAGAATCGGCTGAGCAGATGAATTGTACTCACATGACTGTATACCGCCATCTTTTAAATCAATGGAAAAAGTCCAGAAGTTCGGCGCTTGGGTTCCACATGTTTTGAGTTTTACTTTTGGTGCTCATTTTTAAATTGGAAAAAAAACGGACACAACTTATGTTAACACCCAATACATGACCCAAATAGGACACCTTTCGGATTTTAATATTAGTTAGCAACTCTCTATCAACTTTGGCTCTTTGAAAACCCTTGTGATGCTGACCATATCCGTCCAGGGTATCCGTAGCATTCTCCGGTGCCACATTTCGAATGCTTCCAGTCGGTTCATGTAATACTGTACAAACTTATTAATTTGAGTAAGTAAAGTAAATGACTAGGGGGTCGACGGTTTTAAAAGTTTTTGGTAAAGGGGTCTGCGGACGAAAAGAGTTTGGTAACTCTTGCTCTAAACGCTGGTTATGGTCTCTGTGCAATGGTTCTTGCACTAACTAGACTTTGTAAGGAAAAAGGTGTATTTTTTTTATTAAAATGCCGACGAAGAGTATGTGAAGATATTCCTAAATGTTCATTACGTCTTCTTGTTGTTGTTTCTGAACACTCCGCGACACTTTCACAAACACAGGCGATAGTTTCTTAACAAAAAACGAACGGCGATTGATCTTCCTTAACTGTTACAATCAACATGCTTAAGCATGAATTGTTTTCTTATCACGCACTTGTTAATTTGTTTATACATGACAAAAAAAATATACTAGGTGAGTCCAGAAAGTAAGTGTACTGAATTTTTGTAGGTTACAATTTTTTTTATTTAAACAAAAAAATTACGTGGTTACCGTAGTACATATGTAAGCTATTTTTCGACTTAGTCGCCATTCCTCTCAATGCAGGTGGTGAAGCGGGGTATCAACTTTTTGATGCCTTCTTCGAAGTTGTTTCCCGCCAACCCCTCCGTCCACTTCTCCACCTACTCCTTTAGCTCCTCGTCGGTTGAAAACCTTTTTCCACCCATGTACAGCTTCCGGGAGGTAAACAGATAGTAATCTGAAGGTGCTAGGTCAGAAGAATGCGCGGGATGGTTCAGGACATCCCATTTAAACGAGGCGAGCAGTTCCTTCGTGGCGTTGGCCGTATGTGGTCTGGCATTGACATGCAGCAGGCAGACTCCCTTTGTCAGCATGCCTCCTCTTGTTCTGAATCGCCCTCCGCAATTTTTTTAGGGTCTCACAGTATCTTGCAGAGTTGATGGTCTCCCATTGAGGCATATATTCAATTAAAACTATGCCTTGACATCCGCAAAACACGGATACCATGATTTTCTTGGCTGAAATTGTGGTTTTGAACTTTTTGGCGGAGGGTGAAGAGGTGTGACGCCACTGTTGAGACTGCTTTTTGGTTTCAGGCGTGTAGTGTGCAACCCAAGTTTCATCTCCAGTAACGATGGAGCGGAGAAATTCATCTCCATGGAGTTTGCAGCGCCTCAAAAACTCTTGCCTTTTTACAAAATTTCGCACTTGGCGGGAGATTGGGTTGACATTTTTCACGAAACGTGTTGTCGCGTCGACATTTCTCAATGTACTTACCTCGAACCGGTCTCGTTGCGGAGGGGAAGGGTCAGGCTACACGGCAGTGTAGCCAACATGTCGAAAATAAAATCCATCTGGTCGTTAAAGCCTCAGTATACTTACTTTCTGGATACGCCTCGTAGAACACGTATTGATGTTTGAATTAGAACACGCATTGATCACTCATCACGATACACAAATACAATTTCCGAACGGAAGTCATAATATTAATTTCATTAATCTCTTGTTTTTGGCACAATTATATTATGCAAGTTTTAAAGGATTATTAAAATTCGTGAATATGTAAAAAGTATGTAACAATATAATGCGAGGGATATTAGTCGATGATCTATTATTTAGTTGTTTTTGTAAAAATATGGTGTTTGAAAATTAGTAAAAGCGTCATGTTTTGCATTTTTCAAGATTTATTTTACTAGCCAACAAACCCAGATCCATTTAAACAATGTTTCCAAATTAAATTACCTTTTATTTTTCGTAATTTGTGTATATTTCTTGTCATGTGTAAATAAATACAAATAAATTTATAAAATATGTGTTAAAAATTATAACTTATGTCAAAACAACTCTTTCTAATGGGGTAGTTAATTTTGCTCCACTCAACACATTATTCGCATTTTAATGTTTGAACGAATTGTGCCGCATTGCACACTTGTCACTGTCTTAATATCATATAATAAAGTTGTTCTTACTGTATAATATTTATCCAACCCCATAAAGTGGTTTTTTCTCATAAATATGGATTCAAGACAAGAAATATCATATAAAAACTTATTCCCTATTTTGACAAATATTAAATATAGATTATTTATAATTAAGGCATTAACATTGTGGAGGTTTAAAGACATTGTAATTTGTTTTATCAAACACTGTTTATTCCACTATATGTAACGGTATAACCCTACCGGTTTCAAGACTTTCACCTCATCAACAGAGGAGCACAAACAAGACTGAATTATGTTCGAACTGGTACCGAGATACACGCTTGTAACGGTAAATATTCGGATTGGTGACTGGGTGTTGGGGGAGACATGGGACGACCTCGGCGAGTAGTGGAGAGATTCTTGTAATATATGTGTCTGCCAGATGTTCACCTCGATGCACTGACTTAGAAATTTCTAGGGCCTCTAATCTGTCCAATTCATTTCCGTTACTACTGACATGCAAAAATTTGGCATCATCGATAGAAAATATATGGTTTTCACGGTGCCAATGATTGTTAATAGAAATATATTTGAAATATGAAATTAAAAATTAATTTCTTCCTTCCTTTTGAAAATTCTTAGATATATATTATTTGATACATGTACTTGTATGTGTCTGGAAAAAAATTATCAGAAAACGCTTTTATATTCGCGAAAGATAAATCATCCTTTGTGACATTGATTTGACTTTTGAATACCGAGTTCATTTTAGTTAACCACGTGAAGGTTCAGGGCCAAAAGAATATAATCTTTAAAGGGATTTTCTCAGATTTTTTTAAGGCATTACTTTTAATTCGACAAGATATCTCTTCCCTTTTAAGAAAATGGGATTAAATTCACGAAATCTCGTTAATTACCACCTAAAAATGATTAATTTTGGGGTCTATTTCGACTTGCAGGGGGTCTATGTCAGGGAGAAAATCAAATGGGGGTGCACGAGATGTAAATGGGGGTCCACGTGAGTGGATCCTATTTAGGCAGATCATCATTAATATTTAGGCGTTCCGTAAATATATTATTACACCTAACACAGATTGTGTGTACATATATGTACGAGTATATAGTACAAGAATAACTGATTGGAATAAGTACAAAAGAAGAACTTAAGGTGCAGTTCAGAAAGAAGTATCAGCAGTTGTGACTCCAGAAAGATATTCCTGTTGCTTATCCTGCATTATGGACTATTGCAAAAAAGTTTTTGTTAGCTTTTCCATCTTCGAACCTCGTGGAAAGAGGTTTTAGGGCGGTTGACAATCTTCTTACGATAAAAATAAATCGAGTGCAAATCACTGAACGTGGAGATTTAAGACTATACCTAACTAATTTGAAGCCAAATATTGAATCATTGCTATCAGAGCATCAGGTTCATCCCTCTCATTAACAGTATTATTTGTGTATTAATTTTATGTAAGAATTTTACTAGGTTTTGATTTGTTTCGTTCCAAAGTCACTTTATGTAAGGGCGAAGAAGGACAACACTTGCCTGACATTATTTTTCACAAATAATTTAAAGGCGCAATATTATTACTTCATTTACCTGTATTAATCAAAAAATTATCTTGAAAATAAACAATGTTATGCTTAAATGAAAAACATGCGTTTCCTCTCTTTGCAAAACGTGCGTTTCCTCTGCGCCACCCTGTATTAAGTGGAATAAACAGTGTTTAAATAAACAAATGACACTGTTCATCTTATATAAGTTAAAATGTTCATACTATAGAACTTTATGCTTTATATCTTTTTTCCATTCCTTTTCTGGAATGATTTATACTCCTTGAAAGTAAAACAAATCATTCAAGAAAAGAAAAAGTAAATTGTTCATTTTCACGTTTTTACGACCAATACAGTCTCTTTTCGCATGAATTAAACATTATTTAAGTAAGATAGATGGCGGCCTGTTTTATGTCGGCTAACCCGTCCATTCCCGGGAGTTAAGGTAATCCGAACCGGTCGTACTGTGGGAATGTGACAATACTGTACGAAATCCCATCGGGGAGTTAGGGTGGGATTTTTACGTTGGGAAGAGGGGATTTGCCCTTAAAAAAAAATGTCGGGGCAAGATGTTCTACTCCCTTCGTAGGAATGTCGAAAAGAGGCTCTCAATATCCGAAACAAGACCGGACAAATCATTTGATCGCTTTTTTGCTAATTAAGATATCAATCGTTTTCGCGTTTTTTTTTTCAACGGTCAACTGGTGGAAAATAGCCGTTTTCCTATTATTTCAGTGATACGAGGGTTGCTACTTAAGTTTTGAGATATGGCAACACCAGTGTAGATATGTCAAATCTGACATCAGCATCGTAAAGTTTGACGTTTTTAATGGTATACGTGCTCAGAAAGTTTTGTCATACGAGTGTTATTTGTGTTGTTTATAGGGACTTGAAAACTTGCGTTTTGAACGCATCAACCGATTCTTCAGGCGTCGAAAAACGTTGACATCGCAATTTATTTTTAATGTTCGGAAATAAAAAGAAGTCATTGGGTGCCAAATCAGGGATGTACGGCGGACAACCCATCAATTCGATGTTTTGAGTGCTCAAAATGTCACTTGTTTGTGAGAGCTCGCATTGTCGTGGTGGAGAATGATCCGTCTTCGGCGGTTGGTTTTCCTCATTTCTCCGAACACTTCTGGCAAATAAATGGGGATGTACCATTCATGAATGAATTCAGATGAATTTTTCAAGTCACTGTAAACAACACAAATTGCACTTGTATGACAAAACTTTTTGAGCATATACCATTAAAAACGTCAAATTTTACGATGCTGATGTCAGAATTTGATGTATCTACTCTGGTGTTGCCATACCTCAAAACTTAAGTAGCAACCCTCGTATTTTGAAAATCATAACTGAAATTATTTACTGAAATTTTTATTATATTATGTGAAATTGCTACGAAACTGTTTAAATTCAACCTATGACATTTTTTAAAGAAATCAATTCGACGTTCGCCTTAGCCTAGTTGGTAAGACACTTGACTTCCACCATGGAATTCTGGGTTAAATTTCCGATGGTATATAAAAAGGTTCAGAGTCTGGTAGAATTTTATCATAATAATACTCAGGTGCGCTATGTATCTCTTCTTCTTCTTCTTTATTTTATTTTAGACGTGTTAGCCTCTTATGGTCCTGCATCATTGTTTCTCACTTGTGACGTCGACTGCCAGCTGTCTCCATCTTTTGGGAAGTCGCCCTGGAGGTCTGCTTGCTTGAGGGATACTGTTCCTGGCCATTCTTACGGCTCTTGGTTCCGCCATTCTGGATACGTGTTCGTTCCAGAACCTTCTTCTCTGTCGTCCCCATCTGACAAATTCTTCAACTTCGCACGTCCTTCGGATTTCTGTGTTTCGTACTCTATCACGAAGAATTTTACCAGCGATACTTCTGAGTACCTTCATTTCGCTGGTTCGAAGTAGATTTTCGGTTCTGGCAGTATCGACTCTGGACTCTATGGTGTATGTCATTATGTGACTGACACAGGTCTTGAATATCCTCACCTTGCTTTGGATGTTCATATAACATACTTGTTTTTCCAGATAGTGTTCTTTAAACATCTGGAAATAGCTGCGGCCTTTTGTGATTGTTCAAGCACTTCGCCATAGAGGTCATTATTGCACATTATGCTAGCACCCAAGTATTTAAATTTTGTAACTTGTTTAATTGGTGTGTCGTCGATCGCCACACTGCATCCAACTTGCTCTCTGTCTAGAGTCATGCATTTAGTCTTGCTGATGGAGATAGACATGTTGTATTTTTTGGAAGCAGTGTGGAATCGATGTAGCATTTGTTGCAGGTCTTCTTCTGATTCGGCTATGATGGTCGCGCTTTGTATACGAGTGTTAATTAACTTGGAAAAAAATATTCGTATAAACGACACGCTCGGGCGCTGCCGTAGCTGCTAGATGTAAAGTAAATTCTTATTTATAAGATTTTTTATTATTTGGGTATTCCTGAAGCTGTGTATAATATTTCCTTATATTTATAGCCTATTTCTTGATTGCTTCTAGTCGATAATAGTGCATTTTTCGTCATTTTAAGATGTTTATTTTGCTATTGCAACAGTTGTATTATTGTGGCGTACTATTTAATGAATTTATACTTTTTGTGTGTTTGTTGGTAATTTTCGTTTTCTTGAGTAATTTTACAATTTTCATCGATTTTTTATTGTTGTAAAATGTTATATAAAACCTAAAACTGAACATTTAATGATTTATTCATAAAAAGCTAAAGTTCATGATGTAATTTTAATTTACATTTTGTATGCCTCAATGTGGTCTGGATGATAAAAATATAGACCATGTATTTTTCGGTTGTCCTTTGCGAGATATACGAGTATATTTGATTTACTGAAGGCCGCGTCCAATGAACATAGCGTTTCTTCTCTCTTCGTAGAACTTTTCCACTTATAGATCGATTATTAGATTTTTGATATAGAATAAGGTAAAACTTGAAATGGTCTAAAATTGTAAATTAAAAAAAAAAATTATTATATTGATTGGCATAATTGCATCATGGCTTGAATTTTATGGCACAAATCATCCTAGTTTGGATGGGTTACCTATGAAAAAAAAACACTGTTAGAAATTTTCGTGCCTTACATAATGGTTACGAATTTTCGTGCCTTATACAATGGTTACGAATTTTCGTGCCTTATACAATGGTTACAAATTTTCGTGCTTTATACAATGGTTATAAATGTTCGTGCCTTATACAATGGTTACAAATTTTCGTGCCTTATACAATGGTTACAAATTTTCTTGCCTTATACAATGGTTACGAATTTTTGTGCTTTATACAATGGTTACGAATTTTTGATCCTTATACAATGGTTACAAATTTTCTTGCCTTTTACAATGGTTACGAATTTTCGTGCCTTATACAATGGTTACAAATTTTCGTGCCTTATTTATGTATTTATTTATTTAACACTTTTATTGCAATACAATCTGGCGGGATTATTGCCAGGTGATCATCTCTTCCAACCAACCAGACAAAAGTAATTGAAGCAAGTTACGTGGTCGCATAAATCATTCAAATGACTATCCATCCCCACGAAATCCATAAACATATACGCGAGAACATGCCCACGAACCCCACAAAGACGGACAATCACCCGAACATTATTTTTCTTATAAAGTGAGATATCATCAATCAAAAGGAAAGAAAGGATGGTGGAGAGGAAAGGAAAAGAAAAATCAGAAATGAAACACGTTATTTTACTGACTAGAAATTAAGAGTTTTTTCAGTCGCTTCTTAAAGCATGCCAAGGACGGAGCGAGTCTTATATTGGTTTGTAACTGATTCCAGAGTCTCACTGCATGGACTGTAAAGGACGACGTAATGAAAAAAGAGCGGTGAACTGGAAAGGCCAATAAACAATGTCTGTTTGAGCGTAGCGCTAATCCATGATTGGAAAGACGCTGAAAATTGTCGGCGAGATAAGAGGGTGCGGCGGGACAGTTAAGGATATTATACAATAGCGACATTATGTAAATTTGGCATCTATTTCTAACATTCAACCAGTTCAATGCCTTCTGGTATGAAGTTATATGATCGTACTAACGTAGGTTGAAAATAAATCTTAGACAAACATTTTGAAGGCGCTGTAATTTGTCCAGCTGTTCCTCTGTAACATGGTTATACAATGGTTACGAATTTTCGTGCTTAATACAAACACGATTTATTGGTCAGAATACGATGTTGTCGACGGGTCACATTTAAAAATATTTCCGCATGACAAATCTAAATAATGGCTCAAAATAAAACTTCAAATCACTATTCCTCTTTGTTACAAAGGATCGGTTAATATTTACAGAAAATATTCGACACCAGAAAATCGTTTAGAGTAACTTACTGCAAATTTCTCAAAAATTCAAATAACCAAGTCGATTTGAAAAAGAAAAGGAGATCGATAGTAAATGACATTTGCCGATAACGGCTTTTTCAGAACGTGATATTTGAAGAGAAGGCGCAATCAGACACAAACAATTTTACATTTTGTGGAGGATAAATTCGAAGCTTCCCGTAAAATATGTCTTTTCAAAACCAGTATTTATTTGATTTGATTCATTTTTATTTCTCTGGCAGTTATTTTTTTTTCTCAAATTATATTTCTTGGCTTCTGTTTGTTCGACATTTCATTTAAGAATTATATTTTTGTCCATATATACAATAACATACGTACATGCATACCGTCACGCCGTTTCCCTGTCGGGGTAAACAGATATGAGATAGCGTTAGTGTTTCATATCGTAACATACGTACATACATACCGTCACGCCGTTTCCTTGTCGGGGTAAACATATATGAGATAGCGTTAGTGTTTCATATCGTAACATACGTACATACATACCGTCACGCCGTTTCCCTGTCGGGGTAAACAGATATGAGATAGCATTAGTGTTTCATATCGTAACATACGTACATACATACCGTCACTCCGTTTCCTTGTCGGGGTAAACATATATGAGATAGCGTTAGTGTTTCATATCATAACATACGTACATACATACAGTCACGCCGTTTCCTTGTCGGGGTAAACATATATGAGATAGCGTTAGTGTTTCATATCGTAACATACGTACATACATACCGTCACTCCGTTTCCCTGTCGGGATAAACAGATATGAGATAGCATTAGTGTTTATATCGTAACATATGTACATACATACCGTCACGCCGTTTCCCTGTCGGGGTAAACATATATGAGATAGCGTTAGTGTTTCATATCGTAACATACGTACATACATACCGTCACGCCATTTCCCTGTCGGGGTAAACATGTATAAGATAGCGTTAGTGTTTCATATCGTAACATACGTACATACATACCGTCACGCCGTTTCCCTGTCGGGGTAAACATATATGAGATAGCGTTAGTGTTTCATATCGTAACATACGTACATACATATCGTCACGCCGTTTCCCTGTCGGGGTAAACGGATATGAGATAGCATTAGTGTTTCATATTGTAACATACTATATGTACATATAGTACATACCGTCACGCTGTTTCCCTGTCGGGGTAAACAGATATGAGATAGCGTTAGTGGTTCATATCGTAACATACGTACATACATGCCGTCACGCCATTTCCCTGTCGGGATAAACAGATATGAGATAGCGTTATAGTTCAGAAAATTTAGGATGAGTCCTGTGACAGCTCACAAATTTGCCCCAATACAACCTTGTAACGATGTTCTGTAATTTTAATTATTTGGTCAACTTTAATATAAGCCTCAATTTTAATAAATAACAAGTTATTTAGGTAAATACATTACATAAGGTTGTATTGTGGGGAAATTTGTGAGCTGTCACAGGACTCATCCTAGAATTTCCAAACTATAGTGTTTCATATCGTAACACACACCTTTCGTCTCTTCAATGTAAATCCATACACCTTTTCATATTATCCATACATCTGTTTTTCTTGGCTTCTGTCTATACGACATTTCGTGTTAAAATTATATTTTTGTCCACACATGTACAGTACCTGGCGGTAATTAATACACATCGGACTTAAGAAAGAGACTGGCTGCCTCAATCGGCTAACTTCGGCTTTGTAGAGCGTCGTCTCTATCATTCATACACGTGTTTGCGATTTGTCAGTCGTTACCGGACTGGACTGTTAGCGCATCGTGCGACAAAGACGACGCTCTACAAAGCCGAAGTTAGCCGATTATGGCCGCCAGTCTCTTTCTTAAGTCCGATGTGTATTACTTACCGTCGGGTACTGTACATACAATAACGCCGGTTCCCTGTCGGGGTCGTCATCGTTGCCGGGCCTCGTGGTCGAGGATCCCCTCGCCACTCCAACATCCATCTTGAACCATTCTTCCACGTCGATCATGTGATCTTCTGTGAGAAAACAGCCCGATTCTATATGCGTACTTCATCCTGCAGATCTCACATACATGTGGACTTTGCTGAGCCGCCTGGTCATGTTGACGTATGTTTGCAGCGCGCTGACTCACACGTCTAGCCACTGAGACACCATCAACCCGAGAACATACAGCTCTCCACTCCTCAAGGTCCGGAGCCACCTGCTCCCAGTCCTCAGGCGCCCCGCACAAAGTAAGCGACTCTCGCAGACTGTCCTTATAGCGCTTCCTCTGCCCACCAACTCTTCGCTTGTCCACCATTTCCCCATACAAGACGCGTTTTGGGAGTCTGTGATCGCCCATGCGTATCACATGCCCGGTCCACCGTAATTTCGCCTTTACAACCATATCTTCTGTAGGTTTACAGTTGGAGATTTGCAGGGTAGACAGAGAGGAGAGAGCGTTAGACTTTCATATCGTCATATATACATATGTACCTTTCGCCTCTTCTACATCCATGACTCTTCAATTCAACTCAACGTTTTACATTTCCTTTCAAAATATAATTCACTTGATCTAACCATATATTCCCTAGTCTTTTTCTACCACGCCGTTCACTTACATTTTCACTGTAAATTTATTTTGTCAATCTTTCTTTATCCATTCGTTTTCCATGCCCATAACATCTCAATAGTGCTTTTTTAAGTTTTACTTAAAACATCAGCAGTTTAAAAAATATTCATTAGTACTAGAAACGCTAAGAACACCGATAAATAGTGCAAATTTAAATTAAAGGCATGTGAGAGACCAATTAAAGTATGGTTGGATCAATTAAATGGTATTCTGTAAGAATAAAACGTAAAACGTTAGAGGAATCGTAGATATTGTATCAGAAAGTATATGTTGTCTGGCGTTATATTTTCTCTGCCAACCCTGACAGGGGAATGGCGTGATGTATGTAATATCGTTCTAATATTATAATAAGTCGATAATAATGAAGTGAATATAAATATGTTATTAAGGAAGTATTTTCTCATAAGAAATTCTCGTTTCGATAGCACATTCATTAAGAATTTTGTGTATTTTTTTAGTATTTTTGTCGATTCCTATTTTAAACTATTGAATTCACTCCAATATTTCTTTTTAACCTGTACACCGCGTTAAAAATCAAATTCCACGAATCCTGTGCGCGGCACAATTTCGTCGTTTTTTTAATTTCTAAGTTTAAACGCGTATTTTGTTTAGAACCACTGATATTTGACTACACCACCAAGTAAACATGACATTCAAGTAATTTTCTGATAATAAATAATAGTCATTACTCTTAAGGAGACTCATTAAATAAAGGAGATAAACTAAACATTACGTAAAATACACAAAGGAATGCTACAGATCAGATCACAGGCGTTTGTGCTTCCCGCGAGGAACACGTTAATTAAAAAAACAAGTAGTTCTTAGGTAGTATTTTCTCGAGTGATTAAAGAGTTACAAGGAATATCGAACATCGTATAGAAATAAAAACTAATTTACTTAAACAAACTTCCATTTGAATATTTCAACTTGATTCCTAGATTTTGGATATGAACAACTATTATTTCGAGGTTTTTGCATTTCGAAAGAACCATTTCAATTACCTTTTAATCTCCATGTTCCTTGAATTGGAAAACATTCCTCTACCATAAAATCACTTACACCTAACTAACTCCGTCCATTGTGCGTGTACATACACGATTATGGTGTGCGTTAAAAAATCCGAATTACTTTAAGGTCTAAGCCCGGTTTATAAAGTCACTTTGGTCCAGATTTAGGAAGGTTTCGAGATAATGGTGATATATATCCCGGATAACTATAAACTGTCACGTCAGGCCGGGTTAGTTTTGTTGTTATTTCAGTGAAAACTTTGTTCTTTAGTAACGCAGTTCTAGGATCAAGATTTCGCGTAACCTTCCCTGTTTACAGACTGAAAATGTAGTAAGTTTCAGGAGGGTTATTATTTACCATAATTTCTTTATCTTTTCAAATTTAAATATTTTATTTCATCTGCGAGTATAGTTATTTTTTCAGGAGACGAAAGTGTTACGGGGTAAGTTAACGAGGCACTGAAACATATACTTGTAACTTCGAATCGAACGTTATTAAATATTTCAATTTGTAAGTGTCAATTCTGATATATGGGGGTGAAACGTGGGCTTTGAAAATTACTGAAAAAGCTGAAAAATTCTGCTGAAGTGCATGCACTTAGAAGAATACGTGGGATGACAATGTGTGACAAAATACGGAATAAAGTGACTAAGCTAACCTTAAATCTGGTGTATTAAGAAGGATGAAGAAGATCACTTTGTGATGGTTTGATCATGTAGAATGACTGAATGTAGAAAGACTAAAAAGCGCAAGATACAGTGCAAATGTGAGCAAAAACCACAGTAGAGGAAAATATAAGAAATTATTTTTGAATCAAGTATATAATATTTTGAAAGAAGGAAACGTAAAATGTCTGAGTTGTATGAGAAGATTTATAGATAAAGAAGAGGAGAAAGATGTGTCATGGTAGGAAAATCCTACTCTCTCTCTCTCTCTCTCTCTCTCTCTCTCTCTCTGTGCTCACCTCGATAGGGAGACGGCGTTATGGTATTTATGTATGAGTGAAATTGAAAACTTGCTTTAATGTGTATGACTTACAATTATGACCTTTTTATTGACACCTCATTCAAAAAGATATCTTGTAATGTAAAGGGTCTTTCAAATCGAGTGGTTTTTTTTTATTATAAATTTTAAATTCTTGAATAAAACACAATTTGCTTTAATTTCAAAACACTTTGTTGATCATCGAAGTAAAATGTATGATATTTAAACAAAAAAAACAATATCTGCCAAATGTCCACCTCTTGCAGCTCCACAGATGTCCACTCTTTTATCAAAATTTTCGATGATTTTGGCATAATTGCTGTTGTAACTCACCAATAACGCGAATAATTTCGTCCTTCAGCTCAGGAATTGATCGGGGGTCATTCTTATAGACCTGGCGTTTCACGTAACCCCAGAGAAAATAGTTCAACGGTGTCAGAACACATGATCTTGGTGGTCAATTAACATCACCGTTTCCGGAGATTACAATACATAAAATAATTCAAAAATTTGAACGCGTTGCTGTATTTTATACGATTCCATTTTTATAAATGTCATACATTACACTTCTCAAATGTCACAAAACCCAGGCAAGATCGCGACGCCATCTATGTTTTATGCAATAATTAAAAAAAAACGCTCAATTTGAAAGTCCCTTGACTAGACGATCTCCGTAGTCTATTGATAACATTCTTGACTTGCACCGGGAAATTTCGAATTTATTTCTCCATGGTACCCAAAAAACAAGGGTGCCAATTTGGTAAAAGAATACTCGCGCGCGCCGAGCGGTAGTGTTACCAACACGTTTAATGTCGAAACGCGAGTTCTTTGCCTACTCCAGATATTCTAAACCTGAGGGCTAGCTTACTGGGGCTAAAAATTGGACAGATTAGAGGCCCTAGAAATGTCTAAGTCAGTACATCGATCCGAACATCTGGTGAACAGTTATATCCCAGAAATCTCTCCACTCTTGGCCGAAATCGTCCCATGCCTCCCTCACCCCTCAGACCCCAATCGTTGAAGCGTGTATATCGGTACCAGTTCGAACCGAATTTAGTCTTGTTTGTGCTCCCCTGAAGATGAGGTGAAAGCCTTGAAACCGGTAGGGTTGTACCGTTACAAAAAAGTGGAATAAATATTGTTTGATAAAAATAAAATACAAGTGTTTTTTAATGTGATGATTTATCACATTTTTAGAGGACTTTCATGCACCCTTAAATAATCCTTGCAGGATTGCGACGAGTGTAGTCATTTATCGAGCTTTCCATACTTCCTTCAGCGCCACGGCGCACTGTGCACGTACACACATATGTGTTTAGATGCTTTGTCTGGGTTTTGAAAGAAGCCAAGAATATGGAATTATATTTCAAAAGCTTTGCCCCTTTATTACAAGTTCTTGCATTTTATTCTCAAAAGCTTTTACTGGAGGACTGTGAATTTTTGAAATGTTTAAATATAATTTCGAGGAAAATACTTCCAGCTAAGAAAACTGAAAAGGGGTAGTAAAAATATTATTATCCGGTTATTTCTTATTTAAGAAAGTAACATACGAGTACATAAAGTAAAAACCATAATACACAAAAACGTGATGTCATTTTATTTCCTTTTAACGTCTATTGTGCTAAACACAGCAAAAATATATATTTGTGTACAATCAAATTATTTTTTAATTATATAACGAATCTTTATTATTTTTTTTATAATTGTAAAGTGCTTTTTCTAAGACCTGAAGATTTAAAAAAAATGATACATTTTAATCAAAAAAATTAATTAAAAAACTTAGAGCGTTTTCCTTGCATATTACATTTAAATTGAGATTCAACATTGCAAATTAGAACAGTTGAAATGCCTCGGATAATTGCACAGCTTACAAAGAATATTTTAATTTATACATTAAATTACTTTCATTAACACTTCATAGATGGCACCGTTCCATTATCACGTATAAATAATTCACCCTTTGTATGTTAACAGTGTGTTAATTTTTACTTTTACATCGATTTTTGTGTTCAGGGGCTGGAAGTTTGTATCAGTAAATTTATGATATTTGCAGGAGGCGTCTGATTTTGGTGTTTCAGGGCTGGAATATTGTATCAGTAAATTTATGATATTTGCAAGAGGCGTCTGATTTTGGTGTTCCGGGGCTGGAAGATTGTATCAGTAAATTTATATTTGCAGGAGGCGTCTGATTTTGGTGTTCCAGGGCGGGAATATTGTATCAGTAAATTTATGATATTTGCAGGAGGCGTCTGATTTTGGTGTTTCAGGGCTGGAATATTGTATCAGTAAATTTATGATATTTGCAAGAGGCGTCCGATTTTGGTGTTCCGGGGCTGGAATATTGTATCAGTAAATTTATGATATTTGCAGGAGGCGTTTGATTTTGGTGTTCGGGGGCTGGAATATTTTATCAATAAATTTATGATATTTGTAGGAGGCGTCAGATTAAGGTCTGTTTTGTTTTGATTTACTGTCGTATCATTCATAGTTTAATTTATATCATTTTATAATTTTTTGTTTTTTTTTTTACACTGCGCCGAGGTCTTTTTATTGCCACTTATTGCCCCATAAAAATAACAAAACAAATCCAGGACTCCAAACACTCTTTTTTTATTTTTTTATTTTTTTGCACAGGTTTGACCGAATTACATCAAATAACAAGAACAAAATAAATTGTCAAGTCTAAATATATCACAATGACAACAAGAATAATATAACTCATGCATCCCTGTGAAGTGATTCAGTTATACCTACAAAGTTTATTAAGGATTGTAATTCTCAATTTATTCACCGAGACGTGGAAAATATCGATTTCATAAAATTCATTCAATAAGGTCATTCCGTTTGTGAGCAGTGATGATCTTAATACTGACGAGCCCGAGCCTCGTTTGGGCAGATCTTGTTTCAACTTGTTGGGAGTGTTTCTCCCGAGCATCGTTTGGGCAGATCTTGTTTCAACTTGTTGGGAGTGTTTCTCCCGAGCATCGTTTGGGCAGATCTTGTTTCAACTTGTTTTCTCCGAACGGAATATATTATCGTATAGAATTTATTCGTTCACAGTTCGTCATTGTGTTATGTCGCGTGTTAAAAATCCGACTGTTAAGTGGTTAATTCACCATGGCGTACATAATTGTCCGATATATTAAATATTTTCTCGTTAGCAATTGTGTATGTATTACGAGTATATAAACATGGTGTATTTCAATTGTTGTAACGGTATAAACCTACCGGTTTCATGGCTTTCACCTCATCATCAGGGGACCACAAATAAGATTGAATTCTGTTCGAACTGATACACGCTTCTAACGGTAAACATTCTGGTTGGGGACTACGGGTTGAGGGAAGCATGGGACAACCTCGGCGAGATTCTTGGGATATATGTGTTTGCCAGATGTTTACCTCGATGCACTGACTTAGAAATTTCTAGGGCCTCTAATATGTGCAATTTATTTCTGTTACTACTGATTACAACTTCCACAATGTTAATACCTTAACTATAAATAATATATGAACATGTATGTTGATCTCTCCTAACGCTTAAGGAGTAATATCCAAGTATACCCATTCAAAAAATGTGGGATACAGCCATGTGTAAAATATATACTCTTTACAATAAAGGAGTCGCAGAAATCTCTTTTATCTGGGAATTGTGGAATCCTCTAGCGTTCTAAATGATTTAACTGTACTCTAATCTATAGCGAACCAGTAAATGATAAAGATATCTCATCACAACGCTAGCGTTAAATGCTTTCTTGATACTCTCATCACATATTCCAGAACTTATCACACATTCCAAAACTTATCACATATTCCAAAACTTATCACACATTCCAAAACTCATCACACATTCCAAAACTTATCACATATTCCCAATTTTATCACACATTCCAAAACTCATCACACATTCCAAAACTTATCACACGTTCCAAAACTTATCACACATTCCAAAACTTAACTGACAGATCAACACATACTCTCGATATGATAACCAAATGTATATTTCCTGTTGAACATGATGTCATGGTCTTTGATAGTGTCGACACGCATGATGGTCATGATACTTATGAGTATGTGGTCACCAGCCAGCAATATTAACATTGAAATTTTGGAATACTTTCATAAATAGAGCGCTTGAGCTGATGGTTCCTACAGATAAAGCGCGTTTTCTTAAATCGAAAAAAAACAGATGACTATTTGATAGAGCTCTAGGAAAAGAGGGCAGCTGGAGACAAACTGCCTTGGCTTTCTTGGAGATCATTCAATATACTCTTGAGTAGGGGCAACCAGATGCAAGGAGAACATGAAGAGATGCGGGTTGCTTTAACGAAAGTAGCATAGAATGTGATATTGAGGATAAACAGAATTTCACAACCTATGCCAGTTTGTCTGAACATCAAAACTTCATGCTCTGAGCAGGACTTGATAAATATACATTAGAGGGCACTGAGGTCTCTTGTCCTCCTACTGGAAACATGTGGCATAATTGATAGTTGTTGGTCCGGATAATTGAAAGTTGATGGTCCGGATAATTGATAGTTGATGATCCGGATAATTGATAGTTGATGGTCCGCACACGGAAATGTAGTTTTTTTTTTAATTATTGATATTTCATTAGTTTTTATATCTGCTGCTGTCTAATACTCAGTGTGTCACAAGGAATATTTTTAACGTTTATGACAGTTTATTTTCTAACGCCATTTAACCTCTAAAAATCACAGCAAGGCTAGAAAAAAAATGGCTTAATTTCTCAGTTATTATTAGATGTTTTAATATACGAACCATATCTAACCTCTAAAAACAACAGCAAGGCAAGAAAAAAAGGCATAATTTCTCAGTAATTATTAGATGTTTTAATATACGAACCTAACCTAGAATCTAAAAATCATAGCAAGGCAAGGAAAAAAATAGCATAATTTCTCAGTAATTATTAGATGTTTTAAGATATGAACGTAACCTAACCTAACCTCTAAAAATCACAGCAAGGCTAGAAAAAAATGGCATAATTTCTGAGTAATTATTAGATGTTTTAATATACGAACTAATTTAACCTAACCTCTAAAAATAATAGCAAGGCAAGGAAAAAAATGGCATTATTCCTCAGTAATTATTAGATGTTTTAATATACGAACCTAATCTAACCTAACCTTTAAAAATCATAGCAAGGCAAGGAAAAAAATGGCATAATTTCTCAGTAATTATTAGATGTTTTAATATACGAACGTAACCTCACCTAACCTCTAAAAATCACAGCAAGGCAAGGAAAAAAATGGCATAATTTCTCAGTAATTATTTGATGTTGTAATATACGAATATGTGTATATAATAAGAAAATAATTTTCTTAACGTTTCATCTTAAGCACTTTATATTAAAATCTTTCATGTTTTTAATTCATACTCAATTTCATTGGTTCTTAAAAATATTTATAATTCTTTAAACGTTTTTTTTTTACAAATAAATCGTCTAAACTAAGTCGTTTTCAAGAGTCTCAAAGAAATATATGAAATGAATTGAATTATTTTTTAATTCCTTTTTAAATTTTTTTCAGAGATTGGCAACATTCGGTTTCGGACCGTCATATGTTTTTTAACTTATATTGTTTTGATATTCTCGTTTTGATACCATATATTTCAGACACATTAAATTATGATTTTTTTAACCAATAAATTCGCCCTTATACATATGCGAGTGTGATTATTTTAGTTAATAAAGTTTTTGAGGGGAGGCTAGAAAATAGAACGCCAGTCTTTTTTTTCGTGACAGACTCATTTAAACATCTTCTTACATACAATTGGTCCTTCAGTAAAACTAAATATAAAACTTATTATGTGAATACGTTTTAAGAAAAAAATGACATTATGAATTCTTAGACCAATTCACTTAAAATCATACATATTGATAAGATATCCTAAAAACGGGTTGTCTTCAATTACTTCCTAAAGCTGCACCACATATATCTTACACTTGACACTACAGGACCAGCAGTGTTAAAACTCATATCATAATATCGCACTCTTTAAGATCAATTCATAGTTCAATGCATCAACGAATAAAGTGTGATGGAAAATTTCGTAATATTAAAATTTTGACTTACAAAAAACAGGTTGTCTTCAATTGCTTCCTAAAGCTGCATCACGTATATCTTACACTTAACACTACAGGACCAGCATTGTTAAAACCCATGTCATAATATCGCACTCTTTAAGATCGATTCATAATTCAATGTATAATATCAACGAATAAAGTGTGATGGAAAATTTCGTAATATTAAATTTTTGACTTACAAACAACGGGTTGTCTTCAATTGCTTCCTAAAGCTGCACCACATATATCTTACACTTGACACTACAGTACCAGCATTGTTAAAACCCGTGTCGTAATATCGCACTCTTTCAGATCGATTCATAGTTCAATGCATCAACGAACAAAAGGTGATGGAAAATTTCGTAATATTAAATTTTTGACTTACAATTTTTTTTTATAATTTGCGTATTTTTTTGTAAAATGGCTTTGAACATCTGTTTTATATTATACATGCAATAATTATCCTCTTTCTAATATGCGTGGCCCGTTGAATATATTTATGTCAAAAGTATAATTGAACATGTCTTCATCTACAAGGGAATGTACTTAAATTATTTTTTTTATAAATTCATCTTATAATGAGAGCGTATTTGGCGAATTGAAAGTTAAAGAAGGAATATTTTTTTCATTAGTCAAGACGAGCTTTATTGTAACAAATTTTTAATTTGCTTTTGAGAAGTCAACTATAACCTTTATGTGATTACATTAAGAACACATTTCATTAATTTAAGAAATACAATATCAATAACTTTATAAAAATATACAATTACTAATTTATTTTTATAAAGCAACTTTGCTTAACCTTTTTGTACATTTTTATAAAGCAAGTTTGCTTAACCTTTTTGTACATTTTTATAAAGCAAGTTTGCTTAACCTTTTTGTACATTTTTATAAAGCAAGTTTGCTTAACCTTTTTGTACATTTTTATAAAGCAAGTTTGCTTAACCTTTTTGTACATTTTTATAAAGCAAGTTTGCTTAACCTTTTTGTACATTTTTATAAAGCAAGTTTGCTTAACCTTTTTGTACATTTGACACTTAAATGTGAAAAAAAAATTGTGACAGATCTGTTTAACTTTGCAAAAGTTACACAAAAAGGGTCTGCTTCTAGCGTTAGCTTATCCGTAAGAAAGAATATCAGCCAGGATTCTTCTCATACTGCTAGATGGTACCGAGAATATATCAAAAGTGTCATTCAGTTGGTTCAATATCTCTATACTACGCGTGACTGAGTGTTGAGCCATGATATTCGTCCTGTAAGTTGGTATGTAGAACAGAGGGTGATTCCTTGCACGGCTATATTTATTAGGTACATATAAACTTAGTGTTTCAAGAATCGCGTGACAGTTAAAGCCACCTTGAAAAACCTTAAGTAGGAATATCGTAATGGATTCTTGCCTTCTTGTTTCGAGGCTTTTATAGTTACACACCGTAAGAAGTTCGACATGATGAGCATATTTAGGGTAATCGCCCTTTGTTTTGTACCATAGATATCTGAGGATTTTTTTTTGTATTTTCTGTACTCAATATATTGTTCGTCTAGCGTATATAGCAACATATTTTACAATCTATGGCTTGAAACTAACGTTTTTGTTTTAAATAGTTGTCGACTTATATGACATGTTGTGAGCCATCAGCTTTTTAAACAACCAGCCCTCACAACCCTCATGTTTTATGAAGGCTGGTTACTTAAAAGCTGTCAAATAATGCTAAAGATTTTACAACCCTTTCACTTTTTTCTTTAGCTTTATTGTTGTCGAATTCTTAAGAAATATTCTTATCAAAACCCAGATCCATTAAAATTGTGTCCAAATGAAATTACCTGTTGTTTTTTCGCTAATTATATATTTTTCTCATGATGTGTTAAATAAATTATTTAAATGAATGTATTAATATTGAAATATTTATATCAATATACCAATAGACCATTTTCTGTCGATAAACCAGTGGTTCATAGTAAGGTAACACCAGTCTATTATAAGCATTGCTCTTATAATAAACTGGAGTAACTCCGCCTGCAAAGATTCTCGGAACAGGAGGGATTAAAGTTAGTAGAATAACAGTCATTTATATATTATTTATAGTTAAAAGACCACGTTTATTCCAAAAAGTGGAATAAACAGTGTTTGATAAAACAAATTATAAAGTTATTTATTGTAAATTATTCTAATATGGAGTTCCACAAGGTTAAAACAGAAAACCTTTGATAGATAAATTGTTATTGAAATAGTAATTGATAAAGACACTGTCATTGTTAACCCTTCCCTTGCGGTGATAAAAATGAAACGCGTGTTTTTAAGGTCGGCAACTCTTCCCATCCTATCTTCATCCCATACTTCATACACTCACGTCACTCATCATATCTTTATTTTAATTTTGTTTATTTTACTTAATATACTCATACACATACATTTGTCCCACAACTATATATTAAATTTTTGGTCACTTTCCTCCTTTAAACTAACCAACCATGAAACCCATCAAGTCAGACTTTTACATCAGAACTCCTCGCATCATCGCCAAAAAACTCAATAACTCATTATTGGAATCACTCGAGACGCTCGCATCCGTCCCCGCGGCCTCGCCTACACCAACCCTCGCTATGTCACCGAACCGCCCAATATCCCCTGATCCGAACATCCCCACTCTCGATGATGTCCTCGAACTCTTAAAAATAAAGTCTCCAACCAGAAAGCAATCGTTGAAACTGGGAAAAATTCTTCGTGAGCTCATCCGCAATAAAGAAGTCGAGATCATATTTACCAAAAACTCTCCATCAAACTCACCCACTGCCTCGCCAGCCGCTTCATACCCAACATCGCCGTGCCCCTCCCCCACCCTGGATCTTCCGCTCTCCCCGCCAATAATTATTATTCCAGATATTCCAGATACACAAGAAATGGACTGGCAATTAAATGCTAAAAATCGAAAAAGGGCTCTTCCTTCCCAAGAAAGCCCCCCCTTCGTTCGCCCCCAGTCAAATCCGAAACCAGCTGATGCCACATTGACCCAAACCAGCAAAAGGATGAGAGGCCCACTCAGCCCTCCTCTTGCCGCAGCCCCCGCCTCACCTCCAATTATAGACGTACGACCTCTACTCCCGGTCAAAAAAGACCGCATCCCCCCCATCGTACTTCACAATTCCGCCAAATATGGAGACCTGAGAGCTAAACTCAGGTCTCAAAACATTCACTTCTCCTCGAAGGTGCAGCCCAATGGTGATCTTAAAATCACCACTGAAACCGTAGAGGCTTACCGCTCCCTAGTCCACATTACCGATTCTCTCGCCATTCCATACCACTCTTTCCATTTGGAGAGCGAGAAGCCCCTGCTAGCCGTCATTCGTGGCCTACCGACCCCTATCAGCGTCGAGGACATAATGACAGAGCTCAAATCCCTCGATTACCCGGTACAGAACGTGTACCGCATGAAAAACCGGAATCGTGTGGAACTCCCCATGGTCATCGTCAAGATGACAAGGGACTCTTCCGCAAAGCGCATCTTCACCGAACTCCACGGTGTACTCGATATTCGAGTCACAGTGGAGGAGCTAAACAAGCGCAAAGGCATGGGCCAGTGTCATCGATGCCAACAGTTCGCCCATTCCGCCGGCAACTGCCACGCCCCAGCCAACTGTGTGAAATGCGGAAGAACGCACCACACATCTGAATGCAGGAAGCCCGCGGACACTCCCGCCACCTGCTGTAACTGCGGAGGCCCACACACGGCCAACTTCAGAGGCTGCCCACGCTTCCCTAAGAGCACCCTCCCTTTAATCGCTCCCCACCACCACTTCCAGGCTCCCCAGCCCTTACGCCCCCTCATGGATGGCATCTACCAACGCCCCTCTACCAACGCCCCCCAATGCCCCCTCTCGAACGCCCCCTCGACAAACAACGCCACACGGCGATTCCCCAACGCCCCCCCGAATACTTCAAGACCGGTCACTTCTAACGTGTCATATGCGAACATCGCAACCCCTCGCACCCTATTATCGTCATCTTCACCTCAAAACCACATATTGTCCGCTCCTCCTCCAAATCGCGACCTCATTATAAATAACCTGAAGTCAGCCATCGCCGAAGCTATTAACCTCCTCAACTACATACAAAATAATCCTTAAACAACCGCTCTCTCTCTTTCTCAACAAACATACATAACAATATACTTATAAAAGTCACACACGTCTCCCCATATACCTATATATAACATATTCATTCCCCATTTTATAATTTATTCACCATCATTATTTTTCATACACACCCATTCAATATAATACCGTGTGTGACGACTCAAATTCACAAATATATGTATATTCGTATTTAATTATCTTTGTATATATCATCATATTTATATATGTAATTAATCATTTTATAATTTCTCATAATCATTCATAAAATCAAAATCAAACATTTACCACAAACCTATCCTTTCCCGATTCCTAAAAAGATCCAAAATTTCCAAAATATCTAAACAGTCAGAACTTATCCGATGAAGGAGTAAGGTGTCCTACCATCGGACCGAAACTCCAAACAAGTTATCAACCACTAGCTGGGTAGTGAGTACGCGATCAAAAATTAGCGATTTTAAATCGAAAAAATAAGAACATTCATAGATAATCCCCTTAATTAATTATAATTGAAGTTAAAAATTATAATAATTGAGATTTATTTGCTGAAAACATTAAAAAACCATCTGGCACCGCTCACGGAACGGGCGTAGGTCTAGTCTCGTTGCCAGCTCAACAGCTATTGCGGCGCGGCAGGGCTGGTGGCTAACTCGGGCGTGGCTTACACTTGCGAGGTTGAGACAATTGAGCTCCTCGCTATTCAGTGACGTATGCAAAAGTGAGATGCGAATATAGTGTCGCGCTTCCCGCATACTTTTCACCTATCGTCAAGACCCAAGATCGAGGCACTCACAGCGTTTAAATGCGAATTTGTTTCCGATATTCACGAAATACTTACGATGTAGTCGATATTATTTTTTTAAATCAATGCGTAAATATATTATGGAGGAATACCTAAAATCTTAACCTTGTATTTATAATATTTATAGAGATATTGATGGTTATTAGAAGCAACGTGTAGAAGATACCCAACACAGAGAAGGAAAGGTTAAGGGGCTCGAGTAAATTAGAAGAACGCAAACCCTATAAAATAAGAGTAAAAAATATGTATTTCATCATATTTTTTTTTATTATTTGATAATAGAAATACAATAAATTTTTGTATCCACGAGACCGCTGAAATGTTTCAGTGAAATATAACAGGAAACACGAGATATGAATAAAGTTTTGATGCCGGTACAAATACAAATCCCACTATCCGATATTTTCTTGTTTTTTGTTCTAACTTTAATACTCTGGTTGCTCGACTATGGTATTGTGAGACTTTCTGTCTGTACTTTTAGTGAGTTTTGACAGGAGAGACCGTGACCTAGTTATAGGAAAAAGATTTATTGAAAAGAAAAAGTATTAATACTTTTGATTATTTGGAAGCGAAATTATTTAATTACTTGTTGGAGATACTATGTATTAAAATGTATTACGCTGTTGGAGATACTATGTATTGAAATGTATTACATTGTTGGAGTTACTTTGGATTGAAATATATTACGCTGTCGGAGATACTATGTATTGAAATGTATTACGTTGTTGGAAATACTATGTATTGAAATGTATTACGCTGTTAGAGACACTATGAATTGAAATCTATTACGCTGTCGGAGATACTATATATTGAAATGTATTACGTTGTTGGAAATACTATGTATTGAAATGTATTACGCTGTTGGAGATACTATGTATTGAAATGTATTACGCTGTTGGATATACTATGTATTGATATGTATTACGCTATTGGAGATACTATGCATTGAAATATATTACGCTGTTGGAGATAATATGTATTGAAATGTATTACGCTGTTGGAGACACTATGTATTAAAATCTATTACGCTGTCGGAGATACTATGTATTGAAATGTGTTACGCTGTTGGATATACTATGCATTGAAATGTATTACGCTGTTGGAGATACTATGTAATGAAATGTATTACGCTGTTGGAGACACTATGTATTGGAATATATTACGCTGTCGGAGATACTATGTATTGAAATGTATTACGTTGTTGGAAATACTATGTATTGAAATGTATTACGCTGTTGGAGATACTATATATTGAAATGTATTACGCTGTTGGATATACTATGTATTGAAATGTATTACGCTGTCGGAGATACTATGTATTGAAATGTATTACGTTGTTGGAAATACTATGTATTGAAATATATTACGCTGTTAGAGACACTATGTATTGAAATCTATTATGCTGTTGGAGATACTATATATTGAAATGTATTACGTTGTTGGAAATACTATGTATTGAAATGTATTACGCTGTTGGATATACTATGTATTGAAATGTATTACGCTGTTGGAGACACTATGAATTGAAATGTATTACGCTGCTGGAGATACTATGGATTGAAATATATTACGCTGTTGGAGATACTGTGTATTGAAATGTATTACGCGTTTGCAGATACTATATAATGAAATGTTAATTTATTACAAAATTCAATGACATACGAGTATCGTCGTGCAATATGTCGAAATGTTGAATGACGCGAATCATCGCCATTTCAACGTTTCGACGATAGTAAATCTTTATTTATTTACAGTTTTATTTTGTACCAGCAACGACGGTTCATTCTTAATTTTACCATACATTGTTTTCTCACACATTCTACGCAGTGCTTTCCACGTGCACGTTTTTTATATATTTAATTAATTTTCTATCTTTTAAGTAACTACTCCATCTCATTATATCAGTATACAATAAATACTGGGTTCAGATTTTAGGTATTCTTCCGTAATACATTTACGTATTGAATGACAAAAATAATATTAATAATAATTAGCACTTATCGGCCACATCAGAGATATTTTGTGAAAATCGTGAATAAATTCACCAATACAATCAAACGTGTGCTAGTGTGTGACGTAGGTATATTCATTCTATAGAGATAAAGGGAGTAAAACCATTTAGACAGTCGATCAGAGCGTGATTGTTATTGCGACAGGATTTTGAGTACTTGGGTTTTCAGGATGAATGACGTGTGGAAAAGATTTGTGTGTGCTCTTGAGTGTGGGCTTCTTCTTGTTGTTTTGTATTTGTGTTTCTGTATATTTTTGTTTTTATTTTTATTCTTATGATTGTGTGCGGTATATTATGCGATGAACATTTTTGGTCTTTCTGGAGTGATGATGTGTGAAGCGTTTGATTCCGTATGATGTTTCCAGTTGCAATTGAGTGTCACTGTTTGTCAGGATGATGAGAGCGTGCAACGAGGGTTTGTTTTTGTGTTATCAAAAATCGGAAAGAAGTACAGATACAGGCAAAAGCCTAGTTTACTGGGGATACGACAAATGAAAGGCGACAAACCCAGATCCATTAAAATAATGTATGTCCAAATTAAATTACCTGTTTATTTTTCGCAAATTATGTATATTTCTTGTCATGTGTAATAATCAATAAATAAAAAATAAAAAATCTCTATGGGTGAGGAAGCGACGCTATTCACGTCTCACTCTCATTCTGCTTCGGTATATGGGAACGCAAGAAATAAAATCTCAGTTTGCTCGCTTCTCTCGCTCAGTAGCCAGCGGGCTTTCATTCGAGGTGGTCGTTTCGCCCGTTTTGTGAACGTCGTCCCATGTTTCATTTTCATGTTTTCAGCAATTAAATTTAAATTATTATCACTTTTGACTTCAAATTTAATTAATTTAAGCGATTGACTTTGAATATTGTTGTTTTTTCGATTTTAAATCGCTCATTTTTACATGTGTATTGAATACACAGCACCGGAACGGTCGGATTTTTTTAGCACAAGAATGGAAAGGTTATCCATGTTCACCTTTCACTCCCGTATGTACATAGAAGCTGGTACCAAATTACTTTTGTGGACTTTACCATCTTATCAGATTTTGATGCTATCCGGTTCGAGTATATGTGTTTTAGCGCCCCTAACATATTTCTCCCCGTCTTTAAAATATCTATTTACGATATTTGATCCTTTACAAAGTTATCTTTATTATGAGTATATTTTTCGTGAATTCGAAAATCCCCCGCCGCGATGTTTGATATTTCAAGTAGATTTGGTTCAGATAATTCGATGAGATTTACTTGGGATTTTCGACTTTTCGGATTTTCATCCGAGATTTGTGAAATATGGCCCGAGTCTATCCACGTAATACCTTCGTTTATGATTATTTTTAAGCCGCTATATTTGTTGGCAAAAGCAAAAAAAATTTACCGTGAATTTTATATTGATATAAAAACATTTCAAGTTTTATTTTAAAACACTTTTTATACCTTTTTTTGCGTGTTAGTATTCATTGAAATATATTTTTTTTAAATTTTTTATTGAAATATCGTTTAGGTTGCGATGATAATCTAAACTTTGCAGCACGATTTGGCAGATCACCGGTTCACTTCTTTCGTAGAAGCCGAAAATTGGCTCCAAACTTGGATCGCCTCAAAAGACGAGTCATTTTTTCGAGATGGAATTCGAAAATTGCCTGAGAGATGGGAAAAAGTAGTAGCCAGCGATGGACAATACTGTAATTGATCTGTGCATTCATTTTAAGAAATGCATTCATATAGAAATAAATGCATTTTTTAACACAAAAAAACGGACCGAACTAATTTGTACACCCAATATAATATTATGCGATGGTAAATTCAAACTTGAAACTTCGACAACTGTTAGTAAAATGCTACGTTTGGTCAGTGTTATTATATGGAGTGGAATCATGGACCCTCAAAGTAAGTAGTATGAACTGACTGGAAGCATTCGAAATGTGGATGCACCGGAGAATGCTACGGATACCCTGGACGGATATGGTCAGCAACACGAGGGTTCTTCAAAGAGCTAAAGTTGATAGAGAGTTGCTGACTAATATTGAAGTTCGAAAGGTGTTCTATTTGGGTCATGTACTTCGAGGAGAAAAGTACAAATTACTGCACCTGATCATCCAAGGCAAAATAGAGGGTCGAAGAGAGGTTGACAGGAGGCAAATCTCCTGGCTCCGCAATATACGTGATTGGACTAGTATAAGGAGCGTTGGGAATCTTTTTCGGGCAGCCGAGGACAGAGATCCTTACTCTCAGGTGATAGTCAACGTTTGAGGGACCTGACATGACACTAGGAAGAATATCGTTTAGGTACCTATAGTATATGTGTACGTATATTGTAAAACATTAACAAAATGAAGTATGCTCTTCAAATAGTGGCCCTGTAAACAATTATTTGTTTATAATTTGTTTATTCAAATACTATTTATTCAATTTTATATATTGGTATAAAGCTACCGGTTTCAAGGTTTTCACCTTGTTATCAGGGGAGCACAAACAAGAATAAACAAATTACAACGTATTTTAACTTTCACAGTGTAAATGCCTTAGGTATATATAATGCCTTAGGTATAATAACTCAGCGAGCAGTGGAGAGATTCTTGGTATATATGTGTTTTCCAGATGTTCACCTCGATGCACTGACTTAGAAATTTCTAGGGCCTCTAATCTGTTCAATTTATTTCCGTTACTATCACAAACAAGAGTCATGTCTGTGATTTCCTGATGATGAGGTGAAAGTTTTGAAACCGGTAGGGTAATACCGTTACCATATAAAAAGGGGAGTAAACAGTGTTTGATAAAACAAATTATAATATCTAAATTTAGTGAACGGTACTTTTCCGCGTTGGAATGGCTAATCATTGTCACTGTGAAAATCGTACATTTTCTATCGATGATGCCAAATTCTTACATATCATATGTTGTTTATAGTTAAGGCATAGAGACCCTAGAAATTTCTAAGTCAGTACATCGATCCGAACATCTGGTGAACAGTTATATCCCAAAAATCTCTCCGCTATTGGCCGAAATCGTCCCATGCCTCCCTCACCCCTCAGCCCACAACCGTTGAAGCGTGAATATCGGTACCAGTTCGAACAGAATTTAGTCTTGTTTGTGCTCCCCTGAAGATGAGGTGAAAGTCTTGAAACCGGTAGGGTTATACCGTTACAAAAAAGTGGAATAAACAGTGTTTGATAAAAAATAAATTACAATGTCGTAGTAATGGATCTCCGATTTTTATTTCACTCGGACCAACCATAAGTTCATATAAAAAAATTGAATCAATAAATGAACAAATATTGAATTGTAAAATAAATAGCAATTGTATTAAATATTATATTCCAAGACCGCAATGAGGCTATTAAATACAAATAAGGTAACGTGCTGTCTATATTAAAGTTGTACGTGTTTGTTTCAGCCATGTGACCCGCACGGCAGGCTGGTTGCCCCCTTCTGAAAGCTGGGCGCCGGGGATGCTGGGCCCGCAGGACCTCCCTTACGGGTGGGAGCAGGCCACTGACCACCGGAACCGCCCTTACTACATCAAGTGAGTCATCTTAATAGTAACATAACCTAGTTTTATATTATGCAGCTTAATTCATTGGACGTTGTACCACTAATGTCCAAAAATTATAAAAAAATACTTATTATAAAACGGAGTGACTTGTTTTCTAGTCAATACCTAAGATTGAGACATATATTTTTAAAATATCCACATAATCAGACATGATGTTATCAAATTGTACCATTCACAAGGTTGTTTGAGACATATATTTTTTAAATATCCACATAACCAGACATGATGTTATCAGATTGTAGCATTCACAAGGTTGTTTGAGACATATATTTTTAAAATATCCACATAACCAGACATGATGTTATCAAATTGTACCATTCACAAGGTTGTTTGAGACATATATTTTTAAAATATCCACATAACCAGACATGATGTTATCAGATTGTAGCATTCACAAGGTTGATTGAGACATATATTTTTAAAATATCCACTAATCAGACATGGTGTTATCAAATTGTAGCATTCAAAGGTTGTTTGAGACATATATTTTTAAAATATCCACATAACCAGACATGATGTTATCAGATTGTAGCATTCACAAGGTTGATTGAGACATGTACGAGTATTTTAAAAACATACACATAACCTGACATGATGTTATCAAATTGTAGCATTCACAAGGTTGATTAATTAACACTAAGATCTAAAAGTTTCCTCTTGAGCGCGTATGGACACATCGACCACGTCCACAAAATTTGATAAACTTATTCTCAGTAGTATGTCAATTAGAGCAAACAGAAGAAGTGTTGTTTCGTTATATTCTGAAATGTAAAAAAATTAAATGTCACGTCGTTATCAAATGTCGTTTAATATAAGAGAAAATCGCGGCAGAAATTAAACGATGTCGCCATCTAAACATCGTTTTCGAATATAACGAAACAACACGTCGTTATCAAGCTAGTTATACCACTGAGGGCAAAAATATTAAACTTTTATTCTAATGTTAATTCTTACAGATGCCTGATATACAAGCTCTTATTTATTCTGGCCGGATTTTTTTTTACCATAGTGGTAATTAATTAATCGTGGAACGCAACATTTTGATGATTGTAATAAGATGTTGTTAAGCTAAGAAGGGTCTTTCTCCGGCATTTCCTCAATGTTAGATCTTGACTAGGAGACTGATTATCCAATTTTATCTCAAGTTTTTTTATGGTAATTAGCTTTTGAGAAACATATTATTTTTCTTATCTCAATTTTTAAAATTTCCCATGTTGTACTGTGCATACCGACTGGAAGCATTCGAAATGTGGATGCACCGGAGAATGCTACGGGTACCCTGGACGGATATAGTCGGCGACACAAGGGTTCTTCAAAGAGCCAAAGTTGATAGAGAGTTGCTGACTAATATTAAAATCCGAAAGCTGTCCTGTTTGGGTCATGTACTTAGAGGAGAAAATTACAAATTACTACACCTGATCATCCAAGGGAAAATAGAGGGTCGAAGAGGTGTTAAAAGGAGGCAAATTTCTTGGCTCCGCAATATACGTGATTGGACTGGTATAAGGAACGTTGGGGATCTTTTTCGGGCTGCCGAGGACAAAGATGTCTACTCTCAGGTGATAGTCAACGTTGGGGGGACCTGACATGACACTAGGAAGAATATTGTTTAAGTATATCGACTGGAAGCATTCAAAATGTGGATACACCGGAGAATGCTACGGATACCCTGGAAGGATATGATCAGCAACAAAAGGGTTCTTCAAAGAGCCAAAGTTGATAGAGAGTTGCTGACTAATATTAAAATCCGAAAGGTGTCCTATTTGGGCCATGTACTTAGAGGAGAAAAGTACAAATTACTGCATCTGATCATCCAAGGCAAAAAAGAGGGTCGAAGAGGTTTTGGCAGGAGGCAAATCTCCTGGCTCCGCAATATACGTGATTGGACTGGTATAAGGAGCTTTGGGGATCTTTTTCGTGCTGCCAGGGACAAAGATGTCTACTCTCAGGTGATAGTCAACGTTGGGGGGACCTGACATGACACTAGGAAGAATATTGTTTAAGTATATCGACTGGAAGCATTCAAAATGTGGATACACCGGAGAATGCTACGGATACCCTGGAAGGATATGATCAGCAACAAAAGGGTTCTTCAAAGAGCCAAAGTTGATAGAGAGTTGCTGACTAATATTAAAATCCGAAAGGTGTCCTATTTGGGCCATGTACTTAGAGGAGAAAAGTACAAATTACTGCATCTGATCATCCAAGGCAAAAAAGAGGGTCGAAGAGGTTTTGGCAGGAGGCAAATCTCCTGGCTCCGCAATATACGTGATTGGACTGGTATAAGGAGCTTTGGGGATCTTTTTCGTGCTGCCAGGGACAAAGATGTCTACTCTCAGGTGATATTCAACGTTGGGGGAATCTGATATGACACTGAAAAGAAGAAGAAGTACTATACATTATTATTTGCATACGTCATATTTCAAAATATATATGTACGAGTATGTATACCGAATTTAAATATCCATTTAAATGATAAGTAAAGAAAATTATTCGTATTCGGACGATTTTTCTTTAACTCGAGGGATTTGTAAACTTAAATGGGACATGGAAATATTCGTGAGAAAATTTCAGCGGCGGGATCTCGAATTCAGCTGAAACTTTTCATTTCCCCGAAGACCAGCGATTAGAAGAAAAAAACGCAGTTATCTTTCAGTTATTATTATAATACATATTTTATTGTAACGTTACATACCGTACCGTAAGGGCTCCTAAAGTGTGAGTAGCGGAATATTTTTATATCTTCACTGAAACGAGGCTTTCATCGTTTTTGAATCAGACTATCGATATGCTGAAACGATGATAGAAAGTGACATCTAACGGACACTGCAAACCACGAACTATTTGTTGAGGTATCAACTAGGTTTAAATTTGCAAAACTAATACTAGATGGCGTTCAATACGCTATATCTGTCTCATTCTTTCACACTCCAGTTTTTCACGTTAGTAAGAGTGAGATAGACAGATGTCAGAATTTTAATAGACATTTTATTTATTTATTTATTTATTATTACACATGACAAGAAATATACACAATTTGAGAAAAACAACAGATAATTTGATTTGGACATACAATTTTAATGGATCTGGGTTTGTTGCCTTTCATTTGTCGTATCCCCAGTAAACTAGGCTTTTGCCTGTATCTCACTGAGGATATTTAGCATGAAAAAAAAAATCGATACTTCTTTCCGATTTTTGATTACACAAAAACAAAACCCCGTTGCACGCTCTCATCAACCTGACAACTGGAAACATCTTGCGAAATTCAACTCCTCACACATCATCACTCCAGAAAGACCAAAAATATTCATCCCACACTATACCGCACACAATCACAAATCTCACATAAATCCCTTCCACTCGTTATTCATCCTGAAAGCCCAAGTACTCAAAATCCTGTCGCAATAACAACCACGCTCCGATCGACTGTCTGAATGGTTTTCCTACCTTTACCTTTATTGAAGTCGGCACGCCATTATATGTAATGGGAGCCAAATAAGCATATTGCCTTTGGGTAAAAGAGGTTTTAACTCTAGGGATGGTGAACATTTCATTAGTTGCCATGCGTGTCATGTGTCTCTGCTGAGTCTGCATCTTCCCTTCCTCTCGATGGTAGTGCCAGAGAATGGATTTGAGATGTAAATTGGCTATGTTCAGGACCTGATACTCTCTGAAAAGCTCCGCCGTGGGATACGGAGCAGGAAGTTTATTGATTATTTTCACAATCAATTTTTAGGAAACCTGCAATATGTATTTTTGGGTTAAGGTGCATCCCCCCAAACTGATATACCGTAAGAAAGTGCTGACTGATTAGATTGTTCTATTAATTTATTGAACTTTCTCGGTACTTGGTACGTAGCTCACCTTTCACTAATTACGATTTTTTCATTAAATTATATGACTCTTCAATATATGTGTCGACACTTTTCCAACCCAGGTATGTCCACATTATGACATTTTTAAGATAAATATACCAAAATGTAGCTTATGTAGTCCTGGATAAATCTGCATTTTTCAAAATAAGATATCTCCTCGTGAAATCAATGCAAAATGGTGATTGAAATAAGAGTTTTTTTTCAAACTGAGATATGCCCACGAGGTTGTTTTTATCAAATTCGAACATTTAGACCAATCAGAGAGCGCCATCATTCAATTTAACCGATCAGTCGTAGCGTAGTCGTACTATCAACAACAATCAAATTCGGGTATGTCCATGCGGTATTGTATCAAAAACACGCATTTTCAATGGGCATTTTTCAAAAGTGGATATGTCCAAATTGAAATATGCTTTATTTTTTCTAAGATTTTTTTTTTAAAACAATGTCATCTTTAAAGCAACTCTCAAAAAGACACAAAAAAATTTATATAGGGTGTAACACCCGGTGACGATCATCGGAAGCAGGATGACGGGGGACCTCAATACCTATCGATTTAACCCCCATGTATGTTCCGCGATATTCAGTGGTTCTCAAGTAATTTATTTTTTTGTGAAATTTGAGTAAAAACCAGATTTTAGACTAAACTTCGTAAGTGTGACTAAACTATTTGCTCTGCAATCGTGATTTTTTTTAAAGTAGTTTAATAATATGCCTTACGTACAATAATACCACTTACCGTCGCAACCCTCTAATTTGGAAAGAAAAAAAATCTACTTAAAATTTTTTGCAAGTCTGATTTATCCGCTAACTTTCACGAGCTCTAGATAAAAAAAATCACACCTTTTTTCTACAACTATTCACGTTTGTGGAGAATTAACCCTTCAAATTTAATTTGGCTAGTATTAAAGTATCATGTTGAAAAAATTACTCAAATGGTACAAATCCCAAAAATCGATATTTTTTCTATAAGTCAAAGACTACTTTAAAGGGTCAAAATAGGTGTTCTCATGTAACTGTGTTACTTATCATAGTTATCAGGTAGCAGCGGTTGGTTGACGTTGACAAAAATAACTAATCAAAATATGATCGTGATTTTTTTACATTTATATATAGTGTTCAGTGATCAGGGACAAAATACCGTTTTGCTCGCTTTGAACTTGCGTGGACATAACTGGGTTTGAAAAGCGGCGACACATATGTCCTTGTTACAAAATATTTTTGTGACTTTTAAATACGTGTTTAATTTATTTTTTAACCTTACTTACCTATTCGCACCAATAAGGCAACTAAGTTACTAAAATTGATTGACTTTCGAATCGTTTCGACAAGTACGAGACTGCAAAATGCATTCCGGTGCAAGAATTGTATACCTAACTATAACTTAAATTCTCCCGTACCAAGATTGTATCGGTCGGGTTATGGCTATGCTGCAGTCTCGGGCATATTTGGTGACATTCTTAATACCTTTAAATTTCTCTTCGTTTTTTTAAATTTCGTTTTTCTTTGCCTGAACCACAAATCCAATGTTACGGTGCGAACTCGTCTATTTTTTTCTGTTTCTTTTCGTCGAGATTGTTTCTCTATAATTTTTTGATATCTTTGTTCATATGTTGAAGTTTGGGTGTGCGTTTGTGTTTTTATGTATAGGAGTAGATAAATTATACGTATGTATATATTTGTGATTGTTTTTTTTTTTATTTGTTTGCATATTAAAGCCTTTGATTACCTGAGCCCTAGCCTGTCTCATATTTATATTTTGTGTGGTTCAAAAAAAAAATCTCTAACAGAGTGGTTTTGTTTGTCTGAACCATACACCTGTCACCACGGCGTGACTCTCGTTGATTTTTTTATTCTCTTTTTTTTCATTTGTTTTTATGTTAAGGTCTTTGATTACCTGAGCCCTAGCCTGTCTCATATTCCTATTTTATGTGTGGTTCAAAAAAAAGTTATCTTACAGTGTGGTTTTGTTTGTATGAACCATAAACCTGACACCACGGCGTGACTCTGGTTGATTATTTTTATTCTCTAGATTTCGTTGAATTTGTTTCTCTTAGACTTTTTGAGATATCTGTAAATATTTTGATGTTTCGATGTTTTTTTTTTTGTGTTAGAATAAATTTATTGTTTGTGCGTATTTTAACTTTTTTGTTTTGTTATTTCTTTTTATTCTTTTTGTATGTTAGAACCTTTTACTGCCTAAGCATTGATCTGACACAAGTTTATGTTTTGTGTGTTTGTTATTTGGTATGCATGTGAGCACTGCTTTTTTATAAAAAAAATGCATATGATTGATTTAAATGTTATTATTTTATGTGAGAAATTGTATTTATATTCATGCATACTCAACAATTTAATTAGAGTATAACATTTTTTATCGGTTGATAAAATATCTTATATTGTTATAAAATAAAAACTGATTTTGCGAGCTCTGTGAATATCCTGATATATTAAGGGCGCCATGAACCGAAAACTTTTGGGAACCACTGCCGTACCGTTTTATATTTGCTTAATTTTTTTTGCTAGAGTTTATTTTTGAAAGGTTAAAGAAAGTAATGTCACCGTAGTAACATAACTTCAGGCCACAGTTGAAAAATATACCAGGTAAACACCCTCGATCTGTATTTTTCCAGAATATAAGAAAAACTGTTTGTTTTATCAGGTTACATTTTGTAAAATGTATACAGTCGGCCTTAGACTTTCGCACATAATTGGTTCCTGAAAATGTGTGCGAATGTTGAATGTTCGAAAGTAGAGGATGCAAAAAAAAACATCAAAAATTGTATTTTAAAATTTAAATTTATCAATAACAATATGTATTTATCAATAATATATTAAAAATATTTATTTATGAATATACATAATTAAGTTAACGAGGCGTGTTTAAGTGCTTTCGGGTTTTTTCTTTATAAACTTGTCAAGTTGAATACCACCTTTTTTCTTTTCTTGATAAAGAGTTCTATAACACGCTGTGTCTTTCTCAATCAACCCACGTACTTGAGATATACGTTCTCCATTGGGATCACATTCTTCCATGATAGTCAGAAAATTGTCAAGATGCATGAAGGCTTCATTCATATTTTTGATTGTCAAAGTCTTGACGATTTTATCAGCTTCTTCTTCCTCACTTTCATTGTGTATTTCATTTAACTCTTGTTGCTCAATTAAGTATTCATTTGACAGAGATACTGAGTGAGATTCAATCAACTCGTTGACGTCCAAGTTTAGTTCATTCATTGGGCTAACTATTTCATCTGTGATAGTTTCCGGAGTTTTTTCAGAATTTATAATATCACTCATCATTTGTGGGCATCATTGTTTCCAGGAACCCTTCATTGTTGACTCTTTTATTTCAGCTGACGAGTCTCCAATATTGTTTATTGCGTTCCATATATTATAGTTCTTCCAAGAAAGTGGGAGCGACTGCATGGAAGCCAACAATGTTTGCATTATCGACAAAAATCTTTAAAAAAGTTAATTTTAAAAAATGTGCGAGATAGTAAATTGTGCGAAAGTAGAATGTGTGAAAGTCAAGGGCCCCCTGTATATATATGATATATACCGATAAATGAAAGGTTTTTACATTTAAAACCTTGATAACAGATTTTAAGTCTCGCGATAGACGGAGTAGATTTGCCGTCCTACGCCTTTGTCTTAAAAAGATTACCAAATTGGATTTAGATACGAGAATCATCGAAGTCACAGACAGAATTTCTCAAATTTTTCCAGAATTGTTTGATTCCTTATAAAAAATATCGCAAAAATGTTTGCTTGATATATTTTTTTATTTGTTACACGTAGCTCTTGCATGCTTGAATACATACGTGTAAAAGCATTCTATTTCCCAAGAAGTATTCCCTTTGATAAGCTAACGGAAAGTAGAAGACAGCATGGTGGTCCGTGCAAGAAATATGAAGATGTACTGCATGACCCTATAAAAAAAAAACGTTTACATTCAGCACAACTAAGAAAAACAGCAGCGGATGAACTATCGCCAATTATTAGGGACCCAAACTAACTACAAGTATTGAAGTGTCTTGTCATACAAGCAACACAATATGCCTTGCCTATCGCTAATTGGTTTACCAACGTAAAGTATCGTTTACTTTGTATTGCGCGTTCTATTATACTCGGCAAGGGTCAAGTCCACACATTCATTCCATGCAGGGAAATTCTAAAACCAGTAAACACTAATATGTTCTATAATAACTCGCTCCGTTATTGGCTTGTTTGAAAAATCTTTTTAACCCTTCCTTCCCTGTGATGTGTACCTAGTACACATTGCTTCTAAAAACTATAATATCTCTATAAATAAAATAAATACTGGGTTCATATTTAAGGTATTCCTCCGTAATACATTTACGCATTGAATACAAAAATAATATTAATAATAATTAGCACTTATCGGCCACATCACAAATATTTTGTGAAAATCGAGAATAAATTCACCAATACAATCAAACGAGTGCCAGTGTGTGACGTAGGTATATTCATTCTAAAAACCGCTATGGGTGAGGAAGCGACGCTATTCAAGTCTCACTCTCACTCTACTTTGGTATGTGGGAACGCAAGAAATAGAATCTCAGTTCGCAGTTGTTTCTTCCTTCGAAGTATTACATACACAGTGTTAGTGTTCCGAGTCCCGTCTCAATAGCTCGCGGACATCCATATGAGGTGGTCTCTGTACCCGTTTTGTAAACGACGGCCGATGTTTTTAGCAATTAAATTTAAATTACTATCACTTTTGACTTCAAATTCAATTAATGTAAGCGATTCGCTATGAATGTTCTTATTTTTCTGATTTTAAATCGCTCATTTTTACATGTGTATTGTTGTATTGAAAACAACTATCAAATTTTATTTTTAATTTGATATGTATTGAAAACAACTATCAAATTTTTCACTTTCAAACAATCACGCAAAAAAAAGGAAATCAACAAAAACACTGAAATAATATCAAAATTAGAAAACATAATCTATGAGTATATAAATAAAAATGTAAATGTTCGTTAATAGAAAATCTCTAATCTCCGAAAGTTTTTCACCGATTGATTGCTTTGAAATTTTGACAAAAGGTTGCTTTCGTATACAAGCATGTTTATATATTTTTTTTTTATATACGGTTGTATATAAAAAAAGTATATAAAACAGATTGTGCACGGTGTCGATGAGAGATGCACGGGACGTTTACCAACACTGCCTCACTGCATCAATCTTTTCTAGCATACGTTGGCTACGTTATCGCTCAGACTTTACTTTATCTCCCAGAATATGCAAATTTTCAAAATTATTCATTACACGCTGAATGGTCGACTTGCTTGGCAAATGATTTAAACAAAAAAAAACACGCAATTTTCTTCGAGTATTCACCATTGAATAATTATTTAAATGAAATATTTTAATAACTTCAACACGTTTATTTATTTAACACTTTTATTGCAATACAATCTGGCGGGATTATTGCCAGGTGGCAATCTCTTCCGACCAACCAGACAAACGTAAATGAAGCAAGTTACGTGATCGCATAAATCATTCAAATGACTATCCATCCCCACGAAATCCATAAACATATACGTGAGCATATACCCACGAAACACACAAAGACGGACAATCACCCGAACATTATTTTTCATATAAAGTGATATATCATCAATCAAAAGGAAAGGAAGGGATGGTGGAGAGGAAAGGAAAAGAAAAATCAGGAATGAAACACGTTATTTTACTGACTAGAGTAGAGTGTAAATTAAGAGTTTTTTCAGTCGCTTCTTAAAGCATGCCAAGGACGGAGCGAGTCTTATATTGGTTTGTAACTGATTCCAGAGTCTCACTGCATGTACGAGTACAGTAAAGGGCGACGTAAAGAAAGAGGAGCGGTGAACTGGAAAGGCCAATAGACAATCTCTGTTTGAGCGTAGCGCTAATCCATGATTGGAAAGACGCTGAAAATTTGTTATTGCGGAATTGCGGAGTTAGATATTCTATAATTAATTGTTATTGACCACTCTCCACGACTGTCAAAATATGAACTGACAAATAACAGCCAAATCAAAATGGCAGCTAAACAAAATCGACCCGAAACATAAAACGTACACTGTATATAAATTGTTTAGATACAAAAAAAAATAATTAATGTTTTGTTTCAATATGGCCGAAAATTGAAATGTATATCACAAACAGTGCCGCCAACGTGAGGAAACAAAATGGGCTCAATAAGAAAACAAATACGAAGCGAAATTCAAAACATTCTTGTCACTTTTTTATCAACCCTCGTATAGTGAAATTTATCAGACATTTTTTACCATAAGAATAATTATCCGCGATATCTTTATATGAGTGAGTTTGGTGTCTATCTATGGCTTTATCCTATTGACTGGTATATTAGACATGCTTTAGTAAAACTCCGATCATGCTTTTCAACTTGTCCGCACCATCAATTCGTATGTTGCGGTATGCCATACGAATGAATTAATTAATTCAATATTCTATTATTCATTATAATCAAGAAAGGGATCTAAACGTGGTGGTTGTACGATAGTAGTTTGCGTGCTGTGATGTCTAACTACGAGGCATATCCAGAAAGTAAGTGTACTAAATTTTTGTAGTTTACAATTTTTTTTATTTAAACAAAAAAATTACGTGGTTACCGTAGTACATATGTAAGCTATTTTTCGACATAGTCGCCATTCCTCTCAATGCAGGTGGTGAAGCGGGGTATCAACTTTTTGATGCCTTCCTCGAAGTAGTTTCCCGCCAACCCCTCCGTCCACTTCTCCACCTCCTCCTTTACCTCCTCGTCGGTTGAAAACCTTTTTCCACCCATTTTCAGCTTCAGGGAGGTAAACAGATAGTAATCTGAAGGTGCTAGGTCAGGGGAATGCGCGGAATGGTTCAGGACATCCCATTTAAACGAGGCGAGCAGTTCCTTCGTGGCGTTGGCCGTGTGTGGTCTGGCATTGTCGTGCAGCAGGTAGACTCCCTTTGTCAGCATGCCTCTCCTCTTGTTCTGAATCGCCCTCCGCAATTTTTTTAGGGTCTCACAGTATCTTGCAGAGTTGATGGTCTCCCCTTGAGGCATATATTCAATTAAAATTATGCCTTGACAGTCCCAAAACACGGATGCCATGATTTTCTTGGCTTAAATTGTGGTTTTGAACTTTTTGGCGGAGGGTGAAGAGGTGTGACGTGACCGTTTTTAAACTCGCGACACCACTTGTACACACTCGTACGATTCATAGCTTTATCACCATATGTAGTTTTCACCTCATTATAAACCTCAGCCGGAGGTTTTCCCTTCCAAACTAGATAACGGATGACGCCGCGTATTTCGCACTTGGCGGGAGATTGGATTGACATTTTTCACGAAACGTGTTGTCGCGTCGACACTTCTCAACGTACTGACCTCGAACCGGTCTCGTTGCGGAGGGGAAGGGTCAGGCTACACGGAAGTGTAGCGAACATGTCGAAAATAAAATCCATGCGGTCGTGAGAGCCTCAGTACACTTACTTTCTGGATACGCATAGTAGTACACATTGCTTCTAAAAACTTTAATATCTCTATAAATATTATAAATACTGGGTTCAGATTTTAGGTATTCCTCCGTAACACATTTACGCATTGAATGAAAAAAAAAATTATAAATAATAATACGCACTTATCGGCCACATCAGAGATATTTTGTGAAAATCGGGAATAAATTCACCAATACAATCAAACGTGTACCAGTGTGTGACGTAGGTATATTTATTGTAAAAAAACCGCTATGGGGGAGGAAGCGACGCTATTCACATCTCATTCTCACTCTACTTTATAAGAACGCAAGAAATAGATACGGTATATGGGAACGCAAGAAATAGAATCTCAGTTAGCTCGCTTTTCTCGCTTCAGTAGCTTCCGGGCTTTCATTTGAGGTGGTCGCTTCGCCCGTTTTGTGAACGTCGGCTGATGTTTTTTTTTTTTTTTCATATTTTCTGCTATTAAATTTCAATTATTATCCTTTGACTTCAAATTTAATAAATTTAAGGGATTGGATATGAATATTCTTATTTTTCCGATTTTAAATCGCTCATTTTTACTTATGTATTGAATACACAGCACCGGAACGCGCGGATTTTTTTAGCACAGGAATGGAAAGGTTAAACATGCAAGGGACTTGGGACTTCTTCGTTCCCTTATTTATTTGATAAAGTCGTCTACGAGTATGAAACACATTTGCCAAAGGCTATACCCATACACAAATTTATAACTAAAAAACTTATCTTATTTCTATATTATTACTTTAATTAATATTTCCTAAATATCATTTTTATTGTAATAATCTGATGAAGAGGTGAAAACCTTGAAACCGGTAGGCTTATACTGTTATAAAAAGTGCAATAAACAGTAAATATTTCCGTTACTACTGATATGTAAGAATTTGACATCATCGATAGAAAATGTATGGTTTACACGGTGACAGAGATTAGCCATTTCAGAATATTCTTCAAAATTCTTACAAATCAGTAGTAACGGAAATAAATTGGTCAATTTAGAAGCCCTAGAATTTCTAAGTCAGTGCATCGAGGTGAACATCTGGCAAACACATACTCGTATATTCCCAGAATCTCGTCGCTGCTCGCTGAGGTGGTCTCCTTCCTCCCTCCACCCATAGTCCCCAACCCGAATGTTTACCGTTTGTAGTGTGTATGTCGGTATCAGTTCGAACAGAATTCAGTCTTGTTTGTGCTCCCCTGATTATGAGGGTAAAGCCTTGAAACCGGAAGGGTTATACCGTTACAAAAAATGGAATAAACAGTGTTTGATAAAACAAATGAGAACGTATTTAAACCTCCACAATGTTAATTAATGCCTTAACTGTAAATAATTCTTATAAATACTTAACACCTACATACTAACTTATAACTGGATAACAATTCTTACAAATAATTATTTTAATATTAATTATTTAATATGTACCTATGGTATGTCCACTCGTTCAGGCTACTTGTATTCCATCACATTCACTCAGACCTTGGTCGTCCCAGCTAATACTGTAGGTGGACTAGTCAGGCAACAGATAATGCTTCGGGAGCTTGTGCTTATAACGGAAGGGTAGGTCGGATTTACTCTCGTAAGCCTCCAAGGAAGGGAACTTGGGGCTGTTATGACAAAATAAAGGTTCTTTCAAATTGAGCGATTTTTGTATTCTATTTTTTTTAATACTTGAATAAAACACACAATTTGCTTTGATTTCAAAAAACTTTTTATAAGTCATTGAAGTATAATGTATGACATTTAAACACAAAAAACAATATCCGCCAAATGTCCACCTCTTGCAGCTCCACAGATGTCCACTCTTTTGTCAAAATTTTCGATGATATTTTGGCATAATTGCGGTTCTAACTCACCAATAACGCGAATAATTTCGTCCTTCAGCTCAGAAATTGATCGGGGGTCATTCTTATAGACCTGGCTTTTCACGTAACCCCAGAGAAAATAGTCCAACGGTGTCAGATCACATGATCTTGGTGGCCAATTAACATCACCGTTTCCGGAGATTACAACACATAAAATATTTTAACAATTTGAACGCGTTGTTGTATTGTATACGACTCCATTTTTATAAATGTCATACATTACACTTCTCAAATGTGACAAGACCCAGGCAAGTTCACGACGCCATCTGTGTTTCATCGAAGAATAAAAAAAAACTGCTCAATTCGAAAGACCCTTTAAAAATGGAATAAGTTATTTTCTATTCGATACTTTGAATCGATAGGCTAAATGTTTCTGGTAATAAACTTTACAAGAGATATCCACTCAATTATTTTCTCAGCATTTTATATCTAATAAATATGTTTTTGATATACTGTTACGTATGGAGGACATCATAAGATGGGATACATGTTAATTTCTTAGAATTCTTTGAGTATTTTTAAAATTATTGACTCACGTAGTACATATGCTATATAATGCTACTAGTTCTTACAACTTATCAAATCGATGAGAATTTTCGACAAAGGCAATAAATAAAAATCAACATTTCGTAAAAGTATCAATATATATATAACACGTATACAAAAAAAATACCCGGCGTTAAGTAATACACATCGGGCTTAAGGCCTCGGCCACACAGGTAGGAGCATCGCTTGATGCTTAGAGCTATCTTGCGAGTTAGGCGACATATTCTAGCGAACCAATGTACCGCATACTATCGCAGTGGCCACACTGCACGCTTCGCGCCACATTGCGTGACGATTAGTCATGGAGTGAATCTCCTAGCGAACAGACGTATTGACTATTTTACAAGATGGCGGAAGTTTTAATGACAGCTGTGTATAAAAGGGAGCCTTTGTGGAACCCATCTAACAAATTATACAAAAATGCACCTGTAATAAAATCACTTTGGAATGAAGCTGCACAGGAAGTAAATAAAGATGGTAAGTTGTAATGAAATTGGTTAGTTTTGAGAGTGACATCGTGCGTTGACTCAACCGCTCCCAACTGTCAAATGAATTTGTGCGTAGCACTTTGGTGTGGCCAGGCATGAAGTCACCTAGTATATGAGTCACGTAAAACCTAGCTTAGCACCTAACCAAGCACTTTGGTGTGGCCTCGGCCTAAGAAAGAGACTGTCACCCATAATCGGCTAACTTCGGCTTTGTAGAGCGTTGTCTCTGTCATTCATATACGTGTTCCGTCGCGATTTGTCAGTCGCATCGTGCGACAGAGACGACGCTCTACAAAGCCGAAGCTAGCCGATTATGGCCGACAGTCTCTTTCTTAAGCCCGATGTGTTTTACTTACCGCCGGGTACTGCACTTCATCTAAGGCCGAATGTGTTATCACGTATCGGAAAATCTACTAAGCTTTTTTGTAGTTCATCTTTCTTTGGTACGTTTTCTGCTATATTTTTCTAAACACATGCAAATAAAAAGAACTTCATAATCTAATTGCCACAGCCATCACCTTCGTATCGTCACACTCGACTTTTTAAAAAAAAATTAAATCTGTGAATGATAATGGTTTCGAATCCCGAATTATAGCGCCCTTGAAGAGAGTTCGTTCTCTAAACGGCGGTGTTTAAATTGTCCTTTCCGACTTTCGTAGCCTAGTGGTAAAATTCTTGACTTTTATTTTGAAATTTTGGGTTCAATTCCCAATGACACCAAAAAAAAGGGTGCTATTTTGGTTAGAGTTCCTCTGGTAGTAACACTCGCACGCGCCGAACGGGAGTGTTGCCAACAGTGCAATGACGAAACGCGAATTTCGTGCCTACTTCAGAGGTTCTAAATCCGAAGGTTCAGTTACTGAGACGGAAGACAATATTCTCTCACTGCCACGCTCTTCAATATGTTTAGTACTAAAAATGTTCGATACTAATAATTATATTTTGATGAATGCCGAACAAAAAATAAAAATTGCCATTTTATTATTATTTTTATTATAATCTAATTTTAAATAATCATATTTCCACACTTATATACAATATGAAACGATTTCTTTTTGCTTTTGCTCATTTAGCTAATAAATTTATAACGTAAAAATTTGACACAACCACTTAAGACTCGAAAAAAAAACATTGGAATGGATAAACCTAAAAAGCAATCTAATCAACTTTGGCAAGGGTGTCTAGACGAAAATAATGAGAAAGATTAGAAATAGCTAAACGAAATTATTTTTCGTAATTTATTTAGCTGTGTCAAATGCCGTGGGTTTAGGGGTTAGGGGGCGCAGTGGGCGTTTTACGAAAATGATGACGTCAGTATGTTTTTGTGCAGAGTTTCAGTTTTGGCTCACAGGTGTCACTGCTAACGCGATACGTCAACGGTGAGAAATGGCGGGTATCAGGGTGAAAAATGTTTACACGCTTCATAAGATTTGTAGCCACGCCCCACGCTATATAGGCAAGATATTTTCTTCGTGTCTCCGAATATAAGTGTCTGACACTTTATATAAGATATTATAGGAGATAATTTTAATAATAATTACCCAGATTTATTATAAGTACTCTGAAGTTCGTCCTAAGTGAAAAAAAAACAAATCTGTAAACATATTCATACGTCGATGTCTTCCAAGAAGATAAATAAATACTTTTATTCACACAAACCTCTCCCGATTTCACGCCTAACAGCGGGAACCCCCTTCTACATAATACCACATCCTCGCTTGGACCGTGAAGTTCTATAAAAGCTAACAGAACCACAGCAATCCTCTTATCACTGCCTTGGGGACTTACGAGAGTAAGTCCAATCTACCTTTCCGTTATATAGTAAGTTTAGACTTCCGAAGCATCATCTGTTGCCTGACTAGTCCACCTACAGTATTACTAGTGAGGACCAAGGTCTGAGTGATAGTCATGGAATGTAAGTATCCTGAACGAGTGAACATGTACGTGCTAAATACTTAGTTGAAATACTTGTTATCTAGTTATTACAAGTATAGGGTGGCCCATGAAAGGCTGAAGGGTGTACATCGCTGTACTGCGCACACTGCCATTGTCGCCCTGGCAGAGTGCGCAGTAGCTCCATCCTGTTGAACCATACCTCCTGATTATCTTCGACCGCTGGGCGTAAAAAAATCAAGCATTGTCCTATACTATACAGGGCCCCGTTGATTGCTTCTGGCTGACCTTCCTCGTTTTCAAAGAAATAGGGGCCGATAACTCTTTCAACTATAACACCGCAACAAACAGTGCATTTTTGGGATGCAATTGATGCTGATATAATTCTCTGGGATTCTCAGTACCCCAAAATCTGCAGTTTTGTTTGTTGATGTACCCGTTTAAATAAAAATGGGCCTCACCACTTATTATCCGGTTGTTCAAAATCTTTTTGAGCAGCTTGATACTTTCACTGGAATAGAAAACCCCAATGAGTTTTACTCGTTGCTGAACATCATACTTAGCCATTTTAATCTGGCTAGGTGTTGAAATCGAATGGCGTACTGCAGGCTCTGCTGAGTATCTTGGGGTAGTAAAGCTCTATAACATATCAGTAGTAACGGAAATAAATTGGAACGTTTAGAGGCCCTAGAAATATCTTAGTCAGTGCATCGGGGTGAACGTCGGGCAAACACATATTTTCCCAGAATCTCGTCGCTGCTCGCCGAGGTTGTCTCCTCTCTCCCTCCACCCCCAGTCCCCAACCCGAATGTTTAGCGTTAGAAGTGTGTATGTCGGTTCCACTTCGAATATAATTCAGTCTTGTTTGTGCTCCCCTGATGATGAGGTAAAAACCTTGAAACCGGTACGGTTATACCGTTACAAAAAATGAAATAAACAGTGTTTGATAAAACAAATTACAATGTATTTAAACCTCCACAATGTTAATACCTTAACTATGAATAAAATAATTTTGATATTTCTTGAATCTTCGAAAAGACTATAGTTTCACTTTGTGGTGCCATTTTTTACATAAAAGGAAAAAAATAAGTAAAATAAAAAACTTATTTTATATTTTTGTGTTCACCACAGGTTTAATTTAGGTTCACAACTAGTTTCGAAGACCACCGTCTTCTTCGTCAGGTGAATATAAACTAAGTTGCTTAAATATATTCTGTACAAGTATAAGAATATATTTTAGCAACTTAGTTTATATTCACCTGACGAAGAAGACGGTGGTCTTCGAAACTAGTTGTGAACCTAAATTAAACCTGTGGTGATCATAAAAAATATAAAATAAGTTTTTTATTTTACTTAATTTTTCCTTTTATATAATTTAGATATATTTGTTTTGTTATGTTTTTAATATTTTAATAATAATGGGTTAGAGTCTCGCCTTAGAGCGCCGAGGAGAGTTTGCTCTCTGAACGGTGCTTTGTAAATTGTCATTTATTTATTGTCACCATCAAAATGAATTTAATATTAACGTTTGAAAATCTTTTTATCAGCTCAGCTATAATTCCGATAGTCTTCTTCGTAGAATTGTATCAAAGTTTTTTTTTTATTCTTAATTTTTTTTTTATATATATTTACTACGAAACAAATCAGAGTTTTTCAGGAATTCCAAACCAGAAAATACATCAAACACATTTTCCGAAATAAGACAGACAAAATGACACGAAAATGCTTTTGATATTGTCGTTGGAGTATTTAATTTGGCAAATAAATATCAAAGGAGAATCAATGTAAGATCTTTCAGAATACCAGTTGACAGTTTGCCCCTGAAAAGGTTAAATGTTCAGCGTCAATACGTCATGGTAAAATGAAAAACAACGTATTTTAGCATATAAGATTTATTTTCCACATATCAACATAAAATTATGTAACTTAATACCATCTTGTTTTCTATGAATAATTTTATGATAAAAAACAATACAAAATTAATTTTCATTATTTAATACATCCTACAACGCAATTTTCCTGTCGGAGTAGGCATAAAAGACATAGCGCCAGACTTTCCTAACGCGACATATATCTTTCACTTATTTTTATTTAACACTTTTATTGCAAATACGATCTGGCGGCCTTATTGCCAGGCGGCAATCTCTTTCAACCAACCAGACAAAATTAAATGAAGCAAGTTACGTGGTCGCATAAATCATTCAAATGACTATCCATCCCCTCGAAATTCATAAATACATAAGTGAGCATATGTATGCCCACAAACCCCACAAAGACGGGCAATCACCCGAACATTATTTTTCATATAAAGTGAGATATTATCAATAAAAAGGAAAGAAAGAGATGGTGGAGATAAAAAGGAAAAGAAAAATCAGGAATGAAACACGTTATTTTACTGACTTAAAATTAAGAGTTTTTTTCAGTCGCTTCTTAAAACATGCCAAGGACGGAGCGAGTCTTATATTGGTTTGTAACTGATTCCAGAGTCTCGCTGCATGGACAGTAAAGGACGACCTTAAAAAAAGAGGAGCGGTGAACTGGAAAGGCCAATAGACAATCTCTGTTTGAGCGTAGCGCTAATCCATGATTGGAAAGACGCTGAATATTATACAATAGAGGAAGAATTTGAATTTGGCGTACATTTCTAACATTCAACCAGTTCAATACCTTTTGGTATGAAGTCATATGATCGTACTTTTTTAGGTTGAAAATAAAGCTTAGACACACATTTTGAAACTTTCTTATACATTTTTTTAAGAATGATCTGATTTTTTACACTTCCTTCTTTCAAGTCTGACTTTTTACACTTCCTTCTTTTAATCATTCACTTGATCCAACCATACTTTAGTTACTATTCCTCTTACTTGCCTTCCACTCACTTTTGCACTGTATATTCATTTTATTAGTCTTTATTTGTTTGTTGTTCTACATGTCAAAACCATCTCAAAGTGCTCTTCTTCATCTTACTCAACACATTAATCTTATGATAAGTTCACATTGATCCCTTATCCTTTCATCCCCTATTTTGTTATGATTGTGCCCCCACATATTCTTCTAAGTGCACATAATTTGTTAGGGTCAAATAAAAAACGTAGTATTTAATTATATTTATTTTCCACATCATCATTATCAACCAGGGTCTATCCACTGCTGGATGAAGGTCTCCCCAAGTTGACTCCAAATAGTTCAGTTTTTTCCTCGTTGTTGTCATGTGATGCTGCAATGCTTTCTGATTTCATCTATCCAGCGTACTCTCGGTCTTCTTCTGGGCCTCTTTATGCCTCTTGGGTACCATTAGATTATTTCGGACGTCCATCGGGAGTCTAACATTCTGGCTACGTGTCCTGCCCATTGCCACTTCATTATTTTGCACACCTTTATAACCTCTTCTGCCTTCGTTATATTGCGAATCCAGGTGTTTCGTTTACGGTTTCTTTTAGTATATCCCAACATACATCTCTCCATGCCCCTTTGTGCGGTCTGGAGCTTTTCAATATATCAACATAAACTTATGTGACTGGCAGTCTTGTTTCATATTTATATTTTTTAATTATTTAAAGTAAAAAATGGACTATTGTTATTTAAGGGGGTATTCTGTTCTAGAGGCGTGAATTTCGGGTGTTATTTCAGACTAAATAAAAATAAATAAAAAATATTTTTTTGTCCATTTTTTACAGTTTGTTTATTGATGATTTGAGAATGTACAAAAAAAAATATTTTTTTTTTTTGAAAAAAAAATGGAAACATTCGAAATGTGGATGTACTGGATAATGCTACGGATACCCTGGACGGATATGGTCAGCAACACGAGGGGTTCTTCAAAGAGCCAAAGTTGATAGAGAGTTGCTGACTAATATCAAAATCCGAAAGGTGTCCTACTTGGGTCATGTACTTAGAGGAGCAAAGTACAAATTACTGCACCTGATCATCCAATGCAATATAGAGGGTCGAAGAGGTGTTGGCAGGAGGCAAATCTCAAATCTCTCCTGGCTCCGCAATATATGCGATTAGACTGGTATAAGGAGCGTTGGGGATCTTTTTCGGGCTGCCGGGGACAAAGATACCTACTCTGGACCTGACATGACACTGGGAAGAAAAAGAAAAGACAAGCTTTTTATCAACTTGGCCATTTATCATATATACACGTAAAACATTTTTTTACAATTTTTCACGAAATATTTAAAGAATATGGTTTTTACATCCATTATGCAATAATAGAAATAAAGAAAGTTCGATACTGAAAATGAGACGAGGTTAACAGGGGTCATCGTAAATCTTTCTCGAAAGCACTGGTCCGAGGCCGAACTCTGCGTGTTTCGGTTTTTCAACGTTTCCAATCGCTTTTACCATTGTACTAAAGTGACTTTTATTACTACAATTGAATGGTAGCAGCAAAGTGCTTTGGTCAAGACAGGGGTTCCCAACCTGTCCTGATCCAATGACCCCTTTAGAATAACTCAAAACCGTCAGTTTATAACATTAAATGTTTTAGTTCTTGCAACATGAAGAAGGTACGAGTAAAAACACGTGTTCAATATAATAATAATAATTAAGAACAATTTATATAGTGTCATTTTGAGATTCTCTTTAAGGGAACTTTTATTCAGGAGTCAAACCCACTATTTATTTTTATTTATTTATTTAACACTTTTATTGCAATACAATCTGGCGGGCTTATTGACAGACGGCAATCTCTTCCAACCAACCAGACAAAAGTAAATGAAGCAAGTTACGTGGTCGCATAAATCATTCAAATGACTATCCATCCCCACGAAATCCATAAACATATACGTGAGCACATGCCCACTAACCCCACAAAGACGGACTATTATTGATAGATTAAAAATATTACAAAAAAATGAGTCTGAGGATACGAAGGTGGTGGCTGCGGCCATTAAATTATGAAGTTCTTTGTATTTGCATGTGTTTAGAAAAATATAGCAGAAAACGTACCAAGGAAAGACGAACTACAAAGAAACCTTAGTAGATCTTCCGATATGTGATAACACATTCGGCTTTAGATGGAGTATAGTATATGTGTTATATATGTAGATATTGATACTTTTACCAAATGTTGAAATTTTGTGTAAGGATAGAATTATATAAAGGTAGTGGCTGCGGCCACTAGATTAAGTATTTTCCCGCATCTACATATGATTGAAATAAACATATTTGGTAAGGAAATCGCTGAAAACTTACCAAGGAAGACGAACGACAAATAAATATCTACAGTTCTTCCGATATGTTATAGTAACCCATTCGGCTTTAGGTGGAGTGTAGTTTATTTTAAAGTATTTATGATTATGTGCGTTATATTGTGGGATGAATGTTTTGGTCTGTCTGGAGTGGTGAAGTGTGAGGAGTTTGATTTCGCGTGATGTATACATGCTTGCATTTGGAGCCCATTGGGGGCGCAAAACTCACTCATGGTGGAGAAAATACAAAAAAAAATACCTACGATATCTCTATATGAGTGAGTTCGGTGTCTATCCATGGCTTTATCCTACTCAGTTTCTGCTGGGCATGTTCGGGTATAACTCCTTTAGCGTAAGAAGATATCTGCGTCTCCTGGTATACGTTGTCAAACTCGTTCGAGGAGTTGTGAGCTATCCAGCATTACTACAAAGATTAACATTAAATGTTCCTAACAATTTCACTAGATTGCGCCGTCAAGAACTGTTCTCAATAACATATGCAATAACTGGTCTTCCAGCCGCTATGCCTGTTGGAAGGTCCTTAACTCTTTTGAACAGGACTGCTTCGGGTATTGACATACTATATTTCATATCACATTACCAAAAGCAAAAGTAAATTTTCTTCTTAGATTGAGCGCGTTAGAAAGCACTCATCAACGTTTTTAAGTGACTTTGAATATGTGTATGTTTGTGTGTATATATGTATGCATATACATAATTTTTTTGTTTATATAATTTTTTTTATTCAATATAATATTTCTTTATTTTTAATGTTAACATTTCTTGTATTTTTCAAAGTAATTGGGCTGAGCCTGTTTTGAGAAAATGAATAAAATATAATACATAAAATAACTGATTTATCGATAGCTATAAAGTAAATAATATGGTTTAAGCGGTCTTTATCAAAGTCCACTGGTCGTCCGGAACGCTCCATGTCTTTCAGGTCGAAATTACCGTCTTTGAAACGCAAAAACCATCGACGAGCTGTCCTTTCATTCATAGCATATTCACCGTATACTTCGCAAATATCACGAGTAGCTTTGGCAGCTTTATTCCCTCGATTGAACGCGAACAGAAGGAGGTGTCGAAAATGCTCACTTTCGTCTACTTGACATTCCATTTTGAAGGCTTGTAATCAAATAAAATAATATATGTAACGTAAAATCAAACACAATATCTTGTGAAGCATAAAATTTTCTTTCGAATAACGTATAACATTTACCATTTTGTTTTACTTTTGGTGCTCATTTCTAAATTGGAAAAAAAACGGACACAACTTATGTTAACACCCAATATATACTCGTATATCCTGAAATTACACATACGAGTATGTCAAGGTAATGAAAAAGTGGAAAAATGAGATTTAACCAATCAAAAGGTCTGTGTTAATTTTATCGCAATATTCAATCTCAGATCTTTGTATTTACATCTCTCCTACAATATTCTTATCAAACTCTATTATTCATCTTTATTCTTCGCCAACACAACCATGTCATCAGTATACATTACCATTCGACATGTGTATTCCACCCATGATCTCTGCAGTTCCTTTACATCCGTTTCTCTGATTTCGCAACATTAATTATCAGATCGTTCTTTTCGCATCTCTTATCATTGTTGAAAATTAAAAATCAATACGTTTTAGTAATTGTGCAACACTCGGAAGAGTATTGTTCCCCTGATGATGAGGGGAATTCGGAAAGCTCGACCATGTTCTCAAGAACAAGGAAGTTTCCACCTATCTAAAAAGAAAAGTATTCGATGCATGCGTCCTCCCTGTGCTAACATATGGCTTGGAAACGATGACATTAACTGCCAATACTATTCGCAGACTACAATGCGCACAACGGTCCATGGAACGATGAATATTAGGCATAAAACTGATAGACAAAGTCAGAAATGAACAAATTAGGCGACGGACTAGGGTTGTCGACATAATGACCGTGTTGCTGGCATTAAGTGGCAATGAGCGGGTCACGTTGCGAGACAACGAAATGAAAAATGGGCACCCAGAGTTCTGAAATGGAGGCCGTGGGATACGAGAAGACCGATGGGACGGCCCCAGGAGAGGTAGGCTGATGACATTATCCTTGTCACTGGTAGAAAATGGATGAGAAAAGCCCAAGACAGGGAAACGTGGAAGGTGTTAGAAGAGGCCTACATCCAGCAGTGGGGAGACGGCTGAAGAAGTAGATGATGAGGGGAAAACCTTGAAACCGGTAGGGTTATACCGTTACAAAAAGTGTAATAAACAGTGTTTGATAAAAATAAATTACAAAGTTATAAAGTTTTTTTTTATTTTTTTTATTTCAGTCACGTAAATAAGACGACCACCTACGAGGCCCCTGGTACAGGTGAGGAAACCGAAGCGCCCAGCCCTCGAGCTGTAACTCTTATGAGGGATCCTGAACTAGGCTTTGGGTTCGTGGCGGGCTCCGAGAAGCCGGTCCTGGTCAGGTCCGTCACTGAGGGAGGACCAAGCGTCGACAAGGTAATTAATACTTTCTTTCTTAGAAATGTGGACAAAAATAAAAACATTTTTTTTAAATTTCTATTCAAAAGAACACCTTTAGAATATTTACACAAAACAGAATATTTACAAATAATACCAAGAAAGAAGGACAATTTATATAGTGTCGTTTATAGATATTTGATAAGAAAATCTCATAAAAATTACCAACGGAAGACAACTATCGTTCTACAATATATGATGGCGCAACGAGAACTGCAATTTTTAATGTGTTGCCATTTTCAGCTGTCAAACGTATATCTATATTTAATTATTTAACTAACGACACAACAGTGTCTTTATATACAAATGAACATGTGACAGGTTATACAAGTACTTAAAATTATTGACAAATAATACAACTTTATCTTAAACTAACATGAAGATACAAAAAGCAGTAGTAATAATAAATTACAGTCATTGTTTTAAAATTATTTAATAATTATATGTATATTTAAGTTCAATATATGTATGTACGAGTATATCACAAAATATTAACAAACTTCACCAAGCAGATTTACGTAATTGTCAAAGGTTTATTTTATAGAGGTAAAGAACTTAGATTTGTTTTTAGTGGAATAACGCTTACATACTCGTCGAACAAAAATAGGATTTTTTGAGAATTTAATGGATAGATATTGAGATATAGAAAACACGTGGCCTCATTAGTAGAACGAGATGCAAGTTGCTTTGCAGAATTAAAACATTCATACATGTTGATACAGGGTTACTCAACTCCAGAGGCAAAGTATTGTCATAGACAAAGTATAATGGACATATGTCATCTATTTACATGATGTTTTCACAATTTTTATAATATATAAAATAATTTGTAAGCGTTCTGTAATCGTGTACTGCTGCATGATTAATTTATGGGATATATATTATAGATGACGTATGCCCATTATAAGTATTATACATTTGACAGCTGAAAAATGGCGGTACTTTTATAATTGCAGTTCTTGTTGCGCCACCCTATTCATCCCGAAATGAATCCGCTAAGAATCGAACCTGTGGTGTCCGCTTACTTACAGTGCAATTAAATAAAACTTTTAAACCATAGAAGTCAACCATTTAGTGAACACGATGTTCCTAAATATTTATCAAACTGTATTAAATAATATAATATAGGTGCTTAAATATTTATTTTTATTAATTTTATTTTATTTTATTTAATTGACGACACAACAGTGTCTTTATATACAAATGAAAATGTGACAGGTTATACAAGTACGAGTACTTAAAATTATTGACAAACAATACAAATCTTTATCTCAAACTAACATGAAGATACAAAAAGCAGTAGTAATAATAAATTACAGTCATTGTTTTAAAATTATTTAATTATTATGTGTATATTTAAGTTCAATATATGTTATGTATGTATACCACAAAATATTACCAAACTTCACCAAGCAGACTTACGTAATTGTCGAAGACTTATTTTATAGCTGTAAAGAACTCAGATTTGTTTTTAGTGGAATAACGCTATGTTAATCAAACTATGTTAAATAGAATATGCTTAAATATTTATCAAACTATGTTAAATAGAATATAGGTACTTAAATATTTATCAAACTATATTAAATAGTACTTAAATATTTATCAAGTTATATCAAACTTTATTGGAAGTTTTGTGTCCGAAAGCAGTTACGAAACGATTACACATCTGCTAAAGTCACTTTATTATCTTTTCTAAATGACGTTAACAAACAAACAAACATCTCGAATTATTTATTAGATTGCCCCAAAATTGTACTGTGTACATTGTTGATGACGCACTGTGGCTCGGACAACCAACAATAGACGCGAGGATATGATTACGTAAACTGCGTATATCCGAGTATATTAAATTACTCCTGAAAGTGATATACGCAATCGACATTGATATTGTTTACCTCACGTTGAAACACAATTTTTCAGCTAAAATATTGATATCAGTGTAAAAAGAATTTACTACCATATTCTATCATATTATTTCTCTAATATTTTTGATCTGGACCTTTTTTGGAGTGGTCGATATGTGAAACGTTGTATTGTTAGTAAATAGACATGACATTTATATGTAAAATTGATCGAGTTCCGAAGATTAACTTAAAATGTGTCAGTCATCATTTTGACGTGAGTATACGACCTTTGGTCCGATTTTTAGTTCAATTTAGGTTCAGTCGGCCATAATCGGCTAACTTCGGCTTTGTAGAGCGTCGTCATTCATACACGTGTTCCGTCGCGTACCGGACTGTTAGGGCATCGTTCGACAGAGACGACGCTCTGCAAAGCCATGGGTATTACTTACCGCCGGGTACTGTAATTATTAAGTAATAATGTATTCTTAGTAATTATCGCCAATAAGTATGAAGGGTTTTGACGATAAAAAACTGTGAAAGTGAAAGTAATCTCAATATAAAGGTGAGTAACCAAAGATTAGAGCAAGTTGAAGAATTCTGCATTTAGGTAGATTTTTTTCAGAGGTAGATTTCATAGTTTTTTTTTTATCGTGTAGCGATAGGAAATAAAACCAATGGGGCACTAAAATATAAATACTCGAAACAGACAGTATCGAAATCTTCTAAGATGATAGTCTGCAACAATATTTTAGTGCTAACTTTGATGTATAGAAGTGAAACGTGAATGTGAAACAAGATTGAAAAAAGCCGAATATACGCTGTGAAAATACGTATACTTTTAATAATATATGGGGGGGGAAATGTATGATAGAATACGGAATGAAGTGGTAAGGGATGAAATTAAACTTAAGACTGGTTTATTGAGTAAGATGAAGAGGAACACTTTGAGATGGTTTGGATACGTGGAACGAATGAGTGAAGAAAAAGTAACAAAATAAATATTTCGAAAGAAGGAAATGTAAAAGTCAGACAAATTGTAAAAGCTATATGGGAAGGTATTGTATTTGATTTAATTTTAGTTGTATACATACATCACAACCTGGCGGGCTTATGCGTATGTGGTAATATCCTCCAATCAACCAGAAAGATGTCGAAGAAGCCTTAAGTGAAAACCAGACTGGAATCCTTTAAAAAAATGGGTTATTAACTAGGCCACAGAAGGTCATGATCGAAGGTTTGTGGTTGTAAAGGGTATTTCGAAATGAGCGGTTGTTTTAATTATAACTTTTTTAATTCTTGAATGAAACACACAATTTGCTTTGATTTCAAAAAACTTTTTATTGGTCATTGAAGTATAATGTATGACATTTAAACACAAAAAATAATATCCGCCAAATGTCCACCTCTTGCAGCTCCACAGATGTCCACTCAATTGTCAAAAAAAATTATGACATTTTGATATAATTACTGTTCTAACTCACCAATAACGCGAATAATTTCTTCTTTCAGCTCAGGAATTGATCGGGGGTCATTTTTATAGACCTGGTTTTTCACGTAACCCCAGAGAAAATAGTCCAATGGTGTCAGATCACATGATCTTGGTGGTCAATTAACATCACCGTTTCCGGAGATTACAATACATAAAATAATTCAACAATTTGGACGCGTTGTTGTATTGTATATGACTCCATTTTTATAAATATCTTACATTACACTTCTCAAATGTCACAAGACCCAAGCAAGTTCACGACGCCATCTGTGTTTTATCCAAGAATTAAAAAAAAACGCTCAATTTAAAAGACCCTTTAAAATAGGTGAAAGATGTGTGTCGCGATACGGCGTGATAATATATTCGTATGTAATATTTTATATTAATAAATTCATTCATTTGTATGATACCCATTTGTATGGTACCGTTCAACGAATCATTCATTTGTATGGTACCGTTCAACAAATCATTCATTTGTATGGTACCCTTCAACGAATTCATTTGTATGGTACCCTTCAACGAATCATTCATTTGTATGGTACTCATTTGTATGGTACCCTTCAACAAAAATTTAGTGTATTTATTTTATCAAGTTTAGATAAATATACTCTTACAGGTTAAACCTTATTATATACAAATCTTTAAGAGAATCAATATTATGTATATACAGTAACAAGAAATATAAATTGGTAAATAAGAAATATTCGTTAAGCTGAAACAACTTACCCCCATTACCAAGAAAGCTCAAAAAGCTTTATTTAAAAAAAAAAAACATATTCTGAAATAGAGGCTCTATCGAAAGCGAAAGGGGCAGCCCGCATAACGGAAAGAGCGCTTGGCAAGTTAGTTTTACTTACTGTCAGTTTAAATTTATAAATATTTCTATACCTCGAATATTCAGTTAGTATAATATGATTATTTCCGTAGAAAAAACTAAGTGTATGACATTCTCCAAAGACCCACTAGAGTGCAAAATCTCAGTACGTGACGAGCCAATTGAACAAGCAACCCTGTTCAGATATCTCGGCAGTGAACTGATCAGCTCTCATGACCTCCCCAGAGAAGTAAGGCCTCAGGTAGATAAAGCTGCAGTTGTGGCGGGCTGGCTGAGAGATGTCATATGGAGGAATAAAGATACGAGAACGGATAGCAAGGTACGCATTTATAAGACCTGTGTGCGACCTATCCTCGCATATGGCATCGAAACAAGGGCGTTCACTGTCAGGACAAAAAGTATGCTAAGGACAACGGAAATGAGAACTCTACGTGCTATTGCTGGGAAGACTTTGCGTGATCGTGTAAGGAACACCACAATGCGAGAGGTCTGTGACGTCCAAGATGTGGTCAGATGGGGACGACAGCGTCGACGATACTGGTGCCTACATGTACAGAGAATGAATTCCACAAGAATTCCATACATAGCTCTGCATGGGGTGCCGGATGGACGGCGACCACCAGGGTGACCCCCGAAACGATGGAGAGATAGCTGGAGCTCAGCATCACAGGAGGACAATTCTGCAATAATAGACTCTTGAATGTTTAGAAAGTTTAAGAAGAAGAATAATTAGTTGTCAGAAACATAATTCCATATATTTCCCAACATAGTTGAATTAGATGTTGCTCCCGTCAACAACTTAAATATATAAAAAGATACCCCTTTCATCCCTCCTCAAAGGGGTATCTTTTTATATACCCCTTCATAAAGGGGTATTCAATAAAAAGATACTTCTTTCATACCTCCTCAAAGGGGGATGAAAGGGGTATATTTTTATTGGATACCCCTTTCATCCCTTCTGGATAATGTATAGAACTTGCGTTTTGTCATCGCACTTGTTTGAAATTTACTACCGCACGTGAAGAGGTAACAACACTTGTACACGTCTAGCGCTTGTGAGTATTGTTAAAAAACGAATTATTTTACCGAGCTAATATAGTACGCTTTTTTTTAGTATAATTGAGAATCGAACACTAAACCCTAGGTGGAAGTTAAACGTCATACCAAATAGCCACAAAAGTCGTGGATTTTCATAAATATTAAAAATTGCGATTGAAAAACTCCTATGTATTACATATATAAACGTCTTTAAAATTTCAAAACATAAATCTCAATAGATATTTGGATCAATATAAAGTGTTTGAGCTTCTTTGTAATTTCATAATCAAAATAAAATTTTGATAAAAACCTATTTAGACAAATCTATGTTAAGATTTTGATTGACTTAAAGCTTAAAAAACCACCCCTTCAGAGTCAACCCTATCAAATTACGAACACACCCCGGGGGTGAATCACGATTGAAATTGCCTACATTTTATTTCACGAACAGAAAATAATGGTCATTATACGTTATATAATTTGTTTGCTTAGCATCGCATCAATTGGATTTGCCGTGTTTATTTTCCCCCTCTCGTATGTGATTTCTGGATGTAAATATTTGATCAAAATTATGTTCTCGAACAATTTTCCTTTCTTCCAAACTGTCTTTGTTTCGATACGAGGGAGTTTTATGTGTTTATGTATGTTTAACATCCAATAGAAAAAGGTATATTAACTTTCGCAGACGAATTTACAAATACGAGTATCTTCACCATAATATTTCAGATATTTCATTCCCCGTGTCTCGAAAAAGGGGTGGATCTATTTTTGAAACACTGGAATAATAATCAAAATTCACCTTTCATAGTTTTGAATTGAAGTTGCAGTTTTAATAATTGGTGCATCAATAATAATTGGTGTATCACTAATAATTGTTGCATCAATAATAATTGTTGCATCAATAATAATTGGTGAATCAATAATAATTGTGTGCATCAAAAATAATTGTTGCATCAATAATAATTGATGCATCAATAATAATTGTTGCAATAATAATAATTGGTGCATCAATAATGATTGGTGAATCAAAAATAATTGGTGAATCAATAATAATTGGTGAATCAATAATAATTGGTGAATCAATAATAATTGGTGAATCAATAATAATTGGTGAATCAATAATAATTTGTGAATCAACAATAATTCGTGAATCAATAATAATTATAATTGGTGAATCAATAATAATAAGTGCATCAATAATAATTTTTGCATCAATAATAATTGTTGCATCAATAATAATAGTTGCATCAATAATAATTGGTGAATCAATAATAATTGTGTGCATTAATAATAATTGGTGCATCAATAATAATTGTTGCAATAATAATAATTGGTGCATCAATAATAATTGATGAATCAATAATAATTGGTGAATCAATAATAATTTTTAAATCAATAATAATTATAATTGGCGAATCAATAATAATTGGTGAATCAATTATAATTAGTGCATCAATAATATTTTTTGCATCAATAATAATTGTTGCATCAATAATTATTGGTGAATCAATAATAATTGTGTGCATCAATTATAAGTGTTGCATCAATAATAATTGATGCATCAATAATAATTGTTGTAATAATGATAATTGGTGCATCAATAATAATTGGTGCATCAATAATAATTGGTGCATCAATAATAATTGGTACATCAATAATAAAACGACAATTTTTGTAGTGCTGTTTAGATACCAGACCCTCCTCAAGAGCGCTCTCATTCGGGATTCGAACCCACTATTGTTGACAGGTTAAAAATATAACAACATTTATATTTTTATATAATATGAAGTAAGTTTCAGATTAGATTAAATATTCAAGATCAGATAAGATAGATTCTTAGATTAGATACTTTCCGAAATATGCATAAGTTTAGAAAAACATGCTTGTTAAGAAAACAGCAGTTAACTTACCAAGGGAAGACAAACTACAAAAAATATTTTGTAAATCTTTCGATATGTGACATATTCACCTTTAGGTGTAGAGTATTGTTCATATAACACCATAACTTTTTATAAGAGCTCTCAAAAAGGGTTGTCTTAAAGTGCTTCCTAAAATTAAAATTAAAAAAAATATCAATGAATGATACATAATTACATATCATCACGCCATGTCCCTTACTGAGTAGGCAAATAGAACAGATCTCCAAAAAAATCTATCCAAGCATACAATTTTCACCTCCTCTACATTCATACATTTTGTCATGGACAATCTTATATTTTTCATACTTCTCGCTTTACCTTCTTTTAAAATCTGATTTATTTGATCCAACCAAGTTTTCTTCGGTCTACCTCTTCCACGTACACCTTGCACTTCTGACTTACTCTTTCATACATTGACACTCCACATTTTTTCCTTAGTGCACGTATCTCCACAGCATTAATCTTACTCTTGCCCTTTTGCCAAGTCCAAGTTTCACTTTAATACGTCAAGGCAGGCAGGCACCAACATACTATTTTGTATTGCCAATTTTGGTCGTTGTATATTACATTAAGTGCTCCGTTTACCCTTTTCTCTATCGTTACCGTTCTTTCAATGTTTCTTTCAAATCGCCCATCACACGAAACATACTGACCAGATAACAGAATTCATCAACCTGCTCCGGTTTTTTTAGTTAACCCATACAGCACACTCGCTTTTTACCACATTATTTTCTTATAACCTTTGTATTTACTTGATTAATTTTCAAACCTTTAACCATAGAATATTATCCATATATAGTAGACAATCTTTCGATATTTTATGGTATTTAAAACCTATCATTCTACTTTTCGATATTTAGATATATTTTTAATAATACCATGTCCTTCAAATTCAACCCTTCACTGAAAACCCCACTCAAAAGGACAAGGAACTCAAGTTACTCAAACCAAGCAATTCTAATGATAACCATATTTGCAAGACTTCATTTTTCATTTCGTATCTCATCTCGCATGATGAAGCGACCCAATCTCCGCATCCCATTTTGGCATATCAACTAATGCCATCTATTTCCCCTGTGGAATGTTTTTGGCGTGAGTCTTATCTTGAGATTATAAAGACATTTATTCGCAAAATTAGACTCAAAAAACGAAACACATTTTTTTTTATATATTTGAAATATTGCATACGTCAGTCATATGCCTTCTAACAAGGGAAATATAAATTCTTATTTATTCGTTTGTTGTATCGCGTCTGGATAATTGAAATTCTATTTATTTTGATTTGTCTAATTCTCAAATTTTTAGACACCAGTCTGTTTACAATGCGGCTGCTAGGCTGATATATGGTAGTCACAAATACTGCTAGGCTGATATATGGTAGTCACAAATACTGCTAGGCTGATATATGGTAGTCACAAATACTGCTAGGTTGATATATGGTAGTCACAAATATTGCTTGGCTGATATATGGTAGTCACAAAACCGGCTAGGCTGATATATGGTAGTCATAAATATTGTCGTATTGGTTCGCTTCTAAAAAGTCTACACTCACTTAAGGGGATATTCTACTCTTGAGGCGTGAATTTCAGGCGTATTTTCAGACTTAATAAAAAAAACATTTCTCCTATGCATTTTTTAGTTTGTTTATTGATGATTTGAGAATGTACAAAAAAAAATTTTATTCAAAATGTTATCAGCTGTTATATCTTGTCGTAAAAAAGGGGGGGTGAGTTGGTCGACATGATTAAAGCCCTTGTATAAATTTGAAACAAAAATCATACACAGTTTCTTGATAAAAAATAATGTCGTTATGGTTGGTACTAAATAGAAACAAAATCGTAAAATTGAGGTTGTCTGAAAAAAAATTTAATTTTTTTAACCTTTTTTTCAAATATTTTGATATTTTATAAATAGTAAATAAAAAGTTAATTTTCCGAGGTAGGGACGATAAACAAACATTTATTAAAGTTTTATACTAAATTTGAAGGCAATCGGTTGGATAAAACTTGAGATTTTATGTCGACCAAGTCGAAAAAGTAGTTTCGAGAAAAACGCGTTTAAAGTTTTGAGATTATTGTCTGAGTCATTCCGGCGTGGCGTAATTGCTACCTCATTTTCTTAAAGATCTAAACTTAAAAGTGTCTAGATCTCCCACATAATCGAATCTAATAGCCCCAGCCACCACCTTCTTAACTTCACACTCGATAGTATTTTTTTTGAGTTTCCATCATTAGGGAATAGATTTTTTATTTAAATCTACTAAAGAAATAAATCATTTAAATATTCCATAAAAAAAACACACGTTACAAAATCTGCCTTGGAAATAAAAATATTGTTTAATTCGAAGAAAAACAAAAAAAGGCGTCTCATATTTCAATTGTAAATTGAATAAATAAGTGTGAAAAAGTAGTTTGTTCACAACACACTTTAGTTGGAACCAACGCTCTGGTTCCACGAAGGACGGAAGTGAGTACAAAGAGAGGCAGGCAGTGGAATGTTATGCAAATGGGGAGACGAGGAGGAATGGATTTGATTAAATATATGAGATTTTACTCACAAATCGGTGGTGTGTGGGCGTCAGAATATCAATTAGTTACTTAAGCGCCCATACTTAACGACAAAATACATTTCCCTGTCGGGGTAGACATAAAGGACTTTCTTGTCTCGATACACATCCTTAGCCTCTTGGCTTGCGTTATTAACAAAAATTTGTCAAGTCATTATTTACAAAATTTGTCGAGTCATTTTTACAAAATTCATGAACAGTAAAGATAATGAAAATAAAGGAAACAGAACAGAACCAATTGACGAACACTATATCATATATAAAATTAGTCAAGTGCTATGTTTGGTCAGTGTTATTGCATGGAGTGGATGGAATCGTGGACCCTCAAAGTTGGTAGTATGAACCGACTGGAAACATTCTAAATGTTGATACACCGGAGAATGCTACGGATACCCTGGACGGAAATGGTCAGCAACACATGGGTTCTTCAAAGAGTCAAAGTTGATAGAGAGTTGCTGACTAATATTAAAATCCGAAAGGTGTCCTATTTGGGTCATGTATTGTACATAGAGGAGAAAAGTACAAATTACTGCACCTGATCATCCATGCAAAATATAAGGTCGAAGAGGTGTTGGCAGGAGGCAAATCTCCTGGCTCCGCAATATATGTGATTGGACTGGTATAAGGATTGTTGGGGATCTTTTTCAGGCTGCCGGGGACAAGGATGTCTACTTTCAGGTGATATTCAACGTTGGGGGGGCCTGAAATAACACTGGAAAGAAGAAAAATATATAATAAAAGTGAGATATCATCAATCACAGGAAAAGGAAGTGATGGTGGAGAGGAATGTAAAATCTGCAATGAGACATTTCACATTACTGAAATGAAATTAAGAGTTTTTTCAGTCGCTTTTAAACACACGACAATGTCAATGACTATGTATATATATTAAAATATATATTTCAATAAAAAAACAGTTTTTTAACATTTAAGTTTTAGCTATAAACATGAAATTTTATTTACTATAAAAATAAAGTTATAAACTTACAATGAAACAGTATAATAAAGATAAGGGAAATATAGTAACGATGAACAGGGCAGGGTGCAAGAATTAAGGTTAATATAGATGGACGTTGGAGGTTTATCAAAAAAAATAAAAAAAATCATGTCAAAGTTAGAAAACTAAAGAAGTACACAGCGTCTTCTTCTAGATCTTGCGATCTGTTCAAACAGGATTTCAGTTGTGGTCCTGTGACGAAGGTGTCCAACTTTATCTCCATCTCTTTGGTGGACGTCCCGGTGGTCGACGACCCTCTGGAATCTCGTCTTCTTACATCTTACAATCTTGGTCCCTCAACTTGGTCCCTCCAGAATCGTCTTCTCCACCTATTTCATCTCACGATGTCCTCAATGTTACAACGTCTGCAGATTTCCTCATTAGGTATCCTATCTCTAAGAGTTCTACCTACGATAGGCCGCAGTGTTTTCATTTCTGTTGTTCTGAGGAGGTGTTTCGTTCTTACAGAGTCTGCTCTTGCTTCGATTCCGTAAGTCAAAACAGTACACAACCACTTCTATAATTATTATCTTTAGCTTTTGTTATATCATAGTTCTTTCAGTCCTCGTCTGTTTATTTATTTATTGTATACAATAAATAAATACGCATGTGTATGCATGAGCTTTATAAAGCTCATGCGTACACAGGTTTAACCCAATTACATACAAAGCTTTAATATAAATTATATACAAGAAAAAAGCAAAAAAATTCATACAAAACTTAAGCAGACATATAAAGCAGCAAGAAATTAAAAATGAGTAAATAAGGAATCTTAGTTCACCCGAATCAATTCATCAACTCCCATTACTAAGGCCTCGGCCACACAGATAGGAGCCTCGCTTGGTGCTTAGAGCTAAACTGCGAACTAGGTGACATATCCTATCGAACCAACGCACTGCATGCTATCGCAATGGTCACACTGCACGTTTCACGCCACGCTAAATGACGATTAGTTACCTAGTGAGTCTCCTAGCGAACAGACGTGTAGGTTAATTTTATTGTGTCACCAACTGATTTTACAAGATGGAGGAAGTTTTAATAACAGCTGTGTATAAAAGGGAGCCGTTTCGGAACCCATCGAGCAAATGATACAAAAATGTACCTGTAATAAAATCACTTTGGAATGAAGCTGCACAGGAAGTAAATAAAGATAAGGTAAGTTGTAATGAAATTGGTTAGTTTGAGAGTGGCATCGTTTGTCGACTCAATCGCTCCCAAATGTCAAATGAATTTGTGCGAAGCACTTTGGTGTGTCCAAGCATGAAGTCATCTAGTCTATTAGTTACATAGCACCTAGCGAAGCACTTTGGTGTGGCCTTAGCCTAAGAAAGCTCAAAATGCTTTTTTTTTTTAAACATTTTTGAAAATGTCAAAGATGTCAATATCCGAGGCTTAACACTCGCCCGGGCTGTTTTCCATTTTAAACTAAGTACCCCTAACTATCAACAAAACCACCCTAGAAGTAAAGAATGCATCTTTTGCGAAATCAATTTAGTGATATTGCCGATATATTTTTTTATAGTCTCTTGAGCTATGAAAGAAGGCTGATTGCAGAATTTATAAAATGTTTTATTTGTAGTGTATTTTTTCCGCGTGAATGTCAAAAGTGACGCTCGGTGTGGTGAGGTGCGGATGGCCTATCTTAAAACGGTCCCGTATCGTAGTAAGAACTATGTATATTAGTTATTTTTCACGTATTTTAAATCATTTTGACTTGTGTACTTGCATATTTATGTGTTATTTTAACTATGTTATTGTGTCAATGTGTTTTTTTTTTATTATAATTGTTATAAATTGTTTTTCTTTGTTATGAATGAAACACTAAATACTTGTTTTTTTTTTTAATATTTTAGAAAGGTGCAACGTACCGTTAATAAAAATAAATGACGTAATAAATAAATGACTACATACAATTGCGTGTTAACGTCTCATATCTATGGAATATTTACTTGTGGTTTCTGGAGGTGTGGTATGACGACATACAAGGGGAACGCTTTCAACTCTGAAAATCAAACATACAAATAAGGGTTAACCTTAACACCTACTCTCCGCAATGCGGAGCTGAAAGATTTTTCTTCACCTAACTTAGCGTCAAGCCACATTCATCCTTAATCACTTCCAGGCATACATTGTCACTTTATATACTCTTCCCAGTGCGCGCTTATGTACAGCATTTATTCGGCTTCTTTCATTATTTATCCGTGTTAACGTTTCATTCCGATTCATCAATATTGGTGCTAAAATACTGTATGTTATGTATGTTGACGTATGTTATGCGTTACCTAAAATATGATTGATGAATATTTTCTTGTTTGTTTTATATTTAAATATGTTTTGTTTGATGTACTTGCTGTGTACCGACTGTAATGAAATGTTACTTGTGCGTGGCCTTTGCGAGAGCTACTATCAAAAGTCGGCCGACCCATGCATGCTAAAACGTGTGAAATACGTCATATCTCGCAAGCCATGACGGCTTACATGGGCCAAAATAGGAGCTTACGATGAGCGATTGGCCGCAAATAAGGAGCGCAAAACACCAAAAATACATTCTCAGTTTCTCGAACGTCAACGGTCTCTTACTTACGCCTAACTTCTACCTGCTAAGGAAGAATTTCTTCCCCTGCTACTTTCCACCGGAAAGCATAAAGTTAGTCGAAATCTCCGAGTATCGAGCGGCAGTCATCCCCCTATTCTACAGTCTTTGTACGGTGATGTATATCCTGATATATTTTAGTGTGGCCCGGTTCAAGATACTCGTGTATACGAGTGTCATCCAGAAACTAAGGTTACAAGGGCTCCTGAGGCCGGGGGAAATTTTTTGTTTCAAAATTGGTGCACCTGGCGTGTAGGGGGGATCCTAACGGTCAGTTTGTTTGGTCCCGCGTGTTTGTCGGCCATTTTGTTCAGTCACGTGCAAGACCCGCGCGGTCATCAGTTTTTTGACTTTGCAGAACAATACCGCCTCGAATATCCATCGAAAGCTCGTGGAAGTTTATGGTAATGATGTGATGAGTCGACAACATGTCACGAAGTGGATTAGGTTGTTCAGAGAAGGCCGTACTGATACTCACGACGAGGCAAGGCAGTGATTTCTGACGAATTTGTGCAAAAAATTGAAGAACAAGTTCGAAATGACCGCCGTGTGACGCTTGACGACCTTAACGAAGAATTTCCTGACGTTTCTCGAAGTCTCCTTGGTAATATTGTGTCGGAAAAACTTGGTTACAAGAAGTTTTGTGCGAGATGGGTGCCCAGAATGCTCACCTCGGAACACCATCAAAATCGCGTGACCGCCGCGCGTGAATTTTTGGATCGTTTTGCACAGGAGAAAGAAGCTTTTCTGAACTCTATCGTGACGGGGGATGAGACGTAGGTGTGTCACTACACCCCAACAATTTTCTAACGATCAAAAGGTCGAGGAAGCTGTGAAGAAGTGGCTGAAAGAGCTGGCGGCGGAGGTCTATGACACTGGCATACAAAAGCTAGTGCCCCGACTACAGAAATTTCTCGATCTCGACGGCGATTACGTTGAAAAATAGTTTAATATATTTTTGAAGTATCCTGTGAATTTCAATTAAATACAAGCATTTTTCGATCCTACATAAATGATGACCCTTGTATTTTAGTACACACCTTTGAATATCATTTTTAACTCTTCCATCTTCTGAGATAATACTATCTTAACAGCATGATTCCTCAACTTGTTTCAATCTTTCATTAATCACCCATGTATCGCGAATACATGAAGGGCAAATGTATTATCAAATACGGAATGAAATGATAAGGGATGAATGTGAACTTTAGGATGATGTGTTAAATAAGATGAAAACGAGCATGCAAAGATGGTTTGGGCATATGGAAAGAATAAATGAAAAAATACTGACAAAACAAATGTATAATCCAAATGTGAGTGAAAGGCGTGTGAGAGAAAGACCAAAGATAGTATGGTTAGGTCAAATTCATGATATTTTGAAAGAAGGAAATAAAGACAGTCAGAGAAATCGTAGAAAGTCAGAGAATCGTAGGGTGTGGGTTGAAAAATATTTGGTGTCCCCGTGGCTGGGCTTGCCTTATATTAGTGGGGTGTATCATGGCCGGGGAGATGTTATTAGATGGGACCTTTTGATAGCTTCTGTCTTTAATGCATTTTCTGCAATTTATGTGTTCTTGAAGTATATATAAATGTGTTGTTTATAGTTAAGCCATTAACGTTGTGGAGGTTTAAAGACATTGTAATTTATTTTTATCAAACACTGTTTATTCCACTTTTTTGTGACGGTATAACCCTACCGGTTTCAAGGCTTTCACCTCATCTTAAGGGGAACACAAACAAGTCTTGTTTGCGCTCCCCTGAAGATGAGGTGAAAGCCTTGAAACCGGTAGGGTTATACCGTCACAAAAAAGTGGAATAAACAGTGTTTGATAAAAATAAATTACAATATATATAAATGTATTATGTACATACTATGTTGCTATCAATAAACCTATATTTATTTATTTATTTAGAAGCCGTATGAGAAGGTTTATGAACGATGTGTGTATGTCAATATAGGAAAGTATGACACGCTATTCTCTCTTTCTACCTCGATAGGGAAATTGTGTGATGATATATATGTATATATGTGTAAATTCAATTAAATAAATCTTATGTAAATTTTGTATTTTGTCTATTCGGTTTAATTCAGCCGACTGGAATAAATTATAATTTGTCATCTGGTTTGTCACAAAGCAGATTGTCCAGAACATTATACTTGATTTATGCTGACATATACTCCTACTTACTTTTGCGCTGCATTTGTACTGTGTGCAGTGGCAGTCAACTGCACGCTGCAGTAGGCATGCACTAACGGGCCAATATCTGCGGAGCTCTCACATATTGCGGCTTGTCACTGCGCTCAAGCGAATTCCCATTCGCTCGAGATAACTTGAAAGTTTTATCTCGTACTGTGATTCTGAAAGTTTATATGTTAGTCAAAGCTTTTTGAAATAAACGTTTATTTAATACATCATTATAAAATTATGCAATGCTTTGGAGTAACCAAGTCAGAGATGTACCCTTAATAACTGTCATTCGAACCACGCTGTGCAGAAAATGAGTCGTCTATGTTAACGCTATCGTGGGAGTCATAACGCTCAATAACTGTATTATTGTCATGCGGCATTCTCCTCCAACCAGTATTCTGAAAACGCATGCTTCTCAAAACGGTCTCGGATTTTTCTACATCAGTGCTTCTCAAGCTAGGGGTTGCGGCCCTTTAGGAGGCTTTAGAGTTCCTGCCAGGGAACAGTGAAATATTTCATATTTTGGGTAAAGTGGCAGAAAGAATATCCGCCGATCGTAAAATCAATATAAGTTATCATAATTCATTTAGCGACAACATACCTATGCGAAACAGCATAATTCCTTTAGCGACAACATACCTATGTGAGACAGCATAATTCCTGTAGTGACACCATATATGGTATCTATGCGAAACAGCATAATTTCTTTAGCGACAACATGCATATGCGAAACAGCATAATTTCATTAGCGACAAGATACCTTTACGAAACAGCATAATTCCTTAAGTGACAACATAACATACCTATGCGAAACAGCATAATTCCTTTAGCGACAACATACCTATGTGAGACAGCATAATTCCTGTAGTGACACCATATATGGTATCTATGCGAAACAGCATAATTTCTTTAGCGACAACATGCATATGCGAAACAGCATAATTTCTTTAGCGACAACATGCATATGCGAAACAGCATAATTTCTTTAGCGACAAGATACCTTTACGAAACAGCATAATTCCTTAAGTGACAACATAACATACCTATGCGAAACAGCATAATTCCTTTAGCGACAACATACCTATGCGAAACAGCATAATTCCTTTAGCGACAACATACCTATGTGAGACAGCATAATTCCTGAAGTGACACCATATATGGTATCTATGCGAAACAGCATAATTTCTTTAGCGACAACATGCATATGCGAAACAGTATAATTTTTTTAGCGACAAGATACCTTTACGAAACAGCATAATTCCTTAAGTGACAACATAACATACCTATGCGAAGCAGCATAATTCCTTTAGCGACAACATACCTGTGCGAAACAGCATAATTCCTTTAACGACAACATACGTAGGAGTTGTATGAGAAGGTTTATGGATGTAAAAAAAGCCCGGTATGTGAATATATATAATATATTCCCATTATATTTCCTTCATTTAGAAGGCACTCTTAGTAAATTACTTTCATCAACTCTTCATAGGTGGCAATTTTTATCATGGTAGTTATGGGCAATCCCTCGTGATCGTTTATTTTGTCAGTCATCGTGTGGATGGAAAACTGGTATATGGGTGTATAGGTTTATTGTGTGCAAGCTGTTGCATACAGTCTTAGACAGATGAAACCCAAAGTTCCTATAGCAAGATGATCAAAGTTCTACGACGAATTACAGGTTTAATTTGCTGCAACATTTCATTAAACCCGTGGTTTGGGTTTGTGTTTATAATTCTGTATAACAAGAAGTATTGTACGAGTATTTTAATAATTCAGGATCTATGAAACAAATTTTTATTAGTTTCCTTATAAAAGTAACATGAAATCTGAAAAGGGAAAAAGAAATCTATCATTATTAGGTGTTAACATAAGTTGTGTTCGTTTTTATCCAAATTTAAAAATGAGCACCAAAAGTATAACAAAATGGTAAAAGTTATACGTCATTCGAAAGAAAATTTACTGCTCTACAATACATTGTGTTTGCTTTTACGTTACGTATATTATTTTATTTGATTACAAGCCTTCAAAATGAAATGTCAAATAGGCGAAAGTGAGCATTTTCGACACCTCCTTCTGTTCGCGTTCAATCGAGGGAATAAAGCTGCCAAAGCTGCTCGCGATATTTGCGAAGTGTACGAGTACGGTGAAGATGCTATGAAAATGAAAGGACAACTCGTCGATGTTTTTTGCTGTCAAAGACAGTAATTTTGACCTGAAAGACATGGAGCGTTCCGGACGACCAGTAGACTTCGATGAGGACCGCTTAAACCATATTATTCATGAAAATCCCCTTCAAACCACCGTTGGCTGAGCAATAATGAAGAAGAATACATTATTGACTAATTTGTTGCAAAATGATGAAGGAAAATACATTATTGACAAATTTTTTGCAAAATAATGAAGGAGAATACATTATTGACTAATTTGTTGTAATTTTTTTTTGTTGTGTCCTCTTCTCCTTATTTGGAAAAAAAAACGGACACAACTTATGTTAACACCCAATACATTAAAAATTACATCCCCGTTTTAATATCTCGCCATTTAATTTAATTAGAGAAAAAGTTCGCCTTGAGTCGTACTTTTAACTTCATAAACTCGAGGGAGTATTTTTAGGGCCTCAAAATTTCATACTAACTTTTAGATTTAAAAATTCCATCGACTTTTTTTATGGAAAAGGTTACGAGATAACCCTTGCAATTTACTGGCGTAGGCGTGGAATATTTGCTTTTCGCCTCAGGATGTATTGCTAAAGATTATTTGTATATAAGAATACAAAGCAAGTTTAAGTCAAAATATGAAATATCTGAAATAAAATGAAAGCTCACTCGTTGTGTTTATTTACCAAACAATAAACTGTATCATATTGAATTGTATTGTATTTTCATCGCAAACAATACTATATAGTAAGCTTATCGGCTTACTTATGTGAATTTCTTGAAAAGTTAACGACACTTAAGTGTTTTTTACAAACCATGGCAACATTTAGTTTAAAAAAAGCATGTATTGAGGGGCTACTCTAGAGGCGTGAATTTTGGGCGTTTTTTCAGACTAAATAAGAAAAAACTAAAAATATTTTACCAATACATTTTTTTACAATTTGTTAATTGATGATTTGAGAATGTACATAAATTTTTGTTACAAAAAATTGAAAATTCAAGATGTTATCAACTGTTATGTTTTGTCGTAAAAAAGGGGGTGAGCTGGTCGACATGATTGGAGCCCTTTTGTAAATCTGAAACAAAAATTATACACAGTTTCTTGATAAGTATTAATGTTGTTATGGTTGGTACCAAATAAAAAAAATATCGTAAAATTGAGCTTGTCTGAAAAAAAATTCAATTTTTTTAACCTTTTTTTCAAATATTTTATAAATAGTAAAAAAAAATTAAATTTTTCAAGGTAGGGACGATAACAAAATAATTTATCAAAGTTTCATACTAAATTTGAAGGCAATCAGTTGGATAGAACTTGAGATTTTATGTCGACCAAGTCGAAAAAAGTAGTTTCGAGAAAAACGCGTTTCAAGTTTTGAGATTATTGTCCGAGTCATTCCGGTGCGGCGTAATTGCTGCCTCATTTATAGCTATATAACTTCGTAAATATTGAGAATTTTTAAATTTCATTTTGAGAATATATTCTTAAAGGTCTTGACTTTAAGAACATGTAAAAAAAAGTTTTTTTTAAATTTCTAGAGTAGAATATCTCCGTAAGTACAACACATTGAAGGAAATAAAATAACTGAAATACAATCAACGAAAATACAAAATGTGTTGATTGAATTAGATCAAGAATAGCACTCTTAAGATGGTTTGGGTGTGTGGATCGAGTGAATGAAGAAAGCCTAACAAACAAATATACAGTACAAATGTTAGTGAAATGCATTGTAGAGGAAGACGAAGGAATATACGACTAGATCAAGTGTATTTTGAGAGATAGAAAAGAAAAAAATTGTAAGAGCTGTATAAAAAGGTGTATTGTTGTAAAAGAGGCAAATTTGAACCAAGAACCGAAGAATGCAACCGCTGGGATTTGGACGCGTGGGGCGGTTTTCCCTCTCGAGTTAATAGAGTGTGATTGAAACAATTTGCATAATAACTGCTGGCTGCATAATTCCTGAGTGGTGTCCTTCGTCCGCACCAACTGACTGCCGTGGGAGAGCGAATCATAGGCGGGGGCTGTTCTTCCTAGACAAAGAGTGGAAAAATGAATATCCGGATTATAAATAAAGATATAACATACTTGTATAGAGAATACAATAACGAATTCCCTTTTTTTTTGCTAAATGATAGGCAAGTAAAATAAATAATTGAGTCAATTGTCACGGAGGATGAAATAATGATTATGTAACAATTTTCGTATGTCAAAAACAGACTCGATTGAGTGGCACTGTTCAGGATCACAACGACCCAAAAAAAACCAAGCCCAAAAAAATATTTGCCATTTCATTGAACACTTTGATTTCGAATAAAATCGAGTCACACACCCTATATATAGCCCTAACTTAACTCCTAGTGATATTTTTTATTTTCACAACTCAAATCAAATCTACGTGTAAAAAATAAAAAAGGACGTTATAGTGATCTCTACAGTGTTGCACTATTTTGAGAAAAAAACTTCGGAATATTTTTTCAATTGTATTGATAAATTAATACATTTTTAAAGATGTTTTAAAGTACGAGTATATCGTGACTATATTGAAAAATGTTTTTTTGTTTCATTGTACTCGTATCACCTTTTATATATCCTTGGACCGAAAACTATGTATCCTTCAACCGGAAATTTTTATGTATCCGTAGACCGGAAACTTTTATGTATCCTTAAACCGGAAACTTTTATATATCCTTGGACCGGAAACTATGTATCCTTCAACCGGAAATTTTTATGTATCCGTAGACCGGAAACTTTTATGTATCCTTAAACCGGAAACTTTTATATATCCTTGGACCGGAAACTTTTAAATATCCTTGGACCGGAAACTTTTAAACATCCTTGGACTGGAAACTTTGTATCATTCAACCGGAAATTTTTATATATCCGTCGTACGGAAACTTTTAAATATCCTTGGACCGGAAACTTTTAAACATCCTTGGACTGGAAACTTTGTATCATTCAACCGGAAATTTTTATATATCCGTCGTACGGAAACTTTTATGTATCGTTAAACCGGAAACTTTTATATATTTTTGGACCGGAAACTTTTATGTATCCTTAAACCGGAAACTTTTATATATCCTTGGACCGGAAACTTTTATATATCCTTGGACCGGAAACTTTTATACATCCTTGGACCGGAAACTATGTATCCTTCAATCGGAAATGTTTATATATCCGTAGACCGGAAACTTTTATATATCCTTGGACCGGAAATTATGTATCCTTCAATCGGAAATTTTCATATATACGTAGACCGGAAACTTTTATATATCCTTGGACCGGAAACTTTTGTATATCCTTGGACCGGAAACTTTTATGTATCCTTATACCGGAAATTGTTATATATCCTTGGACCGGAAACTTTTATATGTCCTTGGACCGGAATCTTTTATATATCCTTGGACCGGAAATTTTTAGATAATACTATGTATCTTTCAAAATATGATGCATGGAAATACCAAAGTTAAAAAAACTACGTTTAAGTATAAGTAGTTTTCTTTACTTATCGTTTTACAATATATGAATATTTTAATTCAGGATAGGTATATGATTCATGAAAGTTAAAAATATAACTGGAAGAATTTAATTACATCAGCATTACAAAGCTTTTGTAAAAAATCTCTCTTAAGAACAATAAGGCTACGAAATTTTAAGACAAATTGCAAAAAATATATTTTTAATACAACGAAATAACCAATCTCCTAGTCAAGGACTAACATTGATTAAATACCGGAGAAGGGCTATATTGAAATCGAAAATATCTACTTTAAAAATATCGACCAAACCAAACATTGCTAGCCCAATTGTTACGTATTAGAACGTGTAACCTTCGTTAGCTTATTGTCATTGATACATGTGAATTGTAAAATAATGACTGAGCAAGTATAGAAATCAGAAGTGCGTGGAAGAGGTGGACAGGAAAGCTGATGCATTTGGCTGGACCAAATGCACCAGATTTTGTAAGAAGGTCAAGTGAGAAAATATTTAAAAAAAAGCAGAAAATTGTGCATGACGAGATTTATTCGAGAATATTAAGGAGGCGAAAGTTATGTGCTAGGATTGAAAAGTTTTTAAATTTGTTCTTTCTGCCTACCTCGCAAGAAAAAAGTCCTAATGATATGTCATCGTCGTTGTCAACCAGGGCCGATCCACTGCTGGATGAAGGTCTCCCCAAGTTGACTCCAAATAGTTCGGTCATTTGCTCGTTGATGCCATGTGATGCTGCCATGCTTCCTGATTTCATATATCCAGCGTACCTTCGGTCTTCTTCTGGGCCTCTTTATGCCTCTTGGGTACCATTGGATTATTTCGGATATCCATTGGGAGTCTGACATTCTGGCTACGTGCCCGGCCCATTGCCACTTCATTCTTTTGCATACCTTTAACTAATTATAACTTTTTTTTCTGGGTTACAATCCTAGGATTGGTCTGCACCAAGCACTCGATCCCTCCACTCATATCTGTCATCCGTCAGTCTCTTCATCTCCTGGTAGTTGCCACAGCGCACATCCCGGATCACCCGGTCCATGTAGCTATATCTAGGGCGGCCTCTATGGTTACAAGTATTGCCCTCAATCATTCCCTCGACGATGGTAAGGAGCAGGCCTGGGTGCCTGATGTTATGGCCTATCCAACTGGATCGTTGTTGGGCAACTCTATTTAGGAGTTGCTTTGTTTCTCCAACCCCGCTCAATACCTCGTCGTTTCGGATGTGATCTGACCAATGGACCCTGGCCATATGCCTGTAGCACCACATCTCAAAGGCAGCCAGACGTCCGGACTTGCTCTGGCTGATGGCCCACGTTTCGCAGCCATACATCAGCACACTCCAGACAAGAGTTTTCACTAAATTCTTCCTAAAATTGATATCAATGTTAGGAGATTCAAATATCTTGGATTTCTTGTTAAAAGTAACTCTTGCCTGTTGGACCCTACTTATTATTTCTGCCTTTGATCAGCCATCTTGGGATACTCTGCTGCTTAAGTAAACAATGGACAGCTATTTGAAGCCAAAAGTTCGAGATGTCAGCAGACCAGGAGTTACGTGTTTTCTAGGCGACCCTTAACTAGCCAGCACTGTACATTAGATATTCGAGTTTAATATCTCGCTACACCTACACATTATCAACAGTAATAACAATCAAAAGGGAATGTTAAACTTAAAATAAAATATTACATAAATTGGAACACTTTTAATCGTTTAATGTTGTTTATCTGAAGGTTTGTTGGTCCCCGATGGGGTGATATCATCCCTTTTCGGGGTATATAAGTGAGTACACACGCTGCGGCCTAGGCAGGGGGGTTGAAATGTTGGCAGCGTCCACCGATTGTCGTTAATCCCTCTCTTTTAACACCTCCATTGCCGTATACCGACTGGATATAGACAGACCCTGAGACTGTTTACCGCTGGATATTAAATTACGATCTTATAAATATTAGCCTTAAATTATATAAAAAAATGTTACTTATGAGGTTTTGATATTACCGTGTAATCGGGCTGAAATTCAGTTGAACGATTTCTGTTGCTTATTTGGTAGGACGCCTGTCTTTTAACCTGAGGTTACGAGTTTATTTCCTACTGGTATCAAGATTTAAAAAAAAATTCCAGTCGGGTTTTTACTTAAGGCATCTTTAATATATTTCTGTTTGACTGGAAAAGATTGCCACCTGACAATAAGCCTGCCAGATTGAACTGTATGCAATTAAGGTTTAATACAATATAATAATATGCAATGAAACGACATGTTTATGAAATCTTATTAAACTAGGCATTGTGGCATATGGGTTCAACAGTATTAATGCAAAGCAAAAGTGCCAATATTCTTTGATGTATTAAATTCTATTGTTTGATCGCATACTTCGTGAAAGTGGAACAAGATTGAAAAAGAAAACGAAAAAGTGATGTAAAAATGCGTGCACTTAGAAGCATGCCAGACGTTACTGATGCCTGTATAGATAGCATGCCAGATGTTACTGATGCCTGTATATACAGCATACCAGACGTTACTGATGCCTGTATAGGTAGCATTCCAGACGTTACTGATGCCTGTATAGATAGCATGCCAGACGTTACTGATGCCTTTATATACATCATTCCAGACGTTACTGATGCCTGTGTAGGTAGCATGCCAGACGTTACTGATGCCTTTATATACAGCATTCCAGACGTTACTGATGCCTGTGTAGGTAGCATGCCAGACGTTACTGATGCCTTTATATACAGCATTCCAGACGTTACTGATGCCTGTGTAGGTAGCATGCCAGACGTTACTGATGCCTTTATATACAGCATTCCAGACGTTACTGATGCCTGTGTAGGTAGCATGCCAGATGTTACTGATGCCTTTATATACAGCATTCCAGACGTTACTGATGCCTGTGTAGGTAGCATGCCAGACGTTACTGATGCCAGTATAGATATCATGCCAGACGTAGCAGAAAGTATCTTGTTATAATAACACTAGCATGCTTCTGCAGTCTACGATTTCGCACAGATCTACACAGAATCTGTATTCAATTTAGGAAGCACTTGAATACAGTCCTTTTTGGGAGGTTTTATCAACATTTATGTATAACATAACACACATACTCGTTAACTATACTAGATCTACAGCCAAAATATATTGGCCTTTCCAGTTCACCGTTCCTCTGTTTCTACGGCGTCCTTTACTGTCCATGCAGTGAGACTCTGGAATCAGTTACAAACCAATATAAGACTCGCTTCGTCCTTGGCACGCTTTAAGAAGTGACTGAAAAAATTTTTTAATTTCTAATCAGTAAAATAACGTGTTGATTTTTCTTTTCCTTTCCTCGCCACCATCCCTTCCTTTCGTTTTGATTGGTGATATCTCACTTTATATGAAAAATAATGTTCGTCTTTGTGGGGTTCGTGGGCATGTGCTCACGTATATGTTTATGGATTTCGTGGGGGATGGATAGTCATTTGAATGATTTATGCGACCACGTAACTTGCTTCATTTACTTTTGTCTGGTTGGTTGGATGTGATTGCTGCCTGTTAATAAGTTTGCAAGATTGTGTTTGCAATAAAAGTGTTAAATAAATAAGATTTTATTTTATTTATTAATAAATGAAACCAGTGGTATAAAACTTAATGATATTTTTATTTGACTCCAGTTAGTTGGCAAAATTGCTTTATATCGAACGATTCCAACTCTTCGTTGGTAGACTGTCCTTAAGGGTGGCGACACATTGGCCACCCCCTGCGGCTGTAGCGTCCACAGCGCGCAGGAGAGATTTATCTGGCTGAAACGGCCACCCTAATGGGCCCGCCCCGCACAACTCCGTTCCCTTGTCACGCCGACACGCGCAATCCAGGCCAGACCTATACTATTTGTATTGCAAATAATATTAATCACATTACTACACTTGCCTACTGCAAATACGGAATCATTAAAAATATTTTTAATGGTGTTATTTTACCAAATGTGTCACCAATTTCTATTTTTCTCTCGCTTATGTTAAATATGCGATCCATATACATACATACATACCATCACGCCGTCCCCCTGTCAGGGTAGGCAGAGAGGACAGAGCGCCATACGTTTCTATCTCTATATACATCTTGCGCTTATTCTACACCATACACCTTTTCATACATCACCAACGATTTTTCTGACATCTTAGATTTCCTTTTTTTTAAAAAAATATCGTACATTCAAACATACTTTTCGTGATTTTCCTCTATCACGTCTTCCCCTCACTTTTCCCCTTTCGCACTGATGTCAAGGGTAACTCCTGGTTTAGTGTAATGTGGGCTGTCCGTCTTTGGACGGCCCCGTATTGTCTCCCTTGTTGGGCCCTTTATACAATATTATATCATATACTTGATTCAACAATATTTTCTTTGGTCATTCTCTACCACTCATTTCTTTTACATCTGCACTGTGTATTTGTTTTTTTAGCCTTTTTTTAGTCATTCGTTTCACATGTTCAAACCACCTCAGAGTGCTCTTCTTCATCTTACTCAATATATCAGCCTTAAGTTTACATTAATCACTTCATACCATACTCTGTCATACATTGTAATCCCGTGTATTATACTCGTAGTGCACGCATTTCTACATATTTTTTTCGGCTCTTTTCAGACCTGTTTCACGTCTACGTAGTACGCAATCAAACAATATAATTTAAGCCATAAAATAACATTGGCTTTTTTTCTAATATTGTCGAATTCGTTAAAAAAAACATTTTTATAAAATATTTTAATTAATCTATCAGAATAGCCGACAGATTGTCGACAGTATGTCTTCGACACTTTGGAGAGGTTTGTGGTAACTGGAGGCGCGGAAGAACGACGCGCAAGAGGAAGTATCCCAATGTGTTGGACTGTCCAAGTGAGAGAGACGTAACTGGACTGCCTTTCGAGCCGCGGAGTGCACGGATGGATGGAGAGAAGTCGTCAGAGGCTGTCATTGGAGTCACGATGCTCAGTCATGAGCTATAACGACAGAATGATTCAAATTGAAAGCTTTGCACCAATAAAACTTACACACTATCGATGTGTGAATTCTATAGGAATATAAGACCAGTCTCAAATGTAAACATTGCTCATGTAGCGACCGTGCGTGCGGTCATTGAACCCACTGAAGCGATCTTTGCCCGCTCGGTCATTGAACTCGCTCTGCAAGGAATGCGAGACGACGCTGATTGAAGGTCGCTGCGCGGTCATTGAACTTACTACTAGCGAACAGCGAGAGTGAGACGCCGACATATCTCTTGCCTCTCCTACAGACCGTAGTATGAAATGTATATGGAACACGTGACAATAACTATGTGTCCGACGAAGCGAGACGGCGACATGTTCTGCGCCGTTCTATACTTTATAAATACATACGCTCTCAATAAACTTTCTCTCTTTGCTTATCTTGATCTCGACGACTTTAATTCTAAGAACCTCATCCTTCTATGCGAAACACTAGTCCCTAAACTCCTATAACAAACCGGGATAATTAAGTTTGAAGATAACCTTAGGATAGAAGGTAGAAACGCGTGAATCGAGGATGAATGTAATTAGAGGTTTAACAAAATAATTTACTGTTAAATATTCTAAACCTTAATTCAATACAAATATATTATGAATAATCAAAATTAATCGGGAAGATCTTCTGAAAGGGACTACAAATTCTCTCTAGTTTAATGTTTCAATAAGGGACGTAAGCTTTCGGCCCACTTTTCAAAAGTTAAATTCGATTAACGGACAATGCGAAAGGGAATTTGGAAGTAAATTAATTCGAAATAAATGATTATTAAACCTCTTATAGTGAGAAACACGAAGTCCTTAACAAACGTTAAGGCTTAAACCAACGTTGACATCTGCAAATAAGTGAAAGTTTCGCAACAAACAGCGTAAATCTTTTTCTTGGACAAGGGATGACTTTGAGTAAGCTTTTGGTGAACAGCTGTGGAAGCGATGCTCCCTCCGCGGCACTTCTATCTCCTCGAGGGTGATTAAACGACTATTGTTTTCTACCACCCAAGTTTTTAATTGATTTAGAGTGTTTATATTTACTTGAGAGATGTCCTTTTTAAGTAACTTTGATTATGTTGTTTTGCAATTCGTGTATTGAATCTTCTTCAGTTGATTGTTTGTTCGCTCGTAAATGGGGTGGTATAAGGAATTATTTTCTCATTTTTTATATAAGGAATTATTTTGTCATGTTTTATATAAGGATTTATTTTTTCTTGTAATTTTTTTTTCATAATTCTGATAGTCATTTTTGTATATTTATGAAATCCAAATTAATGGTGATGGAAAAGATAAAAGGAAATGTGAATAATGAAAGGTTGGAGCTAGTTGAGGAATTCTGCTGATTGGATAATATTTTCTCAAATGATGGAAGAGTAATGCGGATATCGAACGGCGTTTAGTGATTGGAAACATAGTCAATGGGGTTCTTAAACACATGTTATATACTCAAACCGGACAGAATCAAAATCAGCTAAAACGAAAGTCCTCAGTAGTATCTTAGTGCTTACTTTAATGTATGTGAGTGAAACGCGGATGTGGAAAACGACTAATAGGAGCTAAGTAAATGAGGAGAAACGCGTGCATTGAGAATACATGGGGTGGCAATATATGACGGAATGAAGTGATTAACCGTTTCTTCCCTGTGATGTGCAACTAGTACACATTGCTTCTAAAAGCTTTAATATCTCTATAAATATAATAAATACTGGGTTCAGATTTAAGGTATTCCTCCGTTATGCATTTACGCATAGAATGTAAAAAATAATATTAATAATAACACTAGTTAACAAGGTTTTTGTAACAAGGGTGAAAATGGCAATTTTAGGTCAATTTTTGTGTGCTGATAACGAATATGAACTTGAAAATGTTCCATCGCGTACATTTTAAGAGAAAAACTTGAAATCAGTTTTTTACTGAAACTGAAACTTTTGAAAGATGAAAAGTTCAAAAAAAAATTAAGTGTTGAAGAAGTTTAAACTTGGAAAGCCTTTGGAAGAGTTGTTAGTGGAACCTATTTAAGAACATTGTATTCTGTGTCTAAATTTAGTATTTCAGGAATTTATTTATTTTCATTGTTGTAATTACGACTTTTGAAATGCGTAAAAACGTACTTATTTTATTAAAACACTCCCCCTTCTGTTACACAAAAATGTTACGTTTTACAAACTTTTCACTGTGATTTTCGTAATCAGCAGGGTCGATTTAGTAAGAATCAGCAAATTTAATCTCTGTTACAGACAAAAGGTAAAAATTTGTTAACTAGTGTAATTATCACTTATCGGTCACATCAGACATATTTTGTGAAAATCAGGAATAAATTCACCAATACAATCAAACGTGTGCCAGTGTGTGACGTAGATATATTCATTCTAAAAATACCGTTATGGGTGAGGAAGCGACGCTATTCACGCCTCACTCTACTTCGGTATATGGGAACGCAAGAAATTGAATCTCAGTTTGCTCACTTCTCTCGCTTCAGTAGTTTTCGGGCATCCATTTGAGGTAGTCGCTTCGCCCGTTTTGTGAACGTCGGCCGATGTTTTTTTAATGTTTTCAGCCATAAAATTTCAATTAATATCACTTTTGACCTCAAATTTAATTAATTTAAGCTATTGGCTTTGAATATTCTTTTACGATTTTAAATCGATCATTTTTACATGTGTATTGAATACACAGCACCGTAACGTGCGAATTTTTTTAGCACAGAAAAGGAAAGGTTAAAGATGAATGCAGGGCTGTGGAGTCGGATCAAAATTTACCGACTCCGATTCCGGCTTTATTTTATACTCCGACACCGACTCCGACTCCGACTCCTACTCTTGACTCTGACTTCAATTTTTATTTTATTTTATAATTTACTGCGTCTACCTAATGTATTTATATTGACTTATTAATAATGGATACAGGTATAAATTAAAAATTAATTATATTCGTACACAAATGAAACAATTTTATAAAAAAATATATAAACAATACGCATTAAGCAATATCTTCACACTAAAATAATATTAAAAATATATATTAATATTTAAAAACAGAATTAAATGAAACTTTTAAAATAATTAGAAAAGCAACACAGGTAGGTATTAAAAAAATAAGAAAACACTTTAAAATAAAATAAAAAGGTTGCTTCATTTGTTTTCATACATTAACTAAATCTTATTTATATTGTTTATTATTATTTTGATTCAATATTGAATAGAACACAAGATAAGATTTTTGTAAGTAAATATACTTTATATAAATCTTATTTCCTATTCGTGGTCTAAATGGAATTAGATCTCAAAATAAATCAGGATTTATGGAAGCTCTTAAATTGTGTAGGTGGTAAGTGGTAAGGCCGTGACGGTCAGCGCTGAATCTTGAATAATTTCAGGATATCGCAGTATTGCTGTTTTTATGTCTAATTTTGTAAAAACTGTAAACTGAACGTAATCCCCTTTTGGGGTTTATTGCGATTATAAAAGTGTGCATAGTATCAGGCATGAAACGATGAGAGGTTAACTGGTTAACACATACCGTAACGTTATTCGTTAAAGAAAATGTTAGAATAATTAAACGGAGTTGGAGTCGGTCGATTTTTTCCGACTCCGACTCCGCCTAAAATGTTCCGATTCCACGACTCCGGCTCCGACTCCGACTCCACAGCCCTGGATGAATGGGAACTTAAAGCTGGTGTGTTGAGTAAGATCACGAAGAACACGCTGAGATGATTTGGTTATGTGAGACAAATGAATGAACAAAGACTGTTAAAACAAAAACATAGAGCTAATGTGAGTGGGAGGTGTGTGAAAGGAAGACCAAGGAAAGAATGGTTGAATCAAGTGAATGATACTTTGAAAGAAAGAAATGTAAAAGTCGGATAAATTTTATGAGATGGTGTGGGTTGTGGCTATAAATATGTTTTTTTTAGGAAATATTAAAAATAATACGTCAATAGAAATGAACACTTTCTTGTTGTTTTTTTTGCGTAAACAAAAAATGTCTTGTAACATATTATGTCATAATTGTAACGTTATAACATAATTGTATTATGTCACAGTTGGAACCATAAGATCAGGTTTTGTTTTAATGATGTGCGTATCCGTGCCAGTTTACATAATATTTATATTCTTACTGCCTCCAGCAAACAACCGCCAACCCTAATCAACAAAAAGATTTTCTTTACCTTAAAAATACGAAACAGAATTCGCATAAGATAAGGGTTATAGATATTTTATTCAAAACAATATCACCCACTCGCGAGAGATTTACTAAAGCTACAACGAATAAGTGGCATTACCTTATATTACAGTATATTCCCTCGATATCCGTGAGGGAAAGGTTCCAAGGCTTCCCGCGAATGGTGAAATCGGTGGATAATAGCGAACCCTTTCTAAATTACTTATGCATGCATCATTTATGTAACTTTTGTTATTTGAGATGCAACAGAAAAATTAACACCAATTTCTTTATTTCTTTTGAGTAATTCACCTAAATACAATGGAGTAGGTAGAAAGGACAGAGTACCAGATTTTCTTATATTGGCTCACATATTTCGCTTCTTCTACATTCAAACAGCTTCTAAATTACATTTACAGTCATACATTTTTTTAAATATAATTTTTAATTTGTTTTATGAAACACTGTTTATTCCACTTTTTTGTAACGGTATAACCCTACCGGTTTCAAGGCTTTCACCTCATCTTCAGGGAAGCACAAACAAGAATTTTTTAGTGCTATTTTTCACGATTACATGTTAATTTCGTTATTTTACACGATAACATGTTAATTTCAATTTCTACACACAAAAACTTAGGGAAATGATGACAATACAATATTTAAAAACATATTTGACCTTTTGAAGCGCTCATTTCGCTTTTGAAATGCCTTAAAACGTCAAATTTCTTACGGTAATGTCCCGTTACTGCATGGGACGTCCCATTACCTATAAAATAACGTCCCGTTACCTATAAAGTAACGTTCCGTTACCTATAAAATATATAAAGAAGAGCCGCACTGTGAAACATTAGAAGAGTGCGAAACGAGGTGAGAGTAAGACAACACATGTGCAATGCAGCTAGTTACACGTCTTACGAGATTGTCATGATTTCTTGCATCTTGCATCGTTCATCCGTGCAAGTCACTTATTTTTCCGGGTTGGTTTGCTGTGGATTAAAAAATGCAAATAATGTCCACATTTCTCGCGGACCACCACTTTGGCGACCGCTGGTCTAGACGACGAGCCGAGCCCCTACTTTAAGGGTGGGTTAAGTCCTTTACATATGGAAAAAGTATTTTAATTTAGAAATGGTCTCACATGTTTATACTTTCGTCGGATTCTCTTTTAGTTTTATTAACACTTTGATGAACATTTCGGCTTTGAGCGTTTTAATTTAATTATTAATTAATGCAAAAGTACCTTTTGTTAAATATTACTCAGAGTTTTGGTTTTTTAATTAATGGTTTAACAAAATAATTTGGACTTAACTCAAAAAATAAAACTACCAAAAAACAGGTTGGAAAATTTAACAATCAATCGCTTTTTTATTTCACTAATTATATAAGTTTAATTTTAATTATTAATTGATGCAAAAGTACATTTTTTTAATTACTTTTATTACTCAGTGTTTTGGTTTTTTAATTAATGGTTTTACAAAATAATTTGAACTTAACTCAAAAAATAAAACGATCAAAAAACAGGCTGGAAAATTTAACGATCAATCGCTTTTTTATTTCACTAATTATATAAGTTCCCGCAACACGTGTTTCTACCTTCTATCCTGATGCTATCTTGAGGCGGAAGCTAGTCTCGAGATAGGAGTTAGAAATTTTAGTTTTAATTTAATTTACCATCTTAGTTTTATTTTATTTTATCTTACCATCTATCTTACCATCTCAGATGAAATCACAACTCATGCAGAGCTTAAGTCTGCCGGAGGCTTTTAAATAAATACATACCATCACGCCATTTCCCTGTCGGGGTAGGCAGAGAGGACAGAGCGCGATACTTTCCTAACTTTACACTCATCCTTAGCCTTTTCCACATCCATACAACATAAATGATTTATCTCACTTTCTACTTTTCCTTCTTTCAGAATATCATTCACTTGATCCAACCACACTTTCCTTGATCTTCCTCTTTTAGGGAAATGTCCCTTAAAGGTATATGATGATTATGATTGTTGATAAATAAATAAAACACGTTAGATCGCAATGCAGAAAGAGAGAGTGAGTGCTTTATTTGATAGTACGTAGGTATTTATAACATTTCAGAATGGGCGCGGGAGTGCGCTCGCGATATGATTCTACCTCGCTTCTGTGAATGCAGAAATGGTCAATTGTAGTATTGTAGGTAACAATCTATTTACGGAACCGGCGAGACAGCGTGGTGCGTTCTCTCTCTAGTATGTAGTGCGGTCCGCTCGCTACGGGATGACTGGCCGGCAGGTGATCTTTGGACTTGAATGGCCGGCGTATGAACTTCGGACTGTTTATTTAAATTTGTCGAGGAATGCGAAGGTCATCTCATCGGTCATTGATCGTATGTATGCGACAATATTCCGCGACGAACGCCACACTCTCATATGTCTTCCACTCATATCTGCACTGTTTATATGTTGTGTTAGTCTTTCTTTCATCCGTTCTACATGCCCAAACCATCTCAACGTACTTGTTTTTATCTTACTCAACACATCAATCTTAAGATCACACTTATCCAATCACTTCATTTCGTGTTCTGTCATACATTGTTAGGCCATATATTCTTCTAAGTACACGCATTTATTAGTCTCTTTTCAGTCATGTTTCACATCCGCGTTTCATTCCCATACAAATACTTTTAATATAATAAAATTTGACTTGTCAAAAAAACACGTTTTAAATTATGTGGAAAAGGATTTCATTCTGAACAAACGGTGAAATAATGGACGAAAACAAAATTCGTTTTTCACTGGCTCAAGTTGAATAACAAACGGCAATTGATTTGAAGGCTCTTTCAGCGGACCAGCGAATTGACGTGGCTGTCACGTACTACCCTTGTTTGGGTACAAAACAAAGTTAAAGGCTCTAGTGGGTCCAAAGTATGACAAAAAAAATGAGGGAAATTCTCGACTTACGCGTGGATTTCGTACAAATCACTTATATATGTGTTATTTCTGCGGAAAATATCCTAGGCACTTTTTACCTGTTTTGAAATTTGAATTCAAACGACATGAAGCGATAGGATACAGAGTCAATGGGACTCGAAGACGTATAAAATCGAACCGCGTAGTATTAAAGAACATACCAATAAAACAGCAGTTATCTCCGGATGTTTGAGGGACACTGTTTGGGGCAATAAACACATGTTGGTGGAAAGCAAAGTCAGAATGTACAAAACATGCATAAGACCTGTTATGACTTACGGAATCAAAGCAAGAGAAGACTCTGTAAGAACGAAACACCTCCTCAGAACAACAGCAATGAAAACATTGCGGCCTATCGTAGGTAGAACCCTTAGAGATAGGATACCTAATGAGGAAATCCGCAGAAGCTGTAACATTGAGGACATCGTGAGATGGAGTAGGCAGTGAAGACGATTCTGAAGGGACCAAGTTGAGAGGATCGACCCAGCGAGAATACCTAAGATTGTAATCACGAGATTACGGAGGGTCGTCGACCACCGGGACGTCCACCAAAGAGATGGAGAGAAAGTATAAAACATGCATAAGACCTGTTATGACTTATGGAATCGGAGCAAGAGCAGACTGTAAGAATGAAACACCTCTTCAGAACAACAGAAATGAAAACACTGCGGCCTATCGTAGGTAGAACCCTTAGAGATAGGATACCTAATGAGGAAATCCGCAGAAGCTGTAACATTGAGGACATCGTGAGATGGAGTAGGTGGAGAAGAAGATTTTGGAGGGGCCACGTTGAGAGGATGGACCCCGCAAGAATACCTAAGATTCTAATGCACGAGATTCCAGAGGGTCGTCGACCACCGGGACGTCCACCAAAGAGATGGAGAGAAAGTATAAAACATGCATAAGACCTGTTATGACTTATGGAATCAAAGCAAGATAAGACTCTGTAAGAACGAAACACCTCCTCAGAACAACAGAAATGAAAACACTGCGGCCTATCGTAGGTAGAACCCTTAGAGATAGGATACCTAATGAGGAAATCCGCAGAAGCTGTAACATTGAGGACATCATGAGATGGAGTAGGCGGAGAAGACGATTTTGGAGGGGCCATGTTGAGAGGATGGACCCCGCGAGAATACCTAAAATTCTAATGCACGAGATTCCAGAGAGTCGTCGACCACTGGGACGTCCACCAAAGAGATTGAGAGAAAGTTGGGCATCTTCGTCACAGGACCAAAACTGAAATCCTGTCTAAACAGATCGTAAGATCTAGAAGAAGAAGAATAAGAAGTTATATTAAAGTCTGCTTAGATGATAGTCCACAACACTATGTTATTACCAACTTCGATGTGGTGACAAAGTATTACAAAATACAGAATGAAGTGTTAAGGGATGAATGTGAGCTTAAGGCTGTTATTTTAAGTAAGATGAAGAATACTTCAGTGGCCAAGTTGTTAAGACGCTTATTTTCCAACCTTGGGGTCGCAGATTCGATTTCTGTTAGAACCCACTTTTTTTATTTATTTTATTTCCCATGAAAGGATTTCGTTCTGGTTTACTTAAGGCCTCTTAAAAATATTTCTGGTTGGTTGCAGTGATTGATACATGGCGATATGCCAGTCTGGTTGGACTGTTAAGAACGATTGTAATATAATACAATTCAAGAGGAACACTCTGAGATGATTTGGCACGTGGAACAAATAATAAAATATTTTTTTTTATAACGCAGTTAAGAGTAATGAAAAAAGACTTATAAAATAATATACAGTGCTAATTTGAGTAAAAGGAGTGGTAGAGGAAGGTCAAAGTAATTATGCTAGGATCAAGTGAAAGATGACGACCTCCGTGGCCTAGTGGTAAGACACTTGTCTGCCGATCCAGAGGTTGCGGGTTCGATCGCCGCTGGAACCCAAATTTTCTAAATAGGATTATAGTCTGGTTAACACTTAGGGCCTATAAAAACATCTTTCTGGTTGGTTGGAAGAGATTGCCACATGGCAATAAACTCGCCAGGTTAAAAAATAAATAAAGATATTTTGAAAGAAGAAAAAGTAAGAAGTAAAATTAATCATTGAAGCTTTATGACAAAGTTTATGAATACGAATGAGGTGCTGTATGTGTTTCGATATAGGAAAGTCTGGCGATCTGTTCTCTCTGCCTACAACTGCCTACAAGGAAACAGCGTGATGATGTTTATTTATATATTTCAACGGTTAAATGACTTTTTTGGTACAAACATTTAAACATAATAGCATATAGAATTTAACATTGACATATGAGTGGCATAGAGCCAAACCAGCCTATTCAACAAAATAAAAAAATGAGTTAGTGTTCAAATTTGAGCCACATAACGTTTCTTTATAAGCCAGAAGTGTCTATACTTAAAAATTCTAAATGGTACTACTGCTGCCATATATAATTTTTTTTGACTAAGCGATTTTAGTGATTTACTTTTATGCCAAATTGGCCTATCAAACAAAAAAACTTTAATCATCAAATAATCTTGTCATAATATTAGATTCATTTTATTATTTTTATTGTAATAGTTTTAGAATGTATCTGTTCAATGAATAAAACACATTAATTATACAACATTTGATTTATAATAACCCATAGACTTTGAGCTCCATTATCTCATTTCAACATATTCGTTGTATAGGCTGGTTTAGCACTTCATTGCCACTCATATAAACATTGTTATATAATTGGCAAATTAGTATGCTAGAAGTCGAACAACACAACTAAGCAAATTTAATCAATTCATCGCGGCAACGACAATTTCTTCACTTGACTCCTGTAAGTAGCTCAAGCCATATAAAAATCTATACAATGCCTATATTGATTATCCAATCTGTGCAGTCTTACTATGCAAGAGTTGTACAGATAATTAGTTGCAACTACTTCAGTATGGAACAAAACATTTTGCCGAGTGGGCCTACAAGGAACGTGTAACATGACAAGCTGAGTTAGTTCAGGGCTATTAAAATACGAGCTGACAAATTTAAATAATGTTGTTAAGTCAAAAATATAAATGACACAGAGAATGCTCACAAAGTTCGATGAATCCTGCTCAAAGTACAATATGATTATCTCCGTAGCAAAATCCAAGTGTATGACATTCTCCAAAGACCCACTAGAGTGCAGAATCTCAGTACGTGACGAGCCAATTGAACAAGCAACCCAGTTCAGATATCTTGGCAGTGAACTGCTCAGCTCTCATGACCTCCCCAGAGAAGTAAGGCCTCAGGTAGATACAGCTGCAGTTGTGGCGGGCTGCCTGAGAGATGTCATATGGAGGAATAAAGATACGAGAACAGATAGCAAGGTACGCATTTATAAGACCTGTGTGCGACGTATCCTCACATATGGCATCGAAGCGAGGGCGGACACTGTCAGGACAAAAAGTATGCTAAGGACAACGGAAATGAGAACTCTGCGCGCTATTTCTGGGAAGACTTTACGTGCTCGTGTAAGGAACACCACAATCCGAGAGGTCTGTAAGGTCCAAGATGTGGTCAGATGGGGACGACAGCGTCGACGATACTGGTACCAACATGTACAGATAATGAATTCCACAAGAATTCCATACATAGCTCTGCATGGGGTGCCGGATGGACGGCGTCCACCAGAGAGACCCCCGAAACGATAGAGAGATAGCTGGAGCTCAGCATCACAGGAGGACAATCCTGCAGTAACAGACTCTTGAGTCTATAGAAAGTCTAAGAAGAAGAAGAAGTCAAAAATCTTTATTCTATCTGACAAAGTTGCCAGCCTCATCACTTTCAACAGCATATTTATCAAATATTTAAACAATTTATCAGAGTCCTGTCAACTTTTATTTCAATACATTTCCTCGTTGGCTTATGTCATCTTAGTGCGGATAAAATGAGAAAGAAACACAACGTATGTGCTGAAATTCAGGCTGGTGACATAACAATTAATTTTGTTTCGTATATAAGAAGAAAAAACAATGAAAATCCACCCCCAGTAATGATATTACATCCCCACAAGGGGACCCAGATGAGGTTTAGGTGAAGGGCAAGTACAGGGATCGGGAACATGTGACTCCGGGGTCCAATTGGTTCTCCTTCCATAAAAATTTCAACTCCGTGATAATATCAAATATTGGTCCTTTTTTATGTACTTTTAAAACGTACTCTAGAAAATTTAAGACTTTTTACTAGCCACTTATCCCCTCTCCTGTCTTTCTTCTTCTTCCTGGCACTGTCGCAACTCATTGCCTAGGTAGGCTGTTGGGGTCGGTTCTTCTCGTTTTCAGGCTGTATATTCTTCGGTTCTGGGTGTCGCTTTCATCTACGAGTAAGCCGTTTCTCGGCAGGATTTTGGAGCATTGAGTCATCCAGGAGTTCTTTGGTCTTCCTCTAGACGGCTGTGACGGCTGACAGTGCCAGGAAGAAGAAGAAGAAAAAACAAGATCGTGTTACAAATGTGGTAGTACATATAAAGAAAGAACTATGTTATGTGATAAATGCATATTCTGTTTTTATCCATAAAGGAACGTAGGGTTTCGTACAATATTTGCATCGTATCTAGCAGCCATAAAAATACTTTTTGCAGTATTGAGTTATCCAGCAGTTCTTTGGCCTTCCTCTAGATGGCTGTCAATGAAGATCCACAGACATTGCCTGATTTACTGTACGATCTGGTGGTCTCCGTCTTATGTGCCCGTACCATCTTAGCTGTCGCTCTTCCAGCTTACTGTTTATGTCAGTGATCCCCAGGCTACCACGAAAGCGTGAGCACTTAATTTTATCTTTAAGTG
>OX463851.1:41914204-42174929 GCA_949825065.1 Odontocerum albicorne
GTTGTTTATCGTTAAGGCATTAACGTTGTGGAGGTTTAAAATCATTGTAATTTATTTTTATCAAACACTGTACCAGTTCGAACAGCATTTAGTCTTGTTTGCGCTCCCCTGAAGATGAGGTGAAAGCCTTGAAACCGGTAGGGTTATACCGTCACAAAAAGGTGGAACAAACAGTGTTTGATAAAAATAAATTACAACACAATACATTGAAATAATTAAGCAGTTATATAAAAATGAATGAGAAGATAGCGCACAAACACGCACGCACAATCCCCGACTCACCACCAGCGAAAAGAGAGAAAATAAAGAAAAAAAAGCAAATAAGAGACCTATTAACCACTAAAAAACCTATTAACCACTTAAAAGATAACACTTTCTAGCATAACTGAAGGTACAACTATTCACCCGCTTCTTCAAGGCTTGGGCAACTCATTCCAGCATTTGCTGGCTGAGTATGAGAAGCATCCCTTGAATAGTGTTAGGCTATGTGATACGAGTATATATTAAAATAATATACGAATTTTATTCTGCGTAATGACTTCAATACTGAGAAAAGTGATCCACTAATTATTGAGTACATTCATGTGGGTTTCTTGGCAAAAATAATGCGGTGGCTTCTTATTGCATTTCGCACTAATAGGAATTGTAAACATGTTTGTTTATATATATTGTGAGTCCTACTATCAACACACATTATTTTGGGGTGTAGTACTAGATTCCAGAAGATATGTGCACTTTTAGATGTTAAATGGGTGTAAGGGTGTTGTTAAAATGTTTGAGGTACTCATGTTAATAGGAGTTAGAGGGTAAGGAAACCACAGAAGCAGAAATGACCAGTTTATGTGTCCCTCCACCGAGTTCAGCCTGCGGGCCTACGTAGTTTCCGGGATGTGGCTGCTGTCCGCTGTCCTTGCACTGACAGCTACTCTGATCCAAATGTGAAGAGTTTGCGATGTCAGCGGACCAGGGGCGCTAGTACTTTATAGTTAACCCTAGACTAGTCAGTACTGTCCACAATATACTACTGCTTAACATCTCGTTACAACCCTTAAATGAATGAAACCTTAAAAATATGTTTTCTTAAGTTTTTCAGGAAGAAATATTAACAATTATCCTTTCATGAAAATGCTTCTGAAAAAAAATAACAGCATTGGAAAAAATGTTTTTTTTTTCTTAAGCGTCTTAATTTAATCGTATTTTCGAGAACTCTTGTATTTAAATTTGTTTTTTTTTTATTCTTAGCGAGGATTTGGACTAAAAAAATCATTCTGATTTGTGAATAATTAAATATGTGAAAGCTGAAATACTCGTATTTTCATGAAATAAATATTTTTATGTTTGTTTTTTTTTCTCATAATAAATATTTTACACTGTACAGTGATACCTCACTAAGTGTTACCTCTGCAAACGATATAACGTATTTGATAAAAAAAAACAAACATGCTGATATTGCTCATCAACAAGATTTCAATGGAGATGACGCTGAAAATATTCAAACATTACTGGATGACACCGGCAATCCTCTCACCAAAGAAAAACTACAACAATTGACTGAAAAAAAATAGAATTGAGAATATGTTCATTCTGATACCGATGTGAAGGATCCACCAGCTCAAATTTTATTAAGTCAATAAGAATAGTGTAAGCAACAAGGATCACCTGAAGCTTCAACGAATGCAAAACAAGACATTCAAGATCTTTTTCAACACCCATCCCAGAACAAACATCTCCAGACTTCACGCTGAACAACGTGAAGAAACCCTTCAACACCACATCGTCGCTTGGACCGTGCTAAATTCTATAAAAGCCAACAGAACCACAGCAATCCTCTAATCACTGCCCTGGGAGCTTACGGTAGTTAGTCCGACCCACCTTTCTGTTACAAGCACAGGTTTTTGATGCATCACCTGGAAGCCTAGGTGTTACATACATCAACATTAAGATGGAGGAGAGGCGATTGAGATGGTATGGGCACGTTGGACGCAGAGCACCCGATCACATTGTGAACCAGGCAATCTCCATGGATCTTCCTCGAATAACAACCAGAGGAAGATCAAAGAGTTCATGGGTTGTGCAAAAAGATAACCTGATGCAGAGGCACGGCCTGGGGGACGTAGTCCGGGACAGAAGAGCATACAACCTGAGGAAGAGGAGAGCTGACCCCAACAGTCTTCGCAAACACTGAATTGAGATGGAGCCAGGGAGAAAAAGTTTTTAAAGCATCACCTGTTGCCTGACTAGTCCACATAAAGTATTATTACCAGGGAGGACCTAGGTCTTAGTGAATGTGTTGAAATGCAAGTAGCCTGAACGAGTGAACATGTACGTGTTAAATAATTAGTTGTAAAAATTGTTATCTAGTTATGAGTTAGTATGTAGGTGTTAACTATTTCTAAGAAATTAAATATTAAGATTATTAAAAACAAAATTACATGTTGAAAATTAGTTTATTGTTATAATATATAAATTAGATTAGTTGTTAAGATATAAATTTGTATATATAGTAGGTATAGCCTTTGGCAATTTTTTGTGTTATAGATTACTTTATTAAATAAACAAACAACAAAAAATGTTATCTGGTTGTATCAGTTAAGTTTTTCATCTGTTAGACGTTTTATCGGAAAATGATCCTGATGTCTCATGAAACGGTTCAATATAGCGAAACATATTAAATTCTTTACCCTGTTATAGCGAAAGGTTACTTTAAAATAAGGAAAAAAACAAAGCAATCGACGCTAGATTCGTTTTTAACAAAAGTTGATTTGTCACTTATTTTTTGAAGTTGTGTTCATTTATATTCCTTGTTTTTAAGAATGGTTTTTACATGTATAATCATAATATAAATAGGCCAAAACCTGTACGATTGTCGGCAAAGAAAGAATACGAGAATTGAATTTTGAATACAAGAGAGCGAGAGAGGAATACTTCGAAACAGATTGAAATTATACTAAACGAACCGGTGTAAAAGAGGACGATGCCTATTTATTTTGAATTGTAATTCATTAAATAATTAATTTATTTCCTATTATATTGAACCTTATAATTACTTGTGTTTACTACTTCGAAACATATTGGAATTATACTGAACGAACCGGTGTAAAAGGGGACGATGCCAATTTATTTTGAATTGTAATTCAATAAATAATTTATTTATTTCCTATTATATTGAACCTTATAAATACTTGTGTTTACTATTTCGAAACATATTGAAATTATACTGAACGAACCGGTGTAAAAGGGGACGATGCCAATTTATTTTAAATTGTAATTCATTAAATTATTTATTTATTTCCTATTATATTGAACCTTATAATTACTTGTGTTTATTTATCTTATGCTCTTTTTTTGAATGCAGACAATTATATGTGGCTTTTTCAAGATGTCGTAAATGCGAAAAAATGAATGTCAATATATATGAAACAAGTCTTCAAGGAAAACTTTATCAACGATTTATATTGAACAACAGTAATGTTTATACACAAAACATCGTGTATAAAGAGATTTTTGAGAATTAAATAATTCATCAATCAAGATGTACCTTTTTTATTTTAAACTTTAAACATTTATGAACCCAAAAAACTTTAAGCTGATCTTGCTCCATTCGGTATTTCAAAAATGTATAATTTGTTTGACTTCCGTGAATATTTCACTAGTTTATAAAATTTGCGTAAACTTTGCTTTTAAATTGCATTTCGTCGAAAAATTGCTCACAGTGGAAATTTTACCGATAACTACCAGTATGTTAACGTTACGATTTTGAAGAACGCATCCCTATCGGTAAACAGGGTATTACTGTAACGTTTATTGTTTTAATTTTATTTTATTTAAAAGAGCCTCTTTTAATTTCCTCTCTTGAATAAATCTTTGTATATTCTACACCCACCATGAAATTAATTCTTTTTTAATTATTCCAGGTATTCAGAATAAATTTTTAATATTTAATTCTACAATTTTTTTTATTAAAGCTATTTTCTCCTAAAATTGTCATGACGAAAATCGTGAGAGATTTGTCAATAAAAATATATTCTTGTCTTTATTGCGTAAGTGCATTGTAGTTGTGATATATTTTTTTCTATTTTGTATAACATATAAATGTTTTACTGTTTATTTATTTTTCAAGACTATTTTATATAGCACCGTTTAGGGAACAAACTCTCCTTAAGGGCGCTCTTGCTCGAAACTGGAGCCCACTAATATTAAATAAATCACTCCTAGCAACTATAGCAGTGCCCGAGCGAATCATATTTAACACTTTCTTTATATAGATAATAACTCTTTTTTTAATCTAGGTTATTGTGGGCATTGAATCCGCAACTTCTGGGCCACGAGATAAGCGTCTTACGAACTTGGCCACGGAGGTCATCAAAGAAGTTTAGAAGATGAATGCAATTGACATACTGTCTCTATTGTATAATATCCTTAACTATCCCACCACCCCCTCTTATCTCGTCGAAAATTTTCAGCATCTCTCCAATCATGGATTAGCGCTACGCTCAAACAGAGATTGTCTATTGGCCTCTAGTTCACCGCTCCTCCTTTTTTACGTCGTCCTTTACTGTCCATGCAGTGAGACTCTGGAATCAGTTACAAACCAATATAAGACTCGCTCCGTCCTTGGCATGATTTAAGAAGCGACTGAAAAAAACTCTTAATTTCTAGTCAGTAAAATAACGTGTTTCATTCCTGATTTTTCTTTTCCTTTCCTCTTCACCATCCATTTCTTTTGTTTTGATTGATGATATCTCATTTTATATGAAAAATAATATTCGGATGATTGTCCGTCTTTGTGGGGTTCGTGGGCATATGCTCATGTATGTGTTTATGGATTTCGTGGGAATGGATAGTCATTTGAATGATTTATGTAACCCTTTAACTTGCTTGATTTACTTTTGTCTGGTTGCTTGGAAGGGATTGCTGCCTGGCAATAATCCCACCAAATCGTATTTGCAATAAAAGTGTTAAATAAATAAATTAATGCTTTCTGGTTGATTGAAGAGATTGCCATGGCAATAAGCCCGTCCGGTTGTTCTGTATACAACGAAAGTGTTATACAATACAATACAATGTTGTTATTAAAGTAGTGTTATTAATTTAAATTATTTATGTAAAAAAAGAAAATTGACGTGATTTTATTTCAGACATTCGCGAAGGTTAAAAAAATGTTCAATCCGTAACGAGAATAAAACCTCAAACACGTTGGGCTTATTAATGGTATCTTTGACAGTTCCATCAAGATCACAGCTGGTGAGGGTTGGATGAAAATTTATTCCACAATCCATCAATTTCAATGTCGAACCTTACAAGGCTCTTACGCAGGCCGAGATAGTCCTTTCTCGCTTGGCAGTATGTCACAACCACCCTAATACCTCCCCCCAGTCTGCCTTACACACTACTTAACAATCTTAACATATAGTGTGGAATTTTCGGGCCAAACTTCCAAAGCTTTCTAAGCTTATTTTGATCAAATACAAAACTTGATAACATATTTTTTTATTACATGCCATTAAAATTTGGATTATATAAATACTACATGTATATTATACAAGACTAGTTTTTTTTATCCACTTTGCATGAACTTTTCCTGTTACACAAAGAGGGTCTGCTTCTAGCAGCGTTAGCTTATTCGTTAGGAATAATATCAGCCAGGATTCTTCTCATACTGCTAGACGGTACCGAGAATATATCAACAGTGTCATTCAGTTGGTTCAATATCTCTATACCACGGGTGACTGAGTGTTTAACAATGATAGCTTTAAGTCTTTTGAAAACCAATTGGTGCTCAAAACGTTGTTTAATTAATTGATCCGTAGTAAACTAGAAAGCAATGCTTCCATTTGGAGCCCGGTGGGGGTGCAGAACTCGCTCATGGTGGAGAAAGTACAAAAAATATATCTACGATATCTCTATATGAGAGAGTTCGGTGTCTATCCATGGTTTTATCCTACTCAGTTCCTGCTGGGCATGCTCGGGTATAACTCCTTGAGCGTAAGAAGAGATCTGAGTCTCCTGGTATACGTTGTCAGACTCGTTCGAGGAGTTGTGAGCTGTCCAGCATTACTACAGAGAATAGTCTTAAATGTTTCTAACAATTACACTAGACTGCGCCGGCAAGAACTGTTCTCAATGACATACGCAAGAACGGGTCTTCCAGCCGCTATGCCTGTTGGAAGGGCCTTAACTCTTCTGAACGGGACTGCTTCGAATATTGACATATTTCATATCACATTACCAAAAGCAAAAGTAAATTTTCTTCTTAGATTGAGCGCGTTAGAAGGCACTCATCAACATACCTAAATGACTGTGAATATATGTGTGTAATATGTTTGTGTGTATATACTCGTTTGTATGCATATGCATTATTTTTTATTTTATATATTTTTTAAATTTTTCTTCTTTTGTAATGTCTTGTTATTTTCAAAGTAATTTTGCTTAGCCTGTTTTGAAAAAATAAAAAAATAAAAAATATTCGTCCTGTAAGTTGGTATGTAGAACAGAGGGTGATTCCTTGCACGGCTATATTTATTAGGTACATATAAACTTAGTGCTTCTAGAATCGCGGGACAGTTAAAGCAACCTTGAAAAACCTTAAGTAGGAATATCGCAATGGATTCTTGCCTTCTTGTTTCGAGGCTTCTATAGTTACACACCGTGAGAAATTCGACATGGTGAGCATACTATATTGTGGATAATCGCTCTTTGTTCTGTACCATAGATATCTGAGGATTTTTTTTGTATTTGTTCCATATTGTTTTTATATTTGAGCTGATGAGGAGCCCAAACTGTAGATGCATATTCTAATTTGGTTCTAATTAGATAATTAAATAAGTTTAATTTGAATACTTAATTTTTTTGACAATATTACTTAAAGTTTACTGACAAAAAAGGTACAATTAAACTTAAGTAATAATTATAAGAAATCGTTTAAATTAGTGTTATATTTTTAAAGTAAGTATGTTCATCGTCCTCTCCATCATGTCTGACGATGACGGCAGCCGTCGATGACCCTTTTAATGGTCTTCTTTCATCTGGATCTGTCCCGGGTCGATTGGAGAGCATCCGATATTCAAGATCCGATTGCAGTACTGATCAGGTCAACTCCATCTCGTTGGGTGTCTTCCTCGAGATATCGTTCCTTCGACGTTTCCGACGACCACAAGTTTCCCCAGATTATTCGACTCCCTTTTCATGATGTGGCCGAAATACTGTAGGCCACGTCGCATACTCAATTTTGAGTTCGGCTAAGATAGACACATTTGTTCTCATGGCTGTCCATGATATCCAGAACATTCTGCACCAACACCACGTTTCGAAGGCATCGATCCGTCATCTTTATGATTCTTCCAAGGGTTCAAGTTTCAACACCATACAAAAATATTAAGAAGATCAGTGTTTGGAAGAGCCTCATTTTCGTGTTTTTTGTAATGGTGCAGTCTTTCCATATTTTCACAAGACATCTCATAGCATTTTTGGCCATTCCGATTCTTCTTCGAACCTCCAATATCGCTCAGGCTAGAACCTAGGTATACAAATTCTTGCACTGTCTCAAGATGGTTCAATGCACTGATTCTCGAATTTTCCGACTCGGTCGATTACCATGAATTTGGTTTTATTTTGATTTATGCTTAGACATATAGCCAGACTTTCCCTAAGAGACAAAATAAAAAGCTCACGCATTTGTGGAAGCCTAGGTGTTACAGACATCAACAGTAAGATGGAGGAGAGGTGATTGAGATGGTATGGACACTTTGGACGCAGAGCACCCGATCACATTGTGAACCAGGCAATCTCCATGGATCTTCCTCGAATAACAACCAGAGGAAGACCAAATAATACATGGGTGGTGCAAAAAGATAACCTGATGCAGAGGCACGGCCTGGGGGACGTAGTCCGGGACAGAAGAGCGTACAATCTGAGGACGAGGAGAGCTGACCCCAACAGTCTTCGCAGACAGTGAATTGGGATGGAGCCAGGGAGAAGAAGAAGACATATAGCCAGACTTTCTTTCTAAACACGCCTAAAGAGCTCCTTCATCTCCGACTCAGTTGTTGCCACCAGAGTAGTGTAATTTGCGAAACGTAGATTCGATATTCGTGTGCCACCAATGGTAAACCCAGCTTCTCAACTATCTATTGCTCTTCGTATGATATACTCTCCGTAGATATTGAAGAGTCCTGGGGACAAAATACACACCTGCTACACTCATTTTTGTACTGAGAAGTTCTCTGACAGGCTATGGTCAAATTCAACCAAAAAGTAAGTATCTTCTTCTTCTCCCTGGCTCCATCCCAACTCACTGTCTGCGAAGACTGTTGGGATCAGCTCTCCTCGTCCTCAGGTTGTATGCTCTTCTGTCCCGGACTACGTCCTCCAGGCCGTGCCTCTGCATCAGGTTATCTTTTTGCACCACCCATATATTATTTGTTCTTCCTCTGGTTGTTATTCGAGGAAGATCCATGGAGATTGCCTGGTTCACAATGTGATCGGGTGCTCTGCGTCCAACGTGCCCATACCTTCTCAATCGCCTCTGATCCATCTTGCTGTTGATGTCTGTAACACCTAGGCTTCCACGAATGCTTGAACCAAAAAGTAAGTATATTTGAAGTGTAATTACAGATACAAGTATATATTACAAATAATTACAGAAATTAAGCCAAGTAGACTTGCGTTACAGTGGAACATATACAGGGTGCGTTTTATGTTCCAGGCCGAGGTTTTTTTTAATAACTTTTAAATGAAACACAATTTTATAATTTATATTTAATTGATTGATTAAATGGTCTTTACCATTATGTATGGAATGTATGTCGGTCTTATTAAAGCACCCTTAGCACATTGCACTTTCTTCTCACTTTTTCTATCAGAATTTTTCCGTATAGTTTACTTACTTCTCTCAGCGAAATCACCGGATATTTTGAAAGGTACCATATGAATGAAAGAATTTAAGATAAATACTCCCCTACAGAATTTCAGCGAATTTTTCAGTAGAAAGCGACTTTTTTTTGTACTGCAACGTGTTTATTTCAGCCAAAATACCCGGCATTAGAGCAATACCCGTATTTTTCCCTCCGAGTCTGGCCACAATAGGTGGGAAAAATCTTATAAATCCAGCTTTTTCAAAGAGCACAATCAGTTTCAGATTATTTATGGTGGTGGAAAACAGCGGACGGAGGCTTCGCACAAAGGGGCTTTAATACCCCTAGTTTATTTATTTTGATAAGGATACTAAATAGGCTTTAGCTCATGTGCCAGCAGAATGGGACTCCTAAACGATTTAGATTATTTTGCATTATAGCGGTGATTCGTTATGAATTTGCGAATGGAAATGAGAAAGATTTTGCTGACTGTATTTTTTTCAATCGGGGGTGCATCCCCTATTCAAAAGGGTGTGAAAATAATAATGGCCAATTTTCGAGATATTTTTTTATAGAAAAATTAAATTAAATTTATTCGAGTTTTTTTTTTCTTAGGCCGTGGCCGCACCAAAGCGCTTTGCTAAATTTTACGTGACTCATATACTAAGTGACTTCATGCCTGGCCACACCAAAGTGCTACGCACAAATTCATTTGACATTTGGCAGCGGTTGACTCAACACACAATGCCACTCTCAAAACTAACCAATTTCATTACAACTGACCTTATCTTTATTTACTTCCTGTGCAACTTCATTCCAAAGTGATTTTATTACAGGTGCATTTTTGTATAATTTGCTCGATGGGTTCCACAAAGGCTCCCTTTTATACACAGCTGCAATTAAAACTTCCGCCATTTTGTAAAATCACGGTGATACAATAAAATTAACCAACACGTCTGTTCGCTAGGAGATTCACACCGGCGTGAATCGAGCAAATTATACAAAAATGTACCTGTAATAAAATCGTTTTGGAATTAAGTTGCACAGAAAGTAAATAAAGATAAGGTAAGTTGTAATGAAATTGGTTAGTTTTGAGAGTGGCATCGTTTGTTGCCTCAACTGCTGCCAACTGTCAAATGAATTTGTGCGTAGCACTTTGGTGTGGCCAGGCATGAAGTCACTTAGTATATGAGTCACGTAAAATCTAGCAAAGCGCTTTGGTGCGGCCACGGCCTTACATTTTAGTCGTGTACGATACAATCTGATCGATCGATAAACTATTCCTCGTGATTAAGCATAATTGTCAGCCATACTATGAATGGAAGACGCCTGCACGTATATTGTGTACATGCTGCTGCATTTCAGAAAACGCACATTATTGATAGATTAAACCCTAATATTACATTTCCAAAACGATCGACAGGTTTAATGTACTGCAGCATTTCGTTAGGTTTTTTTTAAAGCCCTTTTTTGTATTGCTCAATAGCACTATAAAAATTTATGATAAGTAGCATTAAAGTTATAGAAAAACACAAAATCAGATGTAAAATGGTCTTCGAAAAAAAACAGTCCGGAATTGAATCCACCAGGAATCGCTTAGCCTGAATGCTAACCGTTAGACCACGTTGGCGAACACAGTAAAATATCGCATATATATTACTATGTGGCTATCTTTTCAAATCAACTTGAAAGATTTTGCGAGGTTGAGAGGCTGAAAGAGGTTGCGGCTTCGATCCCCGCTAGAACCCTGATTTAAAAAAATGGGATTGCAGTATGGTTTTCCCTTAGAGTCCATTAAAATATATTTCTGGTTGGTTGGATGAGATTGTCACATGGCAATATACTCGCCAGGTTAAATAAATTTAAAAAAAATATTTTAAACAAGCCTTAAGTGAAAATCTAACTGGGAAACTAGTTTATAAAATTGAATGCCAACGGTAAGCGAACGCGCAAACCCCATGTCGGAGACATATATCATTATTGATAGCAAAAAAAATTGTATTTTATTTTTGAGAATTTTATATTCGTAAAGCTATGGGTTCATCGTTATAAATCCTCAGTGAGATACAGGCAAAATCCTAGTTTACTGGGGACACGACAAATGAAAGGCAACAAACCCAGATCTATTAAAATTGTATGTCCAAATTAAATTACCTGTTGTTTTTTCGCAAATTATGTATATTTCTTGTCATGTGTAATAAGAAATAAATAAATAAAGCTTCGAAAGGCGTGTGTCAAGTAGAGGGTAACATGTACCATCAATGAGGTGGTTGAGGGTGCTTTCCTTCACTAAGCACCACACCACCGTATCGCACTTATTCGATTATAATGCTACTGTATCACACTTATTTGATGATTATTTCAGTTGTATCGCACTTATTTGATGATAATGCTGTTGTATTGCACTTATTTGACGATAATGCTGTTGTATCGCATTTATTTGATGACAATACTTTTGTATCAAATTTATTAAATTAACATATAATGCTGTTTTATCGCACTTATTTGATCATAATGCTATTGTATCGCATTTATTTGATGATAATGCTGTTATATCGCACTTATTCAATGTTAATACTGTTGTGTAGCACTTATTTGATGACAATGCTGTTGTATCGAATTTATTTAATTATAATGTTGTATCGCACTCATTTAATTATGATGTTGTATCGCACTTATTTGATGATAATGCTATTGTATTGCATTTATTTGATGAGAATGCTGTTATATAGCACTTGTTTTATGATAATGGTGTTGTAAATTTAGTAAACCCTTCATAAAAATTAGAACTCCTCAAAAAACAAGCCGGGGGGTGGGAAAAATTGTCTCGATTTTGATCAGGAATATATTTTTTTTAAATGTGGTACCATTGTGAATCAAACGTTATTTAAATACAGGCGTCTCTTTAATAACGCTACAGAGGTTTTATAAATTAAAGCAGACCTGTTACGTGGTATAAGTTTATTGGTGAGATTTTTTACGTTTCTGTGAAAATTATTTTGTTAAAAATAATTAATTTGGTAATTGAAACCTTTCAGACTTGAAAATATCTCCTTTATTTTTCTTCAGACGTACCTACCCTGTACACCCCTTCAGACGTACTTACCCCGATTCAACAAATAGCTCTTTCTTTTCTACCCTCCACCCCGATGCTGAGCGTGCACCTAGAACAAAAAAATATAACTTATATTCAACCCCGACACCCCCTTTACAAGTAGATAATGGATTTTTCCGCTATACAGTTTGACTATATATGTAAAGGCTGGAAACTTCGCATTCAGGAATGTCGAAGGTTTCAGTGACACCAAGCGGCAAGGGGGTGCAATCTTCGAGTCGACATACACATCCACATTAACCCTTCCCTTACGGTGATAAAATTGAAACGCGCGCTCCGGTGTTGGGTAGTGAGTACGCGATCAAAAATTAGCGATTTTAAATCGAAAAAATAAGAACATTCATAGATAATCCCCTTAATTAATTATAATTGAAGTTAAAAATTATAATAATTGAGATTTATTTGCTGAAAACATTAAAAAACCATCTGGCAACGCTCACAGAACGGGCGTAGATCTAGTCTCGTTGCCAGCCCAAAAGCTACTGCGGCGCGGAGCGGCGGTGGCATACCCGGGCGTGGCTTACACTTGCGACGTTGAGACAATTGAGCTCCTCGCAATTCAGTGAAGTATGCAAAAATGAGATGCGAATATAGTGTCGCGCTTCCCGCATACTCTTCACCTATCGTCAAGACCCAAGATCGTGGCACTCACAGCATTTAAATGCGAATTTGTTTTCGATCTTCACAAAACACCTACGATGTAGTCGATAAATTCTGATTATTATTAATATTATTTTTTAAATCAATGCGTAAATATATTATGGAGGAATACCTAAAAGCTTAACTTTGTATTTATTATATTTATAGAGATATTGATGGTTATTAGAAGCAACGTGTAGAAGATACCCAACACAGGGAAGGAAAGGTTAACATGTATTCAGGTCCATATTTCAGGATAATTGTATGTTTATAGAGTATTGGGCTTTGTGATACAAGTAACATATGTTAATCATTTATGGGGAGAGGTTCTCAGATCCCTCTACAGTGCGCTGAAACTTAGCAAGTTAGAATGTAGAGCTTTGGTGTGGAGCCTGCGGGGAATTCGTTACTCCCAAATGGTGGAGAAAGTCCAAAAGAAACTTGGAGATATCTGTACTAAAGCGAGTGCGGTTTCTACCCGTTGCTCTATTCTACAAAACTTATTCTAGATATGCTGGGACACTACATTTAACCCTTCCTATCTTGTGATGTGTAACTAGTACACATTGCTTCCTAAAACTTTATTATCTCTATAAATATAATAAATACTGGGTTCAGATTTTAGGTATTCCTCCGTAATACATTTACGTATTGAATGAAAAAAATAATACTAATAATAATAATTAGCTCTTATCGGCCACATCAGAGATATTTTGTGAAAATCGGGAATAAATTCACCAATATAATCAAACGTGTGCCAGTGTGTGACGTGGGTATATTCATTCTAAAAAATAACGCTATGGGTGAGGAAGCGACGCTATTCACGTCTCACTCACTCTACTTCGTTATATGGGAACGCAAGAAATAGAATCTCAGTTCGCTTACTTCTCTCATTTAGTAGGTCGGCGGCTTTCGGTAGAGGTGGTCGCTTTGCCAGTTTTGTGAACGTTCGTCGATGTTTTTTTTAATTTTTTTTAGCAATTAAATTTCAATTATTATCACTTTCGATTTCAAATTCAATTGATTTAAGCGATTGGCTATGAATATTCTTATTTTTCCAATTTTAAATAGCTCCTTTTTACATGTGTATTGAATACACAACACCGGAACGGGTGAATTTTTTTAGCATAGGAAGGGAAATGTTAAGTTTAAGGATCTCTTCTTATACAGTTGTCTCAAAAGCTCTCTACAAATTTGAAAATCTTATAATTTCTACATTTTTTTAAATTATTCATAAATAATTTTATACATAATAATAATTCATATACTTTCCGTGGGTAATTTTCTACAATTTCCATGAGTAAGAGTTTGATTATTTGATTTCGTCTGTATGACGACCTCCGTGGTCTATTTGTCAAGTCGCTTGTCTTCCAGCCCGCAGAAAATTGAAGCATCTACCATATACTCTCGATTTGGTCCATTGTGATTATTGCCTACACAATTTTGAGAACGGACCTTCTGAATATACTTTCAGTTGTATTGAAAAATTAATGTATATTTCTAAAAATTAATGTATATTTCTAAAAATTTATGTATATTTCTAAAAATTTATGTATATTTCTAAAAAATAATGTATGTTTCTAAAAATTAATGTATATTTCTAAAAAATGTATTTAACAAAAGAGTGACTATATTAAATATTTGGTCTCATTCTATCGCCTTTTTATACCATTTTTAAGGAATCTTTTTTGTACCTTGATATGTAAAGAATAAAGGTATAATATGCGGCCGTCCTTAGAATTGCTATTCTGCTTGCATTGCAAATTTAATGCATGTAAAGGGTATTTCAAATTGAGCGGTTTTTTTAAATATTTTTTTAACTCTTGAATAAAACACAAAATTTTCTTTGATTTCAATAAACTTTTTATTGGTCATTGAAGTATAATGTATGCCATTTAAACACAATAAACAATATCCGCCAAATGTCCACCTCTTGCAGCTCCACAGATGTCCACTATTTAGTCAAAATTTTCGATGACATTTTGGCATAATTGCGGTTCTAACTCACCAATAACGCGAATAATTTCGTCCTTCAGCTCAGAAATGTATTAGGAGTCATTCTTATAGACCTGGTTTCACGCTATTTTCACGTAACCTCAGAGAAAATAGTCCAACGGTGTCAAATCACATGATCTTGGTGGCCAATTAACATCACCGTTTCCGGAGATTACAATAAATACAATAATTCTCAATTTGAACGCGTTGTTATACGACTCCATTTTTATAAATGTCATACATTACACTTCTCAAATGTCATAAGACCCAGGCAAGTTCACGACGCCATCTGTATTTTATCCAAGAATTTAAAAAACCGCTCAATTTGAAAGACCCTATATTTCCACTTCCTCACTACCAGGCGTATGCCACCAGGCACCTCAACACAAAAGTTTTCAATATTTACATATATATTGTATTTGGTTTTACTTTCCAATAATGAAATAGGGTGAGAGAAAATGGGAAAAAGACTATATGACTGATGGAAACTATAAGATCAGAGGGTCTTAAATTGGATTAGTGGATCTCGTTCATGTTCACAAAGAATCTATCACGTTTATACGCCAATTCATAAAAATCCCCTTTTGTCTTTTTTTATCTACAAAATCTAATAATGAAGTAAAAGTATACTATATTTCGGAAATTCTAGGATGAGTCCTGTGACAGCTCACAAATTTACCCCAATACAACCTTGTAACGACGTTCAGTAATTTTAATTATTTTATCAACTTTAATATAAGCCTTGATTCTAATAAAAAGCGATTATTTCGGTAAATACATTACATACAACTAACAATAATGACAAATTAATACATCTTGTTACAAATTAGCAAAAATGTGGCAGTTTGTTAAAATCAAATAATATTTGGCGACGTTCGTCAAAAGTCACTACGTTAGTCTGCATTGGTTAGGGATGGGGTATACGATAATTGGATTTTCAATTTTTTTGTACCTAAAATTAAACGTTCGTAATTAGTATTAATTCATAGTGGCTCTTGGCCTATTTAAAGATAGATACAAATCATACAATACATTAGAAAGTCAGTATAATGAAAATTAGGAATTAAAACGTCAGTTTAGAGAAAAACAATTTTCTGATTTATAAAAAAACTATTCGATTTGTAAAAAAACAAAAAAACGATTTTAACCCATCCATTTGAGACATGACATTTCAAATGTCACAGGGACCATCCTACATTTTCTCAAGTATAGTACAAATAGCATGTACTATAGGGTGGCGCAACAAGAACTGCAATTTTAAATCGACAAAAAAAACATTTTTTTTAAATGGTCATTTTTATTGGTATCAATGTAATAAGTGCGCATGGCAATTATGTGTGTTTAGCGGATGTCCTTGAAGGACGCGCTGATGATTTTGATTGTTTGGTATTTAAATAAAATACGTCAATTAGCGATGCGGAAAGAGAGAGTGAATGAATCAATGAATAATAAATAGTGATTAATGATGCTTTATTTATCGGTAAGTAGGTATTTATACATTTCAGAACGGGGCGCGTGAGTGCGCCCGCAATATATTTTTATCTCACTCCTGTGCGTGCAGAGATGGTCGATTGAAATATTGCAGACGTCGCGAATAATATTGTGGGTAGACAATTTGTTGGCGAAAACGGCGAGACAGCGTGATGCGTTCTCTTTCTACTGTGGAATGTATCGTAAATAGTATTTGTGGGTAAACAATTTCAATGTTTTGGTATGCGACCTTTGGACATATCCAAAGGTCGTTTCGTCGGTCGTTGACCGTGTATGTTGACAATATTCAGCGACGACAGTAGTTCCTACACGTGGAAAATGATATCGACCAAATGGCCACCTCGACTCCTGTTAGATGATGACTCTTGGAGCAAAAATTTTAATTACAAGTTCACATAAATGTATACATATATCTGCAATGACACGAGTGATGTTGGATTTAAGGTCATCGATGGTTTTTGGATTCTTGGCGTACACTTGAGAATTGACATAGCCCCAGAAAAAAATCTAAAGGGGTTAAATCACACGACCGTGGCGGCCGATTCACATTTCCACGACGAGAAATTACACGTTCGAAGAACTTTTCCTGCAATAAAGCCATTGTTTCATCAGCAGTATGACAAGTAGCATCATTCTTCTGGAACTTAACCATGCTACATTTTCTCAAGTGTAGATGGGACATAGTTCATAATATAATTTATGTAGCAAATAAGTTTTTACAAATTTGAAGTCGGAGTCGATTTCAGAAAATCGTCTCCCGACTCCGACTTCCGATTTTACAACCCATTAATATTTTTTTTAAACCAAAATATTCATGTCGAAATGAGTTTGGCCTACATGTACACACCATCCTTTCTATGCCTGACGGATAAGTCTCTCTCTCCGTGGTTGCAGTCCTAAGACTGGTTTGCAGCAATTTCAACTCTTCTCCTCCATTCCCCTCTGTCCTGTGCGGCTCTTTTTAAATCTGTATATGTTGAGCAGCGCACGTCCACCAACAGGTCATCCAGGTACTCTCGGCGTGGGCGTCCCCTAGAGTTTGTCCCCTCGGTCATACCCTCCATTATGGCATGCAAGAGGCCCTCTTGTCGTATTATATGACTGATCCATCTTGCACGCCTTTCGGACAGGATCCTGAGCAGGTGCCTTCCTCCTTCGATTCGTTGGAGAACCTCTTCATCTGTGATGCGGTCTCTCTAGGAAATTCCTAATAGTCTTCTATAGGACCACATCTCAAAAGCCTCTAGTCTTCGTCTATCTCTTTCGGATAGGCACCATGTCTCGCAGCCGTACATCAAGATACTCCATACATAGGTCTTGATGAGGAGTATTCTCAGGAGTAGGGATAAGTATAAAAGATAAATATACTGGTCTCGTAAAATCGATGAAAATAATTGTTTTTTTGCATTTCAGTTGGAGCCTGGCGATCAAATCTTGTCGGTGAACGGAGAAGACGTTGTATCTGCCCCTCGAGACCATGTGATTGGGCTTGTGCGGGCGTGTGCCACGCGCGTGTCGCTCGTGGTCTGCCAGCCGGCGGGTGGCGGTGCTGGGGCGGCGGGAAGGCGCTCCGCCTTGCTAAGCCGGGCACGGAAGGCTCGCCTGAGGGCTCGACCTGGCCGCGTCAGGTTCGCTGAAAGTGTTTGCGTCAATGGGTCGCCTCTTTTTCCTGTAAGTATTATTTTATTCAATACTCTAATATCTAGCACAAACCGTCCACACTGTCAAGATAGATAAAATAAGTCCTCATCCAACGCGATCTATACTTTAACCCTTCCTTCCCTGTGATGTGTAACTAGTACACATTGCTTCTAAAAACTGTAATATCTCTATACATATAATATATACTGGGTTCAGATTTTAGGTATTCCTCCGTAATACATTTACGCATTGAATGAAAAAATAATATTAATAATAATTAGCACTTATCGGCCACATCAGAGATATTTTGTGAAAATCGGGAATAAATTCTCCAATACAATCAAACGTATGCCAGTGTGTGACGTAGGTATATTCATTCTAAAAACCCGCTATGGGTGAGGAAGCGGCGCTATTCACGTCTCACTCTCACTCTACTTCGGTATATGGGAATGCAAGAAATAGAATCTCAGTTCGCTCGCTTCAGTAGTTCTCGAGCATCCATTTGAGGTGGTCTACTTATTTTTGTACTTATTTTACAATATTTGTACTTATTTTGAATTTACATTTATTTCATAAATGTAAAAAATTAAAAAAAACTCGGCTCGTATTTTTTTGCTTTAATTTTCGTCAGCGCAGATTTCAATAATTAATGTTGCCCAAGATAATGCAATGCATAATCCTTAGTCCTTTTATCTTTTTAAATCCTTAATTACAAGTGATTAAAATGAAAAGTTTCTTGTCTAGTGAAATATTAAATATCGAGTACTGTACAAACTTATTAATTTGAGTAAGTAAAGTAAATGACTAGGGGGTCGACGGTTTTAAAAGTTTTTGGTAAAGGGGTATGCGCCCGAAAAAAAATTGGAAACTCTTGATCTAGATGGCTGCAAAAATACAACAAAGTGAAGAAACAAGATTGAAGCCATAAAGTTTACCATTTAATCTCTGTCATGGTCAAAGAGAAGTTGGGTAGTTCAATAGCTTGGATACACCCACTAGGAGCCAGGATGTGGCTCGATACATGAAGGAAAAAAATCTCTTCCCATAAGGGATGATGACATCGATGTAGCCAAGTTGACAACTCGGCTACATTGATGAACTATCCTTTAAGCAGACTTTAAGAATCGCGTGGAGGGTCGTTATTGGCTGAAGGTGGTCACCTCTGCTCGTGGGTTGACTCTGGATAATCACTGCAGGACACTGGACTTACATATCCAGTATTTATTATATCATTTGAGAGTATTATGAAATTAAAGGAGTCAATTTCGATTATAAAAATAATTAATAAACTTCCTGCCCGGTATCCCACAGCGGTGCTTTTTAGGGAGTATCGGGTCCTGGACATAGCCAGCTTACATCTCAAATCCATTCTCTGGCACTACCATCGAAAGGAGGGGAAGATGCAGACTCAGCAGAGACACATGACACACATGGCAACTGATCAAATGTTCACCATCCCTAGGAGTTAAAACATCTTTTGCCCAAAGGCAATATGCTTATTTAGCTCCCATGATATACAATGGGGTGCCGAATTCAATAAAGGCAAAGGGAGGAAAACAATTTAGGCAGTCGATCGGAGCGTGGTTGTTATTGCGACAGGAGTTCGAGTACTTGGGCTTGCAAGAGGAATGACTTGTGGAAAAGGGTTTTGTGAGCTCTTGAGTGTGGTTTTTTTTATTGTTTTATATTTTTATGATTATGTGCGGTATATTGTGGGATGAATGTTTTGGTCTGTCCGGAGAGGTGAAGTGTGAGGAGTTTGATTTCGCATGATGTATACATATGTAATTGAGTGTCACTGTTTGTCAGGTTGATGAGAATGTGCAACGGGGTTTTATATAATCCAAAATCGGAAATAAGTATCGATTTATTTTTTTCATGCTATATGTCCTCAGTGAGATACAGGCAAAAGCCTAGTTTACTGAGGACATGACAAATGAAAGGCAACAAACCCAGATCCATTAAAATTGTGTGTCCAAATTAAATTACCTGTTGTTTTTTCGCAAATTATGTATAACATATTTCTTGGCATGTGTAAAATTAAGAAATAAATCATATACTCGTAATACAAAACATTCATTACCTTTGTAACGTCACATACATAAAGGTACATCATACCTTGTCAATTCTAGGGTAGACAAAGTGAACAGATCTCCACAATTATCTATCCAAGCACACAACCTTTACTTTCTCTACATTCATGTATCACACAATCTTATATTATTTATACTAATTTCTCACTGTATATTCTTTCGAAATTTGGTCCACTTGATCCAGCTATGTTTTCTTTGATCTACCTCTTCTACACGTGTCATGCACTTCTTACTTTATATTCACTTAATCATATCTCAAAATCCTTTTTTTTTTTCAGCCATCAGCGTTTTCCTTGGGTGACCTCTGTCTCCCACCGATGGCTAATGTGCTGAAAGTGTTTCTGGAGAATGGACAGACAAAGTCCTTCAAGTACGATGCCACTACAACTGTCCAGGATGTCGTGACCAGTCTCAAAGACAAGCTTTGTCTTTCTGCCGGAGAACATTTTAGCTTGGTCGTGGAACATGTCAAGAGTCTTAGAAGAAACAAACTCACACTCTTGGATCCAAAAGAGTCCTTAGCGAGGGTAAATACTTATTCATTTTATTATTAGTATTATTATTCTGGTGTTACAGGCATCAACAGCAAGATGGAGGAGAGGCGATTGAGATGGTATTAAAACGTTGGACGCAGAGCACCCGATCACATTGTGAACCAGGCAATCTCCCTGGATCTTCCTTGAATAACAACCAGAGGAAGACCAAAGAATTCGTGGGTGGTGCAAAAAGATAACCTGATGCAGAGGCACGGCCTGGGGGACATAGTCCGGGACAAAAGAGCATACAACCTGAGGACGAGGAGAGCTGACCCCAACAGTCTTCGTAGACAGTGAGTTGGGATGGAGCCAGGGAGAAGAAGATTATTATTATTATGGAAATAAGCTAACCACTGCCAATTCATATTATTTTCCGTTAACCATTCTGGAAGACTGGAATAAGTTGGCAAAAGCCATATCGCCAATAAATTATAATTTTTTTATTATTGTTCCAGAATTTATTGTAATTGCAATCAATGTTTCCCCTATTTTTTTCATTGTGTGTGCAGCCCATCAACTTATGTTATATGTGCAAGAAATAAAGAGGGAAATGCGTAAATATGCATATTATGCATACATATAAATTACTCGTACATAATATGCATACATATAAATAATCTGAATGTATAATAAATAAAAAATCATGGTCACCCTTCTACACTATTCTTTCCTTACGGCGCTTGGACTCTATATGGTGTTTCCATGTTCCGCACACATCTCAAAGAAAGGAATCTGAGAACCCATCATAAAATATCAAATAAAATATATAATTGCGCTAAACAAAATACGGTTACAAGTTTCCTTCTTTGAGATGTGTGCGGAAGATGGAAACATGTGTGTGGACAATTTTTAACAGATGTGCGGCCACACACGCGCACACCTTATAAGGAATGTTGATTGCAATATACATACTACATGGAAATTAAATTATTGATGACTCAACAAAGCAGATTTCGAGATTTGATCTTCCTTAATGTTTATGGACCAGACTAAGCAGATATGCATCATTGTTATAACTATACTTCTTCTTCTTATTTTAGGCCTTTTGACCTGTTATGGTCCTGCATCATTGTTTGCCTCCTGTAACCTCGACTGCCAGCTGTCTTTCCATCTTTTGGGAGGTCGTCCTGGAGGTCTGCTTGCTCGGGGGATACTGTCCCTGACCATTCTTATGGCTCTTGGTTCCGCCATTCTGGATACGTGTTCGTTCCAGAACCTTCTCCTCTGTTGTCCCCATCTGACAATATCTTCAACTTCGCACATCCTTCGGATTTCTGTGTTTCGTACTCTATCACGAAGGGTTTTGCCAGCGATACTCCTGAGTACCTTCATTTCGTTGATTCGAAGGAGATTTTTGGTTCTGACAGTGTCGGCTCTGGACTCTTTGCTGTATGTCATTATGGGGCAGACACAGGTCTTGTATATCCTCACCTTGCTTTGGATGTTCATATACTTGTTTTTCCAGATAGTGTTCTTTAAACATCCGGAAGTAGCTGCGGCCTTTTATGATTGTTTATAACTATACGTACCATTAAAAGAGTCACTCTTAGTTTTTTTACTTGTCTGAAACACTTTTTTCAGGTATTTTCAGGAATTGGTTCATTATCTCATAGATGAAAGTGGAATATGGAAGTCATCATATTTGATATAAACTTATATAAGTTGTTTTAATAAACTTTACAGATAGCTGCACGTCCAGGTGCACACAAACTCCGCTGTCTCTTCCGAGTCTCTTTCGTTCCGATCTCCGCAGCAGAACTGGCCCAGAAAGACCTTAACTCGATGGACTATCTCTATATGCAGTGCTGCAATGACGTGGCTCAGGAGAGATTCGCTCCGGAGTTGCAGCCAGATGTAGCTCTGAGGCTGGCTGCGTTGCATATGCATCAACATGCGCTTGCACACAATATGTCTCCTGCTAAATTGACAGTCAAAGCTGTCGAGTAAGTTGAAACATTATTTTTAGATTTATTAAATACACTCTATGTTAGATATAAATCAATCCAGCAGTCCTTCTTTTTCTTCAGTTTCAATCCTGGGGATTGGTTAGCAGCAAAGCTCTGCATCTCCTCTTCTACTCCGCTCGGTCTTCAGCTATCCTCTTGAGCTCTGTATAGAAGGTGCAGTACATATCGTGGCATATTTACTCAAGATACTCTCGGCGAGGACGCCCTCTGCCAATCGATCCCTAAATCATTCCCTCCAGTATATTATGCAGGAGATTTTCATGTCCCATCAATTCTGCACGCCTTTCCGATATGGTGTTTGACAGGTGCCTGGTTTCTTCGATCCTGCTGAGAACCTCGTCATTTGTAATGTGATCTCTCCAGGAAATCCTTAGGATTCGTCTATAGGTCCACATCTTGAACGCCAGCAATCCTATACCTTTGAAATCATGATTTAATATAATGAGAAAGAACAAGATAGAAGTGTCAGTCATGCGACACTTGCAGATAATAATCTACGTGGTGGCACGTCATCTACACAATGGGTATTATTAAGGATACGGCAAGCAAAAATTATAATCAAATACGAATATTTATTAAATGCATCGATAGTAGGAAAAATTAAATTTCTCAAGGGCAATAAAAGTATAGAGCTACAGTACTGTGCGAATTAATGGAATAAAAGTTTTTTTTTTCATTATTTACGTATAGCAGCACTGTTATGTTAATTTTGACAGTTTTTTAGCACCAAAAAATATAATCTATAGTTCAATGATTCTTTGGGAGCTGATATTGGTGTTTGTTGGTGGATAATTGGTGTTTTTTTTTTTACATTTTCTCAATGAAGGAATCATTATGAATCACACCGAGGAAAAGAGAAAAGATTATAGATAACATTAAGTGAACACACTTCAATGACTCGCAAAAAGATTGCAAATTAGGCAGCTTTATTCCCTCGATTGAACGCGAATAGAATGAGGTGTCGAAAATGCTCACTTTCGTCTACTTGACATTCCATTTTGAGGGCTTGTAATCAAATAATATAATATATGTAACGTAAAAGCAAACACAATATCTTGTAAAGCAGAAAATTTTCTTTCAAATGACGTATAACATTTAACATTTTGTTTTATTTTTGGTGCTCGTTTTTAAATTGAAAAAAAAAAACGGACACAACTTATGTTAACACCGAATACTTTCTAATGTACACAATTTATTGGTCTTGATAAGTTTATTAGAAGTCCACTGGTCGTCCGGAACGCTCCATGTCTTTCAGGTCTAAATTACCGCCTTTGAAACGCAAAAATCATCGACGAGCTGTCCTTTCATTCATAGCATCTTCACCGTACACTTCGCAAATATCTCGCAAGCAGCTTTGGCAGCTTTATTCCTTCGATTGAATGCGAATAGAATGAGGTGTCGAAAATGCTCACTTTCGTCTACTTGACATTCCATTTTGAGGGCTTGTAATCAAATAATATAATATATGTAACGTAAAAGCAAACACAATATTTTGTAGAGCAGAAAATTTTCTTTCGAATGACGCATAACATTTACCATTTTGTTTTATTTTTGGTGTTCATTTTTAAATTGAAAAAAAAAAAATGGACATTTTGTTTTTGTAATTATAATTAATAAAATACAAAGAGTAAGGAAGTTTTATATTTTTTTACTAAATTGAACTCAAAATGTATAATCATAACACTCGGTATAATTTTAAAACCTTGACTGAACTTAAGGTGGAGCTTAAAAGTATGTTTTAAGCCAAAAAATTGCTTACAACACAGTGACATCTTCAAGACACTCTGTTGGGTAATTTGATATGCATTAAAAAATTGCTTACAACGTTGACATCTTCAAGACACTCTGTTGGGTAATTTGATACGCATTAAAAAATTGCTTACAACGTTGACATTTTCAAGACACTCTGTTGGGTAATTTGATATGCATTAAAAAATTACTTACAACGTTGACATCTTCAAGACACTCTGTTGGGTAATTTGATACGCATTAAAAAATTGCTTACAACGTTGACATCTTCAAGACACTCTGTTGGGTAATTTGATACGCATTAAAAAATTGCTTACAACGTTGACATCTTCAAGACACTCTGTTGGGTAATTTGATATGCATTAAAAAATTGCTTACAACGTTGACATCTTCAAGACACTCTGTTGGGTAATTTGATATGCATTAAAAAATTGCTTACAACGTTGACATCTTCAAGACACTCTGTTGGGTAATTTGATACGCATTAAAAAATAAACTTAAAAATACCTTTATAAGTTTATTATTTAATCTCAATAATAAAAAAGCATATCTGATTAAGCTAATCAAATAAAAATTAGATTTACTCAACCAAATAAAATTGTGTAATTCAAATTTAGCCAGATGATATTACAACATGAAAATTCTTAATTACGAGTACTTCGGTGACGGTCAAAAACTTGTCTCGTATAAGCAAAAACGTTGTCGTTACTAGAACCCTGCTTCGTTGTCGTTACTAAATACTTGACGTATGACATATACGTCAAGTATTAACATAAAAAAATGTACTAACTTGAATTAAATTATATACACAAATGACATAAAAAACTTTTAATTTCTAGTCAGTAAAATAACGTGTTTCATTCCTGATTTTTCTTTTCCTTTCCTCTCCACCATCCTTTCCTTTCCTTTTGATTGATGATATCTCACTTTATATGAAAAATAATGTTCGGGTGATTGTCCGTCTTTGTGGGGTTCGTGAGCATGTTCTCGCGTATATGTTTATGGATTTCGTAGGGATGGATAGTCATTTGAATGATTTATGTGAACACGTAACTTGCTTCATTTACTTTTGTCTGATTGGTTGGAAGAGATTGCCACCTGGCAATAAACCCGCCAGATTGTATTACAATAAAAGTGTTAAATAAATAAATAAATTTAATATATTGTATTAGCACATATGCGCAATGAAAGTTTCTGAGATTTTAAATTGAAAAAAAAAAAAATGGACACAACTTATGTTAACACCTAATACTTTCTAATATACACAATTTATTGGTCTTGATTGGTTTATTAGATTGTTATTTTTTTCTTAAATGTCGATTAATTGTAACATTTGTTGTTTCAGACGTGAATTTGGTTTGGAAAGATTCGTGCCTTGTGGTTTATTAGAAACTATGAAACGGAAGGAACTGAGAAGGTTAATAGCCCATTTTCTCAAACTAAATGCTCAAATGACAGGAAATCAACAGAAATATCTCTCGCAGTTACAGGTAATATAATGAACCATTACTTAGGTTAACCCAAAGTTTGTAAACAAAGTAATGAAATACTTGGGGCTTAGTTATTATATAATGAAGAGATAAAATAGATGAATGGATCGGAAATGTAAAGAAAATAAATATATCTGGAGTACTTATAGGTCTACAGGGATTAAAATTAAGGAGAAAGAAAATCAGAAAGGCCTAATACATAATTTATCAACCTGTAGGTCATGATCCCCAAGAAGGTCATAAAAATAAAAATAACTTAAGTGTACAAAAGGAAAATAACTTATTTCCTTAGAAAATGTTTTTTTTTTGTACACAAGTTTTGCCTTGAATGATCAGGTGCAGTAATTTGTACTTTTCTCCTCTAAGTACATGGCCCAAATAGGACACCTTTCAGATTTTAATATTAGTCAGCAACTCTATCAACTTTGGCTCTTTCAAGAACCCTTGTGCTGCTGACCATATCCGTCCAGGGTATCCGTAGCATTCTCCGGTGAATCCATATTTCGAATGCTTCCAGTCAGTTCATACTACCAACTTTGAGGGTCCATGATTCCATTCCATGCAATAACACTGACCAAACGTAGCATTTGACTAACCGTTGTCGTCGAAGTTTCAAGTTTAGATTATCATCGCAGAATACGCTTCTCATTTTGTTAAAAGCCGCATGAGTTGATTCAATTCTGCACTTGACTTCGGTTTCTAGGTCGAAGTCTTCCACTAGGATACTTCCGAGGTGATTACATTTTTCACTCTCTCTATATCAGCACTTCCAGGGTATCCGTAGCATTCTCCGGTGCATCCACATTTCGAATAAGGGAACACTTTGAGATAAATAATTAACTACAGAAGACTCTTGATCATCCGCGGTCACATAAACCGGATTACGGATTAGCTGGAGCAGTAAAAAACCAATTGATTTATATCATTTTGAAATATTATTTAAAATAAAGTACACTTTTAAAAATCAAAAAGAAACTCGTTAAAAATCATAAATTTAATGACATCTATAAACATATCTATAGTATGAATGAAGCATAGTTTTATTTATAAAGAACACAGTATACAAAAAAAAACCAAGTCACATAAAGCCAAATTTTTACACTAATTTCGATATCTGAAAACTTCTATTCAAAGGTAAAGACAAAAATGGAATACTTAGCAACAGTTGTGTGTATAAACTTTTATTCACCTCACGACTGTGCACAGTTACAACAGGACCTAGACTCCCTAGTCTCCTGGAGTGAGCAAAATCATCTCCTGTTCAACATTAATACATGTGTCTGTGTATCTTATAGTCGATCGTTTACACCAATCCACCATCAGTATACTATACAGGGAGTGGCACTAAACAGAGTTTCTGAATTCAAAGATTTAGACGTAACCTTTGATGTCGGACTCAAGTTCGTTAACCATGTCTCACATTTGATATCGGACTGTTACAAACTACTCGGTTTTATAATGAGAATATCAAGAGAATTTAACAGCACCGATATCCTCCGAAACTTATATAATTATCTAATTAGAATATGCATCTATGGTTTGGGCTCCTCATCAGCTTAGCGTAGAGATTTTTGGGATATAACGGTTCACCAGATGTTCAGATCGATGTACTGACTTAGAAATTTCTAGGGCCTCTAATCTGTCCAATTTATTTCCGTTACTACTGAATGTAAGAATTTGGCATCATCGATAGAAAAAGTATGGTTTTCACGGTGACAATGATTAGCCATTTCAGAATAAATTAGAGGATTTGTTAAGGCGGATTTGTGTTCACGAAATCTCTTTTCAAAAGAGCTTCTTGTCTTTCCTATATAGAAATTATCACAGTCAGCACATAAAAGTTTATACACACCACTGTTTCTAAGTATTCCATTTAACAGTGTTTGATAAAAATAAATTACAATGTCTTTAAACCTCCACAATGTTAATGCCTTAACTATAAACAATACATAAAGGAAATAAATTGGACAGTAGCCAACGTCTTAACTTGTTTAAATTTTTTACTATATGTTTGATATTTCAATAAGGGTTGGTTTGGTTCACGTGTTGGAGCACCCTTGAAGATAATGTTTTGTGAACTACACTATGTAATTTTTTAAAATTATTATTATCTTATATTTTATAAATTAAGTAAATAAATATAGGTTTATTGATAGCAAAATTGTATGTACATAATATATTTAAATATACTTCAAGAACACATAAATTGCAGAGAATACATTCAAGACAGAAGCTACCAAAATGTCTGGGCTCATCTAATAACATCCCCCCGGCGGCCAAGATACACCCCACTAATATAGGGCGAGCACAGCCATGGGGACACCAGATGTTTTACACCCCACACCCTTGCACATGTATTATAGAATAAAAAGGAAAGAAAAAATTAGAAAATAAATATGGTAGATGGTAGAAAAAAATAGAAAATAAATATGGTAGATGGTAGAAAAAAAAAACAAATCCACAAATACCGCCTCAGATTAATTCAAACGAACAAATAAAGGTTCCCTGACAGCAACACAATGTGTACATATATATAGTAAATTCCTTCCGACTATCGCACACACATCTCAAAACGAACTGCAGAAAACACTTTTAAGATAGAAGACATTAAAAGGTCCGGCCTCATCCCACAAACATTCCCTCGGCTGAGATACACCCCACTAATGTAGCGTGAGCCCGATTGCAAGAACATCGGGGGGCTTTCAGCCCACACTCCTGTACATTTTGACTAAAAAAAACAAAACATATGACAGAAAACAAAATAAAAAGTAAACCCACATATCAGGTTAACTGTCGACAAGAACGAAAAATTTTCTATTATATAGACTGGTCTCTTCTGCTACTGTGTTTTCCATATCCTCATTCCTTAACTCCTATCCCCATTAGTACATCCCTCCTGCTTCCACTTAACATCCACAAATGCACATTTCCTCTTGGACTTAGTATTACACCTCAAAACACTATGTGTTGGCAGCAGAGCTCACAATATATATACAACATGTATACAATAATGCGGTACGGAAGGCAATGATAAACCACCGCATTATTTTTCCCAAGTAAACCACATGAATGTTATTAAATTATGTATGGTTTTATTTCTTTCAGGCAAAACTTCATTATCTGGATATAATATCAAGTTTGCCGAGTTACGGGGCCAAGTGTTTCAGTAGCAATCAGCCGGAGAGGGTTCTCTTAGTCAGTCCGAGATTTGGACTTAGTCAAATTGCTGGCATAAGAAACTCCATCGTAAGTATATTTCGTACTCCAATTTTTAAAAATTTCAATGAATAACTTTGTCTTCAAATTATCCATTATACTTCTGTTGTCTAGTTTCCTACTATCTATATTAAATAACCATTAATTCCTTTATTTGTATGATACTTCTCAATGTATTTGGAAATATTTTGATATTCTGCAAGAATATCAAAGAACTCTTTCTTCGAGTAACTGTTTTCCAAAGAAAACCATTAAATAACGAAAAATCTTCTACAATTGTTTTCTTATTACTTAGTAGAAGAAAAAAAATCTCATGAAACGTCAATCTGTAATATTTTATTAACCCTTCCTTCCCTGTGATGTGTAACTAGTACACATTGCTTCTAAAAACTTTAATATCTCTATAAATATAATAAATACTGGGTTCAGATTTTAGGTATTCCTCCGTAATACATTAACGCATTGAATAAGAAAAATAATATTAATAACAATTAGCACTTATCGGCCACATCAGAGATATTTTGTGAAAATCGGGAATAAATTCACCAATACAACCGAACGTGTGCCAGTGTGGGATGTAGGTATATTTATTTTAAAAAACCGCTATGGGTGAGGAAGCGATGCTATTCACGTCTCACTCTACTTTGGTATATGGGAACGCAAGAAATAGAATCTCAGTTCGCTCGCTTCACTAACTCGCGGGCTTTCGTTTGAGGTGGTCGCTTCGCCCGTTTTGTGAACGTCGGCCGATGTTTTTTTCATGTTTTCAGCAATTAAATTTCAATTATCACTTTTGATTTCAAATTTAATTAATTTAAGCGATTGACTATGAATATTATTATTTTTCCGATTTTAAATCACTCATTTTTACATGTGTATTGAATACACAGTACCGGAACGCTTGGATTTTTTTAGCACAGGAAGGGAAAGGTTAAACAAGTCTACATTGAATCTTTAATAAATGGTATGTTATATAATATATACAAATCTGTGAATGATCCTTTGTAAAAGAAATGTTTCTAGAATATTTAATAATAAATTACTTTTTTATTACACATGTTTCTACCTCTTAAACTGAGGCTCTCTTCAGACGGAATGATCCCAGTTTGTTATGAGATCAGTGCTTATATATCAGACTGATGTGATGTTACTTTACTATGGACTGTCTACAGCAAAAGTTTGATTGGTTTGGATACTGAAGATAGCTTCAGGATAGAAGGTAGAAACACGTTTGGGAAATAATGTAATATCAAAATAAACATATTTATTAATTTTTTTAACACTTTTATTGCCAATACAATCTGGCGGGTTTATTGCCAATATTTTCCAGATAAAAGTAAATGAAGCAAGTTACATGGTCGCAAAAAACCTTCAAATGACTATCCACCCCCACGAAATCTATAAACACATACGTGAGCTTACGTCCGCAAACCCTACAAAGACGGACAACCACCCGAACATTCCTTTTCATATGAAGTAAGATATCATCAATCAAAAGAAAAGAAAGGGATGGTGGAGAGGATAGAAAAAAATCAGGAATACATACATATTACTGACTATAACACGTCATATTACTGACTAGAAATTAAGTTTTTTCACTCGCTTCTTTAAGCATGTCAACATAAGATATATAAGCAAAATAACAAAGTAATTTATCGATAAATATTCTAAAATAAAGTTCCACAAAGTTAAAGTTAAAACGTTTAATAAAATGTTTCTAATTTAAAAGCTAAATTTTTTTTTTGTATCGTGTGATTATGGTGGGATTTGTTATACTTATGACCAATCTTACCCCTAATTTTTTCATTGTGTGTGTGGCCCATCAACTTCAATATGCAAGAAAAAAAGAGGCTCCTTAGGCGCGTGAACTCTATATGGTGTTTCCATGTTCCGCACACATCTCAAAGAAAGGAACCTGAGAACCCATCATGAAATATTAAATAAAATATATAATTGTGCAAAACAAAATATGGTTACAAGTTCCTTTCTTTGCGATGTGTGCGGAAGATGCAAACATGTGTGAGGACAATTTTTAATAGATGTGCGGCCGCACACGCACACACCTAAGAGTAGAGGGAACGTTGCTTATGACTGATCTGTGTATGTTTCTTTAACTATCTGCCTTAGAACAGGCATATGCCTAGTTAGGCAGGGGACTGCTTTGTATATCATCATCATCATCGTCAACCAGGGTCGATCCACTGCTGGATGAAGCTCTTCCCAAGTTGACTCCAAATAGTTCGGTTTTTTGCTCGTTGATGCCATGTTATGCTGCCATGCTTCCTGACTTCATCTATTCAGCGTACTTTCGGTCTTCTTCAGGACCTCTTGGGTACCATTGGATTATTTCAGATGTCCATTGGGAGTTTGACATTCTGGCTACGTGTCCTGCCCATTGCCATTTCATTCTTTTGCACACCTTTATAACGTCTTCTACCTTTGTTATATTACGAATCCAGGTGTTTTGTTTACGGTCTCTTTTAGTATATCCCAACATGCATCTCTCCATGCCCCTTTGTGTGGTCTGGAGCTTTTGTGTGTTCTTTACTGTGAGCATCCATGTCTCGCAGCCATGCATAAGTACTGGGAGAATGCACTGGTTATAGACCCTTTGCTTCAAGGATATTGGGAGATTACTTTTTAAGATGTTGTTCAAACGTCTAAATGAGCTCCACACTAGTTTTGTCCTTCGTGCTATTTCCTCCGATATGCCACCTACAAAGGAAATAAGTTGGCCCAGATACACAGCGGCTTTCCATCTATGTTTATTGGTTTTGGGGTAGCAAAGCTGTTCATCATATATATATATGCTTTGTATATATCGTTGTATAAATTAAAAAGTATAAATAAATAAAAATGAAACGTCAGTATTTTTTAATTATTTTAAATTTTTATTGTTATTTGTTTAGCCGACGCTGATATCAAACCTTGAAGATTTGGTTGCTGTGAGACTGACAAGGGAGGACGAGCTGTCGTACAACGTGACCATATACCTGCAGAGGGAACGGGTCCTATCCTTCAGCATGGAGGACAGGGATGGTGCTGAGTTAGCTCTGGTTCTGAATGGGTAAAAAATATTCTTTTTAAATTGTTTTATTTATTTATTTATATATGAACGATGAAGTGGCAATAAGCAGGACACGTAGCCAGAATGTCAGACTCCCGATTGGCATTCGAAATAATCCAATGGTACCCAAGAGGCATAAAGAAAACCCAGAAAAAGTAAAAGTAAAAAAATAAAATGAAAGTAAGTTAATTTATCATATTAATTGTTTAGGCATGGCAGATTCTACCTATAGGAAACATTAAATAACAATAATGGAATTTTTCAACATTAAAAATAAATATAAGTGCAAGTATTATAAAGTAAAAATGTTCGTCAGCTTTAATTAGATTATAGCACATAAAAATAAAATGAATGTAAGATTATTTAACATATTAATGTATCATAATTACAATGCCAAATAATAAAGTTTTAAAATAATAGTGGATGGAGTGATACTAAATTCTAGGAAACTTTAAGTTTTAACAAAGTACATTCTAAGCTTTCGAAACATTTTGAATTATACATTACATTAGACAAACATCGCACTTCTAATTTCGACATGGTAGTGTTTTTCTAATCACCGCGTATTTTAATAACAATACAAAAGTGTGCTCTGCGCGAACCAATCGTGTGGCATTCTAAAACCAATACCACTACATAAGTTGTGTAATACAGAGAGTGTTACTCACACTATTGCAAAATGACGCTTCTGGCTGAATGATGTATACATTGATAAATAAATTGAAAAAGAAAGATCTCATTTATCTATATATAATATTATATAAACTTCTTGGAAGCTAAAACTTGAAAAAATGTTTCTGTAATGAATATTATATATTGGGTGTTAACATAAGTTGTGTCCGTTTTTTTTCAAATTTAAAAATGAGCACCAAAAGTAAAACAAAATGGTTGAGGTTATACGTCGTTCGAAAGAAAATTTCCTGCTCTTCAAGATACTGTGTTTGTTTTTACGTTATATATTTTATTTTATTTGATTACAAGCCTTCAAAATGGAATGTCAAGTAGACGAAAGTGAGTATTTTCGACACCTCCGTCTGTTCGCGTTCAACCGAGGGAATAAAGCTGCCAAAGCTGCTCGCGATATTTGCGAAGTGTATGGTGAAGATCCTATGAATTAAAGGACAGCTCATAAAGAATTTTTGCGTTTCAAAGACAGTAATTTTGGCCTGAAAGACAGGGAGTTCCGGACGACCAGTGGACTTTGATGAGGACCGCTTAAACCGTATTATTTATGAAGATTCCCTTCAAACCACTGTAGAATTGGCTGAGCAGATGAATTGTTGTCACATAACTGAACCGCCATCTTAAATCAATGGGAAAAGTCCAGAAATTCGGCACATGGGTTCCACATGTTTTGAGTGAAAACAACAAAAATCAACGTTCGACAATTTCTGTTGGTTTGCTCGCGCGTCATGGAGCTATGCATGGCCTCAAGCAAAAGTTCATTTACCGCATCATTACTGGTGATGAAAAATGGTTTGAAAATGGTGATGAAAAATGTTTGAAGGGGATCTTCATGAATAATATGGTTTAAGCGGTCCTTATCGAAATCCACTGGTCGTTTGGAATGCTCCATGTCTTTCAGGTCGAAATTACTGTCTTTGAAACGTAAAAACCATCGATAAGCTGTCCTTTCATTCATAGCATCTTCACCGTACACTTCGCAAATATCGCGAGCAGCTTTATTCCCTCGATTGAACGCGAACAGAAGGAAGTGTCGAAAATGCTCACTTTCGTCTACTTGACATTCCATTTTGAAGGCTTGTAATCAAATAAAATACTATATATGTAACGTAAAAGCAAACACAATATCTTGTAGAGCAGAAAATTTTCTTTCGAATGACGTATAACCTTTACCATTTTGTTTTACTTTTGGTGCACATTTTTAAATTGGAAAAAAACGGAAACAATTTATGTTAACACTTAATACTAGGGTATACTTTTTTTTTAAATATTGTCAAATTTAATGTTGTTTATTTTCTTTTTTCAGATATTACCGATTGGCTACAGGTCGAGAGTTAGAAATTGACCAAGAAAGGGAACCGATTCCTGATGATATTGGTAAAACTTTTTTCTTACACTTTTCTGTTTAAATATTTGAATATCAGAAAGATTGCATCGACATTAGGAATATTCCCTTTCGCAAACTGCCTTCCGAAAGGGAATATTCCCAATCTAATTAAGATAATAAGGGTACCCAATCTAATTAACCTGTACACCGCGTTAAAATTCAAATTCCACGAATCCTGTGCGCGGCACAATTTCGGCGTTTTTTAACCTTTCCTTCCCTGTGTTGGGTATCTTCTACACGTTGCTTCTAATAACCATCAATATCTCTAAAAGTATAATAAATACAAGGTTAAGATTTTAGGTATTCCTCCATAATATATTTACTCATTGATTTAAAAAATAATATTAATAATAATCAGAATTTATCGACTACATCGTAAGTATTTCGTGAATATCGGAAACAAATTCACATTTAAACGCTGTGAGTGCCTCGATCTTGGGTCTTGACGATAGGTGAAGAGTATGCAGGAAGCGCGACACTATATTCGCATCTCACTTTTGCATACGTCACTGAATAGCGAGGAGCTCAATTGTCTCAACCTCGCAAGTGTAAGCCACGCCCGAGTTAGCCACCAACCCTGCCGCGCCGCAGTAGCTGTTGAGCTGGCAACGAGACTAGATCTACGCCCGTTCCGTGAGCGTTGCCAGATGGTTTTTTAATGTTTTCAGCAAATAAATTTCAATTATTATAATTTTTAACTTCAATTATAATTAATTAAGGGGATTATCTATGAATGTTCTTATTTTTCCGATTTAAAATCGCTACTTTTTGATCGCGTACTCACTACCCAACACCGGAGCACGCGTTTCAATTTTATCACCGTAAGGGAAGGGTTAATATCTAAGTTTAAACGCGTATTTTGTTTAGAACCACTGATATTTGATTACATCACCAAGGAAACATGACATTCAAGTAATTTTATGATAATAAATAATAGTCATTACTCTTAAGGAGACTCATTAACACGTTCCGCGCCGCGTAGGTCACCGGTGACCTACCATGTTTTTGACCAGGGCGCCACATAGGTCACCGGTGACCTACGTGTTTTTTTTTTATAAACAGTCACAGTGCGCCAGCGGACACATTTACTACGAATTTTAACATTGAATGTGACCTATACGGCGCCCCTGAATATAATGCACATAAAAACTTCCAAAATTTTGTTTGAAAATGCAATTATTTTTAATAAACCTCCAGGTGTACATGAGCAAGCTATTACGGTTTATTTTTTTCAAGGATAAACTAGCCTCTACATTTAGGCTAGGGGGTATAGAAGAGATTCCAGGGATAACATAATGAATGGGACCATCCATTTGTCCCACTCCGGAAATTTATGAGGGTGCATTGTCTATGCAACATTGTGACCCTTTTTTTTGGAGCTATTGTCTCAGTAATCATAAGAGATTATTATGTTATGGCGTAACACTATAGCATATTACATAAATAAATAAAAAATATAATCAGTAATAAATTAGGCATGCTACAATTTGTTTCAACTACAAAAGTTTATGTTGTATATACATGTATTACCGTACGACGCCGCGTAGGTCACCGGTGACCTACGCTCACAATATCACCTAAAATCAGTTTATTTTTTAAAATAAATCATTATTTATGAAGCCTATATATGTATACATAATATAAACTATAATTTGTTTAGTGGCGCAGGTACTCATTTTCTCAAAATGTACTGCGGCACGCAACGTGTTAAATAAAGGAGATAAACTAAACATTACGTAAAATACACAAAGGAATGCTACAGATCAGATCACAGGCGTTTGTGCTTCCCGCGAGGAACACGTTAAGATAAGAAGGTTCCTAATTCCAATTAAGATAATTATCTTATTAAAAAAAAAAGTTTCCAGTCTGGTTTTCACTTAAGGGGTGTTCTACTCTAGAGGCGTGAATTTCAGGCGTTTTTTCAGACTAAATAAAAAAAAAAAACAAAAAAAAATATTTTCGTATTTGTGCATTCTTTTACAGTTTGTTTATTGATGATTTGAGAATGTATAAAAAAAAATTTGAAAAAAAAAAATTAAATTTAACATGTTATCGGCTGTTATATCTTGAGAAGAAAAAAATTACAAAATTATGATTGAATTTTAATTATTACTTCAATATATCAAAATAGTTTTTTTGAATCTCATATAAAAATATGAATTCAGCTTATTAATATTGTAGCTTAGTAATATGTGAATTAATGAGTAAGCAAGACTTTATTTTTGTCAAATCAGACTCCTGTGTGATTTCTTATTAAATATATAAAGCATGATGTCATTTGACAAGAGAAATATACAAAAACATACTGGTTTGAGTGGCCAGTTTCAATTTTAACATGGCGGTTGTAAAAGAATTAATAACATTCAGATGATAAATTGAAATTTTCCATTTCATGTTTACGAACCACAGTTGACCGCTGGTAACTGTAACCATGGGAATCGGAACCACATACTACTGTATCTGAACTTAAAGCTGTTAGTCCAGAGATAACATTTACCAAGATTTTCAGCAGATCGCTTTAACCTTTCCTTCCCTGTGTTGGGTATCTTCTACACGTTGCATCTAATAACCATCAATATCTCTATAAATATAATAAATACAAGGTTAAGATTTTAGGTATTCCTCCATAATATATTTACCCATTGATTTCAAAAATAATGTTAATAATAATCAGAATCTATCGACTACATCGTAGGTGTTTTGTAAAGATCGAAAACAAATTCGCATTTAAATGCTGTGAGTGCCTCGATCTTGGGTCTTGACGATAGGTGAAGAGTATGCGGGAAGCGCGACACTATATTCGCATCTCACTCTTGCATACTCCACTGAATTGCGAGGAGCTGAATTGTCTCAACGTCGCAAGCATAAGCGTAAGCGCCGGGGTATGCGACTGACGTTCCGCGCCACTAGTAGCTTCTAGGCTTGCAAATAGGTTAGACGTACGCCCGTTCCGTGAGCGTTGCCAGATGGTTTTTTAATGTTTTCAGCAAATAAATCTCAATTATTATAATTTTTAACTTCAATTTTAATTAATTAAGAGGATTATCTATGAATGTTCTTATTTTTCCGATTTAAAATCGCTAATTTTTGATTGCGTACTCACTACCCAACACCGGAGCACACGTATTATTTTTATCACCGTTAGGGAAGGGTTAAAGTTGTCAAGTTCATAATAAATCATAGTTGAGAGAGTTCAAAAAAGATTATTGCAACATGTTTATTGCAAAAAGTGTGGATTTTATCTATGGTTGTATCCCATATTTTTTTAATGGGTATACTTGGATATTATTCCTTGAATGTTACAAGAGATCTAAGCACCTATTTTTACATATAAAAATTGCTTTCAGGAAAAATAGCAAACCTTTTGTAGATTTACAAACTTTGTTTAATCCCTTAAGTGCCAGAAGTTATTAGTATGGCTGTACCCAGCAGGCTGGGATTTTTTCAACAAAAATAAAACCTAAAAAAATCATATTTTTTGTATACAGATATAAATGATATTATGAAAACTTACTAAATATATACATCGTGGGGCGTTTGAGCTGCCGTTCACTCAGAAAAACACAGTTTAAATATTCACAAAATGTCAGGGTTGTCACAACTTGACACAGAAAACACGTTTACTTATAAATATAGTGGAATATAATATACTTTGTAAACTTAAATCAACAAATTATCTGTATGATGTATAATAAAGCACAAAAGGTAAATAAACTATAAAATAAAACCATAAAAAGTCCATATAAATGTCGTATTATGCCGCAAAACTACCGCCAATAACCAAAGAATACATGAAAACACACTTTGTAAATAAATACTTTGAAAAATTAACAAAAATAACGCACAAAAGTTAAAAATCAACCATTGAACAACACTACAAACGAAGTCGTTATAAGTCGTCGCAATTACGTCTCAAAAAACTGTAGTCGGTAACCCTGTATCAGAGACACGTATTGACTGTCATTGAAAGCTTTTAGAAAGATGACTGTAACTTTGATAATATCGGTAAATTGTAATATTTAAGTGTTTCTTGACCATCCCAATAGATGTCTCTATGTGTTATAATTTATAAATTATTACAATTGGATTTGATATTAGCTTGTGACAAGCTCAAAGGAGAGCGCGTTTACGCGTTCATTTTGTATGGCCGGCCTGGCGAGCACTGAATCGGAGAGTGCGTCAATGCGCTCGTGGCAGTGAACCGGTTAATATACTGGACATTTGTTTACGCCATCGTGAATTAAGGTTGTTTTCAGTGCGATATTCACAAACTCAGCTCTTAAAAGCATCACCACTCGCACACGGAATGATCTTGTTGAATAAATTTTAATTAAACTCTTTAATTAACTTTGTAGATAGATCAAAGTAACTTTGCAAGCACGAGTAACATTGATACTGTTGTCATTATATAATACTATAACATTTTAAGACTTTATTATTTAATTTATTTTATTAACTTTATGGGATTGAAAATCAAATGTTAAATAAAATTAATTAATTACCTAATTAAAATTGTTGTTGTTATTTATTTACTGTATTGGCCCGACTATAGGGCAACCCCTATTTTATAATCTGCTTTTTGGAGAAAAAAACATTTCCCTCACCATTATAATTTCTGCGCTAAAGTTGCAAAGCATCACCGTGAACTCAACCCATATCGAACCATCATTCGCCTGCACCAACCCATGCTGGCTTTAAAATTATCTTCTGGTATATTTTCGTTTCTTGCGATTTCGCAAGCTTTCAACTGCAATGCTTCTCTTGTTATGGGGAACACCGTTCCGCGTATTTCCATGATGTAGTCTGCTACCTTTCTGTCAATCAATTCAAATCATCCTTTCTTAGGACCCCGAATGCTTTTTTTGAAGAATGGGCATTCATCAAGTCATGTTTTTGTAAACGCCAACGTCTAACATTATTTTTCGTGATACCAAATTATCTAGCAGCCACACAGTGGTTGGCTGTTTCTGCAGTACGCACCACCATAACCTTAAAATTGGAATCATAGGTTCTGCGTATTCCTTGATTTTTTCGAGGTCCTCGTCTTTCAATATGGTCAGTCATAATATGTTTTTAGGTAGCAAAGATGCAAAACGAAGCACAGTACAAAAAAAACATCTCAAAAACTGTCAGAAATGACTACGCACAGGCTATGTGTAAACAATGACGCCTTTTGAACGCTCTCATTATAATGTTGCCATATCGCTAATCGCCAGTAGTGAGTTTATTGTTACCCACAATGTTTGTGACTCGAATATAAGGTGAGCCCCCTATTTACGTGTCACCTTTTTAAATAAAAATCTCGCCTAATACGAGTAATCGGGCTAATACAGTGTGGCGGTCGCCCACTCGGAACACTGTGGGCATTCATACATACGGTCAATGAACGATGAAATGACCTTCGCATTCCTCGATAAATCTAAATAAACAAGTCCAAAGTTCACACGTCGGCCATTCAACCCATAGCCGAGCGGACCGCATTCCATACTAGAGAGAGAACGCACCACGCTTGTCTCGCCAGTTCCATATTTGAATGATACCTACATACAACAATTAATCGTTTTGCATTCGCAGAAACGAGACGTAGGCATATCGCGAGCGCATTCCCGCGCACATTCTAAAAAGATATAAATACCTACGTTACTAATAAAATTCCACTCTCTTTCTGCATTGCGATCTAACGTGTTTTATTATTTATCAATAAATCATCCTCATCGTCTCTTCCCTTAAGGTCAAGCTCCTAAAACGGTATTTAAGAATTATTATTAATTCAAAATGTATTTTGTGTTTCAGCTCCTCCATATCTGTCTCAACATAATGTGGTGCCTGCCAGATGGAGTTATGTAAACTGCGAAGACCCCAGCGTACTTTCCAGATCACATTACGTCACATTCGCCATGCCTCCGCCTTACCACTCTACACCCAAGATGAGTTTTAACGGACTGGATACAAATATGAATTCAGCTATCGCTAACAAAAATCATGCTAACGTATCCGTTAGTCCACTTATCGGATACGATAGAAAACAGGGAGGGAAGTTGACTAATTCCGTCTATGAGAATTACAATGAAAACGATCAAATGGAAGATTTCGGCAAATCGGAAAATCTCTGGATCGAAGACAATCTCGGTTTCGACTTTCAGAGTATACTCTCCATGGAAATATTGGAGACTGTCGCCGATCCTAAATTGGTCGAAGCGAGAAATGAAGAAATTCTGAAACGGGTAACCGAAATGCAAAAATTGGTCGAAAATTCGGAACAGTATTTGACGGAACAGGGTGAACTTGTTTATAAAAATAATCATATTAATGCTAATGATAATTTATGGCCAGAGACTAGTGTCGATAGATTAGAAAGCGATAATGAATCAAGTCATAGTCGTATGTCATCGCTTGATGATACTCCGGGAACCTTAAAGCATAGTGATTCATTAATATTATTAACCGAGACCATAAACCAAGGACTGAACGGTATCAATAATGGATTAAACTCTATAATTCCTCCTGGAAGTAAAACTCAAACTGAGGAACAGTTGAAAACTCGTCAAAGTCAAGGCCTTAGTGCTATTTTAAATAACTGTGGCCTTACTGATGCTTTAATGGCTCTTAATAACGATTTGTCTCAATCAGAGAGCGATAACGACTCGCTTTACACACCAACCAATAGCCCTATTCATAGACATCAGAATAAGAGTAATAATAGCGTACAAACTAAAGCTATAAGGACAAGTTTTGGTCTTCATAGTCCTGATAATCCTGGTTATAACTCTCAAGGACCAAGAGAACAAAATCTCCGAGAATACCTTCATCAGTTACGTGAAAATTCTAACAATTCTCAAAGCAGTGGTATTGTCAGTGAACTGACAGCAGATCTTTCGTCTGAAAATAGGGATAGTGCGTTGTTTAATGGAGATTTGATAAACATGATAGAATTAGATCCAGATCTTATTGATTTAACTCTTCTACCACCTCCACAAACTCCAGATGAATTAGACGGCTCATCTCATGTGCCTCAAGTTATCGCACCTGTACCATCGTCTTTTGCTGATAACAGCGAATCGTCTGGAAAACAGGAAAGTAAAAGAAATAACGATACTGCTGCAAACACAGATTTAGAAGAGTTTTTAGCTACCGTAGCTATTGAGCCGCCGACATTAAAAGTTACTCCCGCTGTTGAGCTAACACCTGAAGAAATAATGTCGTACATTATTCCTCCGCCTCCCGTTTCAAGTGGAAACGGAGTAAGTAAACAAGAAAATGTTTATTCAAACGAGTCTCAAATACGTCAGCACGAAAAAACTCAAGAACTCTTGAAAGCGTCTGCAAACGGACAAATAGTGAAGGGAAACGTAAGTGTAAGTGAAATAAGAGATATGTTTAATGCTAAAAGTTTAAGTCAGGCTCGTAATAGTTTGATATTGAATGAGAAAAATATTGAGAAAAGTAGTAACTTTGATATGACTGCGATTAATGTGGAATCCAAAGGGAAAGTTGGAACAAATGGGAAAAATTCAACAAATGGAAATGGACATATTATTGAATATCCCACGGTCGAAAGAAAGAGTATGTTTTCCTGCTGTGCTAAAGACAATAAACCTAAAGCGGAAGAAGTAGAGAGTGTAGGAAATGAAACTGATACGCATGAGAATGAACCCACACCTCCACCTAGAAATAGTGTTTTGGATAATGTCAAACCCCCTGAAAGGCCGCCTAAGAGTTTATTGGTTGCGAATAGTACGAGACCTCGATCCAATTCCTTTAGTTATAGTTTTAATGGACTACCACTTACCGAAGTTCCAGAAAATAGGTTCAACACCTTAAATAACAAGAAAATTAACTTTAAAATGGTCTGCGAACAAAATGGTGATGCATATAATGAAATCGATAATGGTTTTTCTAATGATGCAACTCCACCTTGTTTGCCTCCACGAGGAGAACCTAACTGTAGTATTCCTCCACACATTCTCATGCCTCCAAAGAAACCGCCTTTACCTCCCGTGCCCAGTTTAGAAGCTTTAAGAATGAAAGCGGCTCTGAAAAACTCTCCTAATTCCTTGAAGAATGGAAACGAACCAAGAGTAGCGAGCATAGGTTCACCTCATTTTCAGAGAAACCCAAACTTGTATCGGGATATCGAGTTAGAACATCAAAGCAATTTTGCTAACGCAGAATCTTCTCCTACAGTCACAAGGACAAGGACACTCTCTCAACCAGAATGCACCACACATTGCTTAAGTACTCCCGTCACTCCACTCGTACAAAATAAATCAGGTCATGTTCGATCGCATTCCGAGACCAAAAATACAATATTAAAAAATAAGGAAATGAACACGATTTTTTCACTTTGTTCTCCACAAATGAATAGAAAATTTACCGGGAATCCGACAAACCAGCCTGATTTACTTATAGGTTCTAAAATACAATCTAATACCGAGAGTAGAACAAAGACTTTTGATAGTGCAACATTGAGACCCGAACACAGTAATCTCCATTCAAAAATAAACCATGTTCGTTTCAAAGATCAGTGCACTTCTGAGAGTTTGAAGACTAATACTCTTCCGACACCACTCATGAGACAGAAGTTAGCCGCAGAATGTGCAATAGGTGGTAATGGTCATGTTGTTAATGTAGAAACATTGCTGCAGAAAACAGAAGTGGCTGTTGATGGACTTCTCGCTCGGTTGCATCAGGTGGCACAAAGTTGTTCTCATCAACACGCTCACGGAGGGGGAGAAGATATTGACGAAAGGAAATTCCAGGTGAATAAATCAATTTACTTTGTAAATTATTCTTAAAGGTCATTATTTTTTTAGTACCCTTATATTTCGAGATAAGACAACCCTTTTTGTATTACTATCTCATATAATGTATTACTATCTCATATAACATAATGTATTACTATCTCATATAAGAAGATCCACAAAGGTTTCTTTGTCTAGTTTGGAAATTCTAGGATGAGTCCTGTGACAGCTCACAAGTTTGCCCCAATACAACCTTGTAACGATGTTCAGTAATTTTAATTATTTTATCAACTTTAATATAAGTCTCAATTCTAATAAATAGCAAGTTATTTAGGTAAATACATTACATAAGGTTGTTTTGGGGCAAATTTGTGAGCTGTCACAGGACTCATCCTAGAATTTCCGAACTATAGTTCGTCTTCTCTTGGTAAGCTTTCTGTAGTTTTCTTACCAAATACGTTTTTTTAACATATGCAGATGCGGAGAAACACCTAATCTTATGGCCGCAGCCACTATCTTACCAACATAACAAATTAATTAATTAGAGTTTTTATTTCTTTTCTTGGAAGACATCCTCTTCTTCCTAGTGTCATGTCAGGTCCCCCCAACGTTGACTATCACCAAAGACTAAGTATCTTTGTTCCCGGCAGCCTGAAAAAGATCCCCGACGCTCCTTATGCCAGTCCAATCATGTATATTGCGGAGCCAGGAGATTTGCCTCCTACCAACACCTCTTCGACCCTCTACTTTGTCTTGGATGATCAGGCGCAGTAATTCGTACTTTTCTCCTCTAAGTACATGACCCAAATAGGACACCTTTCGGATTTTAATATTAGTCAGTAATTCAATCAACTTCGGCTCTTCGAAGAATCCTTGTGTTGCTGACCATATCCGTCCAGGGTATCCATAGCATTCTCCGGTGTATCCAAATTTCGAATGCTTCCAGTTGATTCATACTACTTACTTTGAGGGTCCATGATTCCACTCCATATAATAACACTGACCAAACGTAGCATTTGACTAACCGTTGTTGATGTTTCAAGTTTAGATTATCATCGCAGAATATGTTTCTCATCAACATACAAATATTATCCTCTCCAAAACTATAGAAGCCCGAATAAAAGGTTTCAAGTTTAGATTATCATCGCAGAATATGTTTCTCATCAACATACAAATATTATCCTCTCCAAAACTATAGAAGCCCGAATAAAAGGTTTCAAGTTTAGATTATCATCGCAGAATATGTTTCTCATCAACATACAAATATTATCCTCTCCAAAACTATAGAAGCCCGAATAAAAGGTTTCAAGTTTAGATTATCATCGCAGAATATGTTTCTCATCAACATACAAATATTATCCTCTCCAAAACTATAGAAGCCCGAATAAAAGGCTTCTCTTATTTTGTTGCTTACTTATTTGATTTTGTGGCAGGCTGCTAGAGATGAGTTGACAAAGGAAGCTGTAGCTCTGGTGACCGGGAGCCGAGCCCTGGTGGCGGCTCTTGCCGCTGGAGTGCCCCGTGGAGTGGCGGCCCCCTTAGCGGAGTGCCTCAATCCCCTCAGAAGACTTGCTGATCTCTCTCAGGTAATTCTCTTATATATCTTGTTTCGTATATCAATATAAAGCATAGGTTCTCATAGTGGGCGATAACGCCCCCTTTTGGGCGTTGGAGACTTTCAGGGGGGCAGTAGAAGACACAGAGAAAATTTGAGGGCGTTGAGACATTTTAAACATGGACATACCAGACTGGGTTTTGGATCCTTTTTCAAATGCCAACACAGCAGGATCATCCCAGTTAGAAGAACTAATAGAACTGACGACAAATGAGGAATTAAAAATTAAATTCAAGAATTTTGGCTGCAGAAGCTGATTTTGCAACTGTACCCAGGATTATGGTCGATTGTTCAACGATTTCTGATAGCATTACCATCTTCCTATTTAGCTGAACGTGATTTAGTGCTGTAGCAACATTGGTAACTAAAAAGATAAATCGGCTCCATGTTACTGAACGCGGCGACTTACGGTTGTTTTTAAGTAAAATCGAGCCTGATATTAACAAACTCCTTAAAATGCATCAAATTCAACCTTCTCATTAGATAAGTTATAAATTCAATGTCTTTTGAATGTTAACCCTTCCCTTACGGTGTTAAAATCCGGTGTTGGGTAGTGAGTACGCGATAAAAAATTAGCGATTTTAAATCGGAAAATAAGAACATTCATAGATAATCCCCTTAATTAATTATAATTGAAGTTAAAAATTATAATAATTGAGATTTATTTGCTGAAAACATTAAAAAACCATCTGGCAACGCTCACGGAACGGGCGTACGTCTAATCTATTTTCAAGTCCAGAAGATACTGCGGCGCGGAGCGGTGCCGCGGCGTGGCTTACGTTTGCGACGATTGAGACAATTGAGCTCCTCGCAATTCTGTGGAGTATGCAAGAGTGAGATGCGAATATAGTGTCGCGCTTCCCGCATACTATTCACCTATCGTCAAGACGAGGCACTCGCAGCTTTTAAATGCGAATTTGTTTTCGATCTTTACAAAACACCTACGATGTAGTCGATAAATTCTGATTATTATTAATATTATTTTTTAAATCAATGGGTAAATATATTATGGAGGAATACCTAAAATCTTAACCTTGTATTTATTATATTTATAGAGATATTGATGGTTATTAGAAGCAACGTGTAGAAGATACCCAACACAGGGAAGGAAAGGTTAATAAAAATACTTTTCAATATAATGAAGTATGCTTGTGTTTTAATTGTTCTCATTGAAACAGTCTTCTTTAAACTCAGAAATAGGCTAGGGCCATACCATACCATATCCTATCTTACGACTATAGTATATAATATTACACGTTTAAATATAATCGTGGCAATAGCTGTTTCAGATTCGCTAGTTAAACAAATTGGGGGGCTTTAGAAAAAAATATATTCTCAAAGTGGGCGGTTGGCAAAATAAGGTTGAGAACCTATGATATAAAGGGTCTTTCAAATTGGGCAGTTTTTTTAATTCAATTTGTTTTTGATTTTTTAAAACACAATTTGCTTTGATTTCAAAAAACTTTTTATTGGTCATTAAAGTATAATGTATGACATTTAAACACAATAAACAATATCCGCCAAATGTCCACCTCTTGCAGCTCCACAGACGTCCACTCTTTTGTCAAAATTTTCGATGATATTTTGGCATAATTGCGGTTCTAACTCACCAATAACGCGAATAATTTCGTCCTTCCGCTCAGGAATTGATTGGGGGTTATTCTTATAGACCTGGCTTCTCACGTAATTCCAGAGGAAATAGTCCAACGGTGTCAGATCACATGATCTTGGTGACCAATTAATTAACATCAGCGTTTCTTGAGATTGCAATACATAAAATAATTCAACAATTTGAATGCGTTGTATTGTATACGACTCCATTTTTATAAATTTCATACGTTACACTTCTCAAATGTCACAAGACCCTGACAAGTTCCCGACGCCATCTGTGTTTTATCCAAGAATTAAAAAAAACCGCTCAATTTGATCGGCTCTATATTTGGTAACTTGGCTGGGGTATGAGGGTACCTTCATCCTGATCTGTGTAATCAGTAGATGAAGTATTAGTAGTAGTAACACATTACACTTCATATCCAGGCAAATTACCACAGCACAGTTTTGGATTTTTTTTACTGCCTCAGTTAATGCGACCCCAGGTAATTGAGAATGTACAGTACCCGGCGGTTAGTAATACACATCGGGCCTAAGAAAGAGACTATCGGCCATAATCAGTTACTTCGGCTTTGTAGAGTGTCGTCAAATCATTACTACAAATATTAGCGTTAAATGTTCCTAACAATTACACTAGACTGCGCCGGCAAGAACTGTTCTCAATAACATATGCAAGAACGGGTCTTCCAGCCGCTATGCCTGTTGGAAGGGCCTTAACTCTTCTGAACGGGACTGCTTCGGATATTGACATATTTCATATCACATTACCAAAAGCAAAAGTAAATTATCTTCTAAGATTGAGCGCGTTAGAAAGCACTCATCAAAGTATTTAAGTGATTTTGAATATATGTGTATGTTTGTGTGTATGCATATACGAGTACATTATTTTTTATTTTATATAATTTAAATTTTTTTTTTTTAATGTAAACATTTCTTGTATCTTTCTTGTATTTTTCAATGTAATTGGGTTTAGCCTGTTTTGAGAAAATAAATAAATGGCGTGATGGTATGTATTCATGTTAAAAGGATAGTTGATATGCCTGCCCGGTACTGCCCGGTATCCCACAGCGGAGCTTTTCAGAGAGTATCGGGTCCTGAACATAGCCAATTTGCATCTCAAATCCATTCTCTGGCACTACCATCGAGAGGAAGGGAAGATGCAGACTCAGCAGAGACACATGACACGCATGGCAACTAATGAAATGTTCACCATCCCTAGAGTTAAAACCTCTTTTGCCCAAAGGTAATATGCATGACGTACAATGGCGTGCCAAATTCAATAAAGATAAAGGAAGGAAAACCATTTAGACAGTCGATCGGAGCGTGGTTATTATTGCGACAGGATTTTGACTACTTGGGCTTTCAGGATGAATGACGTGTGAAAATGACGTGAAAAAGATTTGTGTGGGCTCTTGAGTATGGGTTTTCTTGTTGTTTTGATTTTTGTATTTGTGTTTCTGTATATTTTTGTGTTAATTTTTATTCTTATGATTGTGTGCGGTATATTATGGGATGAACATTTTTGGTTTTATTTTTGTTCCATTTTGGGTTCATTTTTGGTTTTATTTTTGTTTTTGTTTTTATTGTTATGATTGTGTGCGGTATATTATGGGATGAACAGGTTTGGTCTTTCTGGAGTGATGATGTGTGAAGAGTTTGATTCCGCATGATGTTTCCAGTTGTAATTGAGTGTCACTGTTTGTCAGGTTGATGAGAACGTGCAACGGGGTTTTGTTTTTGTGTAATCAAAAAACAGAAAGAAGTATCGATTTATTTTTTCATGCTAAATATCCTCAGTGAGATACAGGCAAAATCCTAGTTTACTGGGGATACGACAAATGTAAGGCGACAAACCCTGATCCATTAAAATAATGTGTGTCCAAATTAAATTACCTGTTGTTTTTTCGCAAATTATATATATTTCTTGTCATGTATTATAATAAATAAATAAAAATATCAACAGTTTTAATACTTAATAGCCATGTTTTTTTTTTGGTTTTATTTAAAATTTCCTCTTTCCAGGCACTTGGTCGTCACACATCTGCGCCTCTCCAAACTCGCAATCTCGTGTTACGGGTGCATGACGTCGCGGCAGCATTCAAAGAATTAGCCGGTGCCGACATGGCGAGAGTAGTGAGAGAACATAACCTCAAAGTGGCCAATTCGCAGCAGTCTGAGGGAAGCAGCTCCCTGGAAGGACAATTAGCCTTGCGCGCCGAATGCTTAGCAAATGTTTTAGCCACTCTTCTCAGAAGTTTGAGAGTTTTCTCTCCTTAAATATGTTTTATATCTAAGGTTTGTGATTTTTTTAAATGATATTGTTAAACATTAATGATTTGGTTGCATTTGTATAACAAATTCATTGATTAGTTGGTAAGAAATTATCCTGTGACTTGAAAACATAGCGGATAAATGTATTTTATATCTTGATATGAATGTAAAAAATATATTTACGCTCTCTATTTAATCGGTATATGGATATTAATATTTTAAATCCACATGATATAATATTAAATCGCTTTTTTCAAGACTAAACCAATATTAATTTTTTTGAAAGAAAGTTTGTTTTCAATGTTGATCTGAAACAAAAATGAAACGTTTTTTAATTAATCGATATTTAAAAGTCACATTTTTGTTGTAAATTAAAAGTACAGGTGATTTTAACCTTTCCCTTCCTGTGCTAAAAAAAATCCGTGCGTTCCGGTGCTGTGTATTCAATACACATGTAAAAATAAGCTACTTAAAATGGGAAAAATAAGAATATTCATAGCCAATCGCTCAAATTATTTAAATTTGAAGTAAAAAATGATAATAATTGAAATTTAATTGCTGAAAACAAGAAAAAAACATCGGCCGACGTTCACATAACAGGCAAAGTGACCATCTCAAACGAAAGCCCGCGAGCTACTGAAGCGAGCGATTTGAGATTCTATTTCTCGCGTTCCCGTATACCGAAGTAGAGTGAGAGTGAGATGTGAATAGCGTCGCTTCCTCACCCATAGCAGTTTTATAGAATGAATATACCTATGTCACACACTTGCACACATTTGATTGTATTGGTGAATTTATTCCCGATTTTCACAAAATATCTCTGATGTGGCCGATAAGTGTTAATTATTATTAATACCATTTTTTTCATTCAATGCGTAAATGTATTACGGAGGAATACCTAAAATCTGAACCCAGTATTTATTATATTTATAGAGATATTAAAGTTTTTTGAAGCAATGTGTACTAGTTACACATCACAGGGAAGGAAGGGTTAATCTCAAACAAAAAAGAAATGTTTGTACGTACGTTAATGATTTTTTTTATTAATTAATATTTAAAATTCACATTTTTGTTGTAAATCAAAAGTACAGGATGATTTTAAAGTAAATAATAATTTATATTTGTAAGTATAATTTTTAAGCAACCTGTGTTTTGAAAATATTCACAATATGTACAGCATTTGTTTTTGGGGATCAAAGTAGTCATTTAAATATATGTTGAAATAAATAATTTATTTTATAGTTTAAAAAAAATTTAAGATGAAAGGGTAAAAGCTTTGAACATAGTAAAAAAAAAAGCTATATGGTTAAAAATGTATGATAAAAAGGTAACATTTGTCATTTTCAACAATATATATATATATACATATATATTGAGAAAAATGTTCTTTCCCTTTGTTTTAACCCTTTGACAACCGCCATGTTAAAATTGAAACTGGCCACTCAAACCAGCATGTTTTTTTTCTATTTCTCTAGTCAAATGACATCATGGTTTAAAAATGTAATAAGAAATCACACAGGAGTCTGATTCGAGAAAAATAAAGTCTTACTTAATCAACAATAATAAGCTGAATTCATATTTTTATATGAGATTCAAAAAAATATTTTGATTAAAAAAACATAAAATAAATTTAAAAAAAACACAATTCTTTAGAAAAATCATTTTTACAGTTGAAATCAATGAAGAAATCTTCATTATTTAGAGAGACCTGACATATCCTGTATTCCTACCGACACTCCTTGTTCAGGCCTTTGCTTTAGCCTTACATACAACACATTTTCTGGTAACATACTTTTTTCCACCAGCATTACCACGGATTTTATAAGGAAAGTGGTAGTTTCTTTCTTGTAGCTTGAGAGGAGTGTCTGAGGTCTCTGACCTATTCACCAGCTGCCGAGTGTGGGATCCTGGACAGTGACTACTGTTTCATTGCTTGGCCCGGTGGTTAAAATATTCCCTTCACCCGATTCATCTTCCGAATCTGAAGCAACCTTGTCTGAAACTGATTCTTCTTCATCCTCACTATAGAAGAGTCTTTCCTCTTCAGATTCCCCACAATCTGACTCGCTTAATACATTATATAACTCGTTTTCACTTAATTTTTCCAGTTCAAAAAATGTGTATGAGTGCGTTTTATCAGCCATTTTGATCTTAATGTTACAAATTTCTTAACTTTTTTGGTTTGAATCCTTGCTAAACTAAAAATTTATCATTAAGCTTTAGTGTTTTTGCGATAGATGTCAGAGAAAGTCAGAAAAAATATACAATATGACATTGGTAAGGAATATATGATTATTTTGCCCGAGAAGTTCTCGGGCATAGTTGTCAATGGGTTAAAGGGCATAGAAATTGCAAAAGAAATTGAATAGAAATTTTAATTCTATAACAGAATTGAATAAAGTATTTATTGAATCTTTCGATTTTAACTTTGTGAAACTTCATATTAAAATATACGATGCATATCCAGAAAGTAAGTGTACTGAATTTTTGTAGGCTACAATTTTTTTTATTTAAACAAAAAAATTACGTGGTTACCGTAGTACATATGTAAGCTATTTTTCGACATAGTCGCCATTCCTCTCAATGCAGGTGGTGAAGCGGGATATCAACTTTTTGATGCCTTCCTCGAAGTAGTTTCCCGCCAACCCCTCCGTCCACTTCTCCACCTCCTCCTTTATCTCCTCGTCGGTTGAAAACCTTTTTCCACTCATGTGCAGCTTCAAGGAGGTAAAGATATAGTAATCTGAAGGTGCTAAATCAGGGGAATGCGCGGGATGGTTCAGGACATCCCATTTAAACGAGGCGAGCAGTTCCTTTGTGGCATTGGCCATGTGTGGTCTGGCATTGTCATGCAGCAGGCAGACTCCCTTTGTCAGCATGCCTCTCCTCTTGTTCTGAATCGCCCTCCACAATTTTTTTAGGGTCTCACAGTATCTTGCAGAGTTGATGGTCTCCCCTTGAGTCATATATTCAATTAAAATTATGCCTTGACAGTCTCAAAACACGGGTGTCATGATTTTCTTGGCTGAAATTGTGGTTTTAAACTTTTTGGCGGAGGGTGAAGAGGTGTGACGCCACTGTTGAGACTGCCTTTTGGTTTCAGGCGTGTAGTGTGCAACCCAAGTTTCATCTCCAGTAACGATGGAGCGGAGAAATTCATCTCCATGGAGTTTGCAGCGCTTCAAAAACTCTTGCCTTTTTACAAAATTTCGCACTTGGCGGGAGATTGGGTTGACATTTTTCACGAAACGTGTTGTCGCGTCGACACTTCTCAACGTACTGACCTCGAACCGGTCTCGTCGCGGAAGGTAGCCAACATGTCGAAAAGAGCCTCAGTACACTTACTTTCTGGATACGCCTCGTATTACAATAAATTATTTATATTCCACTATTTACATAAATCCTCGCTACACATGTTTCAACCTCCTATCCTAAGGGTGTCTTCAGGCTCCATTGCGGAGGCTCTATTCACTACATGAGAGCCTCAGGATAGGAAATAGAAACACATGTAGTGGGAATTAATGTAATAAGTGGAACAAAAAAGTAGTTTATTGTAAAATATTCTAAATTTCTTGTTATTTATTTGTGTCACGTAGTATTTTGATTATATTTTTGAATTAATAAATTTCACACGAATCACTTAATAATATTGTACGGTACCCGGCGGTTAGTAATACACATCGGGCTTAAGAAAGAGACTGTCGGCCATAATCGGCTAACTTCAGCTTTGTAGAGTGTCGTCTTTGTTATTCATACACGTGTTCCGTCGCGATTTGTCGGTCGTTGTCAAGTGTAAACGTAGCGCATCGTCCAACAGAGACGACGCTCTACAAAGACGAAGTTAGCCGATTATGGCCGACAGTCTCTTTCTTAAGCACAATGTGTATTAGTTACCGCCGGGTACTGTACTCCTTTCTAATAAATCATTTACTTTTAAGTTATTTTTGAGAAAGGTTTTCTAATTTCATCAATAGTTCAAATAAAAAGTTACTTTCGAATACGAGAAATCTTTACTGTTAAGTTTTTGAACAAAAAGTCGTACAAATTCATTGATCAAGATATTAAATAAACTTTTATATATAAGTATAATATTAACTTTTCTTTATAATGACACATTATAAGTATGATTATTTTTTACTTAAAAAAAATTTAAATGACCAATTACGTAGATATTTTTGAAAACTGAGTGGAAAAAATATCTATTCTATTCAGGTTTTGTGCCAGTGACTAGTGCCACATTTGTATAGACGGCACCCCTAGGCAGTTTGCAATTTGCGCCCCCTCCCTCCCAAGCAATATGTCATCAAACAAATGCTTACCCTTTATATTTCGGATGTTGACAGGATAATGATGTATTTCACGTTACACAACAAACTATTACACTTTACATCTTGCTTTCTTCTCCGTAAATGCATCTACGATGTCATTGAAGTCCATATTTACTGTTATGTCTGATAAAAAAATGCTTACCCTTTATATTTCTGATGTTGACATAGGATAATTATGTATTTCACGTTACACAACAAACTATTACACTTTACATCTTGCTTTCTTCTCCATAAATGCATCTACGATGTCATTGAAGTCCATATTTACTGTTATGTCTGATAAAAAAATACTTAGCCTTTATATTTCAGATGTTGACATAGGATAATGATGTATTTCACGTTACAGAACAAACTATTACACTTTACATCTTGCTTTCTTCTCCGTAAATGCATCTACGATGTCATTGAAGTCCATGTTTACTGTTATGTCTGATAAAAAAATGCTTATCCTTTATATTTCGGATGTTAACATAGGATAATGATGTATTTCTCATTACACAACAAACTATTACACTTTACATCTTGCTTTCTTCTCCGTAAATGCATCTACGATGTCATTGAAGTCCATATTCACTGTTATGTCTGATAAAAAAATGCTTATCCTTTATATTTCGGATGTTGACATAGGATAATGATGTATTTCACGTCACACAACAAACTATTACACTTTATCTTGCTTTCTTCTCCGTAAATGCATCTACGATGTCATTGAAGTCCATATCCGCTGTTATGTCTGATAAAAAAATGCTTACCCTTTATATTTCGGATGTTAACATAGGATAATGATGTATTTCACGTTACACAACAAACTATTACACTTTACGTCTTGCTTTCTTCTCCGTAAATGCATCTACGATGGCATTAAAGTCCATATTCATTGTTATGTCTCATAAAAATAGTATGGCTTATCGTTTTTGCTGGGCCTTGTAGTCGAAAATCCCCTCGCCATTCCATTGTCAATTCAATTCGAAAGTGAAGCTGTGTGGTGGACTTTTGTTTCTTTCTCTTTTTTAAGTGAATGAGTCGTTACACACCCACAAACTCACTGGCCACACCGCTGTACTGAATCTGATGGCATACGGAAGTAAACCATCAAAGAACACCGGCTGGGTTTGAAAGTTATGACTGAAGTCATTAGTTTCTTTATATCTTCAAGTACCAGGCAGACAAAAATGTCTGTGTCATTCATGGAGTAGCACCAGCGGTTTTCCGCGTGGATTCGAATGTGTTAACATGCAGCCATGCACCTCCTAATGCTTATGGCCTATATGGGTTATATGTAGCATGGATATTTCTAGGTCATGGATAGCAGATAACCATCAGGTGGCCACATGCTGATTTTATATACATATGTGATAAATGAGGAGGTAACATTAAAAAAAGATCAAGTCCATCGAATACAAAAAATGAGTTGATAAAGCAGATTTCGTCTTATCGATGGTACGGAGCCGTTTAACATTTTCATTTAAATGAAAATTGCATACAAATAATTTTAAAATCATTATAAAAAACCAGTATTTTTTTCAAAAATAATCTTGTTTAGGCTTTAAACCGATCAAAAAAGATCATGTCCGAATTGACCAATCATTGCTTTCCGATTGTGTCTAACTTCGCACCAGTTCACCAGCAACTGTCAGTTTTAAATCGTACGTGCAGTGTAATGTTAAATTTAAATCTCTAGAGTTAAAACCTCTTTTGCCCAAAGGCAATATGCTTATTTGGCTCCCATTACATACAATGGCGTGCCGACTTCAATAAAAGTAAAGGTAGGAAAACCATTTAGACAGTCGATCGGAGTGTGGTTGTTATTGCGACAGGATTTTGAGTACTTGGGCTTTCAGAATGAATGACGAGTAGAAAGGATTTATGTGAGCTCGTGAGTGTGGGTCTCTTCTTGTTGTTTTAATTTTGGATGTTTTTGTATTTGTGTTTCTGTGTGTTTTTCTTTTTTTCTTCTTTTTTTTTTTTTGTTTTGAATTTGTTTTGATTTTTATTCTTATGATTGTGTGCGGTATATTGTGGGATGAATATTTTTGGTCTTTCTGGAGTGATAATGTGTGAGGAGTTGAGTTTCGCAGGATGTTTCCAGTTGTAGTTGAGTGTCACTGTTTGTCAGGTTGATGAGAGCGTGCAACGGGGTTTTTTTGTGTTATCAAAAATCGGAAAGAAGTATCGATTTATTTTTTCATGCTAAATATCCTCAGTGAGATACAGGCAAAAGCCTAGTTTACTGGGGATATGACAAATGACAAATGAAAGGCAACAAACCCAGACCCATTAAAATTATATGTCGAAATCAAATTACCTGTTGTTTTTTCTCAAATTGTGTATATTTCTTGTCATGTGTAATAATAAATAAATAAAATAAAAATAAATAAATCAAAATAAATGTGTATACAGCTTTATCTACCGACATTTATTTATAGTTGTATAGTATTGTAATATTTCTTCTTATTTTGTAACACTTTACTTCTTTTATTTGATTAAAATTTAAATAAATTACCCAATTATTTTTGCAACACCTGTATAATATTTTTGAAATCGAACAAAAAAACATCACATCCCATACCTGTTCAATCAAAAAAGATTAAAGTAGAATTGTTCACTCAAAACGGATCATGTCCATATTATTTTAAACTTGAATAACTATTTTAATTATTATGATTCAATTTTAAACAACAAATCAAGTCACCTTAAACGATTTTAAAGATTTTAGATATTTTTACAATGAATTATTACGTCATATATTTTTAATGCAAACAGTTTTTTTTGCGATTTCTCAACATTCTGATTAGGTGACATATTATTTTTTTAATATTACCCCCTCATATGTGTCGACACATCTAGTAGTGGCGGTTATTTTTTAAATAATATAATAACCTATGTATGAATCTTTAAGCACTCCCTTTTGTTTGGCGCTCCTAGACAAATGCATACGTTTGCCTGTTAGCAAATGCAGTTTTACCGGTGCCCCTGTTTATGAATGTGAAATTGTATGATATTTTTCACATCCAATTCAAAGATTTAACCTTTTCATTCTTAAAATATGTATTTTTCAATTTACAATATCGAACGTCCAGTTCATTACTTAGACAACTCCAAATAACCTGTTTTGAGATAATGAGAAAAGCAATATTATATTCGTCACCATAAATCAAATACTATTCATTTTTGCCCGAGTTTTATAGATTTTATCAACATCTATTGATAAAATATATAAAACTCGGGTAAAAATGAATAGTATTTGATTTACGGTAACCAGGGCTGTGGAGTCGGAGTCGGAGCCGGAGTCGTGGAGTCGGAACATTTTAGGCGGAGTCGGAGTCGGAAAAAATCGACCGACTCTGACTCCGTTTAATTATTTTAACATTTTCTTTAATGAATAACGTTACGGTATGTGTTAACCAGTTAACCTCTCATCGTTTCATGTCTGATACTATGCACACTTTTATAATCGCAATAAACCCCAAAAGGGGATTACGTTCAGTTTACAGTTTTTACAAAATTAGATATAAAAACAGCAATACTGCGATATCCTGAAATTATTCAAGATTCAGCGCTGACCGTCACGGCCTTACCACTTACCATCTACACAAGTTAAGAGCTTCCATAAATCCTGACTTATTTTGAGATCTAATTCCATTTAGACCACGAATAGGAAATAAGATTTATATAAAGTATATTTTCTTTCAAAAATCTTATCTTGTGTTCTATTCAATATTGAATCAAAATAATAATAAACAATATTAATAAGATTTAGTTAACGTATGAAAACAAATGAAGCAACCTTTTTATTTTATTTTAAAGTGTTTTCTTATTTATTTTAATACCTACCTGTGTTGCTTTTCTAATTATTTTAAAAGTTTCATTTAATTCTTTGTTTAAATATTAATATATATTTTTAATATTATTTTAGTGTGAAGATATTGCTTAATGCGTATTGTTTATATATTTTTTTATAAAATTGTTTCATTTGTGTACGAATATAATTAATTTTTAATTTATACCTGTATCCATTATTAATAAGTCAATATAAATACATTAGTAGACGCAGTAAATTATAAAATAAAATAAAAATTGAAGTCAGAGTCAAGAGTCGGAGTCGGAGTCGGAGTCGGTGTCGGAGTATAAAATAAAGCCGGAGTCGGAGTCGGTAAATTTTCATCCGACTCCACAGCCCTGACGGTAACGATTATAATATTGCTTTTCTCATTTTCTCAAAACAGGTTATTTGGAGTTGTCTAAGTAATGAACTGGACGATCGATATAATAAAAAAAACCTTTTCCCCTAGGATTGTTAATTTTCTCATTGTATAAAAATATTGTTACCATATTTATAGGAAAATTAAAAGAACATAAACATTATTATATAAATAAACTAACTTATTTTAGAAATTATATGTTGTTGCATTTGATTGAATTAGATATGTCAGTTTAGTGCCTAATTTTTATGATTTTTGTGCTAAAATTTATCAGGCAATAAAATTGCACACATTTTTTATAAAATCTCGTTTTGTTTGCGTGTTGTTTGTGGAATAATTTAAAGTAAATAATTTATTTATTGTTCAGATCTAATCTGACATATATTTTTTGGCGAGTTAATGTTACGAATTGGATTCAATTTTATTGTTTTGGCCTCAGCACATTTGATTTTGATTTATTAAATTATTTCATATTTACATATTGTATATATTTTTTATATTTTCATTTCAAAAATGATTATACGAGTAGTAAGTAAAAATTTATACTTCAACAGACAAATGAGAGATTTTTATATGTTCATATATTTTACAATCAATAATAAAAAAAATTAACAAATTAATTTAAATTCAGTTGAACCTCTGTTATAAAAACTTTATCTATTCCAGAAGACTTCTGGACAAAAACCGAATCAATTTATCCGTTCCAAACCCCCAAAAATACACAGCAACATAATAAATAGTTCAGTATGATCATATAACTTCATACCAGAAGGCATTGAACTGGTTGAATGTAAGAAATAGACGACAAATTCACATACTGTCTCTATTGTATAATATCCTTAACTGTCCAGCCGCCCCCTCTTATCTCGCCGAAAATTTTCAGCATCTTTCCAATCATGGATTAGTGCTACGCTCAAACAGAGATTGTTTATTGGCCTTTCCAGTTCACCGCTACTCTTTCTTTACGTCGACCTTAACTGTCCATGCAGTGAGACTCTGGAATCAGTTACAAACCAATATAAGACTCGCTCCGTCCTTGACATGCTTTAAGAAGCAACTGAAAAAATTCTTAATTTCTAGTCAGTAAAATAACATATTTCATTCCCGATTTTTCTTTTCCTTTCCTCTCCGCCATCTCTTCCTTTTGATTGATGATATCTCACTAAAAATAATGTTCGGGTGATTGTCCGTCTTTGTGGGGTTCGTGGGCATGTGCTCACATATATGTTTATGGATTTCGTGGGGATGGATAGTCATTTGAATGATTTATGCGACCACGTAACTTGCTTCATTTACTTTTGTCTGGTTTTTTGGAAGAGATTGCCGCCTGCCAATAATCCCTCCAAATTGTATTTGCAAAAAAAGTGTTAAATAAATAATAAATAGATAATTTTCCCTTCCTGGGCTAAAAAAATCCGCCCGTTCCGGTGCTGTGTATTCAATTCACATCAATACATATGTAAAAATGAGCTATGTATTTTAAATCGGAAAAAAAAGAATATTCATAGCCAATCGCTTAAATTAATAAAATTTGAAGTCAAAAGTGATAATAATTGAAATTTAATTTCTGAAAACATAAAAAAAAACATCGGATGACGTTCACAAAACGAACGGAGTAACCACCTCGAACGAAAGCGAGCTGGCTACTAAAAAGAGAGAAGCGAGCGAACTGCGATTCTATTTTTGGCATTCCCATATACCGAAGTAGAGTGAGACGTGAATAATGTTGCTTCCTCACCCATAGCGATTTTTTAGAATGAATATACCTGCATCACACATTGGCACACGTTTGATTGTATTGGTGAATTTATCCTTTTTTCACAAAATATCTCTGATGTTTCCGATAAGTGCTAATTATTATTAATATTATTTTTTTCATTCAATGCGTAAATGTATCACGGAGGAATACCTAAAATCTGAACCAAGTATTTATTATATTTATAGAGATATTAAAGTTTTTAGAAGCAATGTGTACTAGTTACACATCACAGGACAGGAAGGGTTAAATGAAAATTTAACTGCACTTTACATGCACTGAGGAAAGCTGATGATGTAAGTGGAGAAGTGGTGAGGAAGGTGGAGAGCAGAGATTGTATTGTTTGAAAAGGGTTGTTCACCTTGCATAAAAACATCAGGTGACTGTCCTTTTGGGGGTTCTTTTTCTTTCCTGTCTCACTAGAACCTGTCCAATGAGGTTGTTTTTTGCCTTCTTTTTTGAGGTTTCACTGTATACTTTTGAGGTTTCACTGTATACTTTTCAATACTTTTGAGGTTTCACTGTATACTTATCAATACTTTTGAGGTTTCACTGTATACTTATCAATACTTTTGAGGTTTCACTGTATACTTTTCAATACTTTTGAGGTTTCACTGTATACTTTTCAATACTTTTGATGTTTCACTGTATACTTATCAATACTTTCGAGGTTTCACTGTATACTTTTCAATACTTTTGAGGTTTCACTGTATACTTTTGAAGATGCTCTGTTAATTTTTTTTTGTTATTCACAATTGAATACTAAAATTGTTCATTTATTTTATTTTGTTTAGTTAATTTTTACTCAAAACTTTTAAAATTATATTTTGAAATATTATAAATAAAAATTATATTTTGCGACAAGAGTTTGCTGCCTCGTGGAAATCTTGATTTTCATATATTTTATGAAAATCATTAGATTTTTATTTGCAAAATCTGTCTTTATTCCTGTCCTATTTCTTCAACATTAAACTCATTTAAGATTTCAGAAAGGTTTTATTTAATGGAGCCCCTATTTTTTTAAGTATTGGGGGAAACATTGTATATACCTCAATCTGGAGTTATTCTCTTTTTCAAGCATCCTTAAAAATTCCATATTTCCCCAATGCCTAAGTTTTAATTTTTTTATTGTATTATGAAACTGGTATATGGTTTCTAATTAAAAACAATTCTTTGCTTGGCTCGAATAAATATCTAGTCAAGAAATATTTATCTTAACATTTGTTTTATCAATAAAATAAATAACTATACTTAAGAAACTGTAGCATGGTCCCTGTAACGTTTGAAATGTCATGTCTCATAGGGATGAGCTAAAATCGTTTTATAAATCGAAAAATAGTTTTTCTCTAAACTGACGTTTTAATTCTTAATTTTCATTATACTGACTTTCTAATGTATTGTATGATTTGTATCTATCTTTAAATAGGTAAAGATCCACTATGAATTAATACTAATTACGAACATTTAATTTTATGTATAAAAAAATCGAAAATCCAATTATCATATACCAATGCGGACTAACGTAATGACTTTTAAGGAACGTCGCCAAATATTATTTGATTTTAACAAACTGACATATTTTTGTTAATTTGTAACAAGGTGTATTAATTTGTCATTATTGTTAGTTTTACGTAATGTATTTACCTAAATAACTTGCTATTTATTAGAATCGAGGCTTATATTAAATTTGATAAAATAATTAAAATTACTGAACGTCGTTACAAGATTGTATTGGGGAAAATTTGTGAAACGTCACAGGGACCATGCTACATTTTCTTTATTATAATCTCTTTTTGTATGAAATTTTAAAACCCTACAATGCGCGATTTTTTAAATTTCAAAAATAAAAATATATTTATGCATTAAATATGTACTGGAACATGAAAAATACAATGAAACATTTTTTTTTGTTTTTATATATTTATATTTAAAAAAAAAAGAGTAAGGTTCATATATGAATCACTGCGCATTTGTAAGTTAATTATATGATATAATGATATAAATGAAATTATATATTTTACTTCACTTATTTTACACATATGTACTAAAGAATAAAAGGAAAAAAATAAGATAACCTTGATCACCAATAATAAAGTAATTTGATTTCAAACTGGAACAAATCACAAAAGTCATCTACGTGCAACAAGTCAAACTTCAACTGCCAAATTGACCGGTAAAACAGTTTTCTATTAAGCCTTTGTAGTTTTAAAGCATAGAGATTATTGTATCACATTTGTAACAGCGCATAAGTCATTGTTTATACCACTCAACACAAAAATATTTAGAAAAACTTTGGTTGATTCATATGTGCATCATTGCGCACTGTAGGGTTACGTTTTTTTAATGAATTTTATTTTAATAACTTTTTTCACAAGTTTGAAACAACAATAATTGATCATTCCTACCCTTACACCTACCCTATAATACCGATTTATAATATTATTAATTAATTTTACTAAATACTATTATGTTACCATTTTCAAAATGTATTAATTGTTCTTTGTTTTTAATTATTAACAGTTTAAAGTTTTTTTTAATGCCATTTAAGTATTTATTAAAATATATATATATTAGTTGGTTATATTTTGTAATATATTATTGTAAAATACATGTTCAGTTGTAGAATTTAATCTTATACAAACCAAATTGCTTATTTAAGTATATACTTATAAAAATAGTTGCTACTCTATTAAAATGTAGAACTTTAGAATTGTGCTCATGTAAATCAATGTTGACATATCTTTATACAATATTTCTTATTCACTGTACATTTATGAGTTGATAGTTTTATGAAATAGTATAATTCTCGAGCAAATTAAATTTACATACATATTTTTTTTTATTTGAAAACATTCCACTTTGCTCAGGAGAGAGTAAGATGTATTTGGGATGAAAGGGATATATTTTAAAGAAGCTCAAAAATTTGTGTAGACGGTGACATTATTGTAACTGGAATTGTGTAGACGGTGACATTATTGTAACTGGAATTGTGTAGACGGTGACATTATTGTAACTGGAATTGTGTAGACGGTGACATTATTGTAACTGGAATTGTGTAGACGGTGACATTATTGCAACTGGAATTGGTTAACCTTTCACTTCTTGTGCTAAAAAAATCCGCCTGTTCCGGTGCTGTGTATTCAACACACATCAATACACGTGTAAAAAAGAGTGATTTAAAATCGGAAAAATAAGAATATTCATAGTCAATCGCTTAAATTAATTATATTTGAAGTCAAAAGTGATAATAATTGAAATTTAATTGATGAAAACATTAAAAAAAAACATCGGACGACGTTCACAAAATGGGCAAAGCGACCACCTCGAATGAAAGCCCGCTGGCTACTGAGCGAGAGAAGCGAGCGAACTGAGATTCTATTTCTTGCGTTCCCATATACCGAAGTAGAGGGAGACTGAGAAGTGAATAGCGTCACTTCCTCATCCATAGCGGTTTTTTAGAATGAATATACCTACGTCACACACTGGCACACGTTTGATTGTATCGGTGAATTTATTCCCAATTTTCACAAAATATATGTGATGTAGCCGATAAGTGCTAATTATTATTAATATAATTTTTTTATTCAATGCGTAAATGTATTACGGAGGAATACCTAAAATCTGAGCCCAGTATTTATTATATTTATAGAGATATTAAAGTTTTTAGAAGCAATGTATACTAGTAACACATCACAAGGAAGGAAGGGTTAACAGTGCCTTAAAGCGCATTTTTTTTCTTTAAGTTAGCATCCACCAATGCCACAAAGCCTGCTTGCAATAAATGTTAAAATATGTATCAAAATAGTTAATCTATCTTTAGGAAGTTCGTATTATGAGAAAAACTGATATTTATATGGTCAAAACATCAGTGGAACAAAATCAATAGATTTTTATTTATTTGTGAAATAGTTAATTTTTTTCAAATGATTTCGCTTTTTACATAAAAAACTTTATCCATAATCACAAAAGTTAATGTTATCGTTTGCACAAACTCATTTTTCTTAATTAAGTTCAATATATTATTTCTCTACTAACAATACTTATGTTCTAGTGACATATGTCTATGTATTTCTCCACTGTAATTCCACTATAGTTCGTAAATTCTAGAATGAGTCCTGTGACAGTTCACAAATTTGCCCCAATACAACTTTGTAACGATGTTCAGTAATTTTAATTATTTTATCAACTTTAATATAAGCCTCAATTCTAATAAATAGCAAGTTATTTAGGTTGTATTGGAACAATTACATTTCATAAGGTTGAATTGGTTACATTACATAAGGTTGGATTGGTTATATTACATAAGGTTGTATTGGTGCAAATTTGTGAGCTGTCACAGGACTCATCCTAGAATTTCCGAACTATAACAATACTTATGTTCTAGTGACATATGTCTATGTATTTTTTAATAATGATGTTTTAAATTTTATCAAGAATCTATTTCGCAAAATAATATATTTTTGACATTTTTATTTATTTTGTAAGATTTTTTTGTATAACATCAATATTTTATAGTTTCAAAAACTGTTAATTTTCACTTTTGAAGATGTTTTTTTTTTATTTCTGAATGAAAATTTACTATCAGTTAAAAAATAAATAAAATGGATTGGTAAATTACAACCGACACCCTCAAATATTAGTGAATAGCATTCTCATAGTAGAGTTAGTATGAGTTTAGTTGCTTATAGCTGTTTTTCGTTTAAAAAATGTTTAAGATTTTAAATAAATTTGTGGACAAAGTTTGTAAAAATGATAAATAAGATACAGAATTACTGTCACCCCTGGACCAAGGGGTGGGGAACCATTTCATGTTGGAAGGCCGCATTAAATTAGCTGTAACCCTAATAAGGTTGCATTCAAGAAACTTTAATTAGATGCACTTCAAAATGTATATTATTTTATACAAATCTAACTAATGTGTATTAACTTCAGGAAATTGACAAATTTTAAATGTGATATTATTGGGTATAGGACCAATAAACACACTAATTAGTTTTGTTGCCTATGTTTTAGTGATTTACAAAAATATATAATGGAAAATTTTTGTTAATTTTAAAGTTAACTTATCCCTTACCTGAGGGCCCACGAGTCGCAACGCTCCAAGCGAATTCGCAACTTTGCGTTGCAAGCGTCAGCGCCGAGCAACAATTATGAATATACAAGTTAATACCTATAAGGTCACAATGTAGCGCTGCAAGTCGTAGCGAAATTTTGTACGAGCGAATTTGCACAAGCATCGGATGGTCTGATGCGTGTTTTTTATGGACGGTGAGAATAAATGTACGAAAAAGTTCTAGAGTGTGTACTAGAGTAAGTTCTAGAGTTTGTTAGGAAAATGTTTAATGTCTTTTTGTATACGGTATGAAATTCCCCATATTGTAGTACCTCTTTATTTAAATCGTGTACTCTTTGTCTCAAATTAATTATATCTTGTGAAAAAAAATTACTAATTTCAAAACAATATTTAAATATTTTTGACAGTGACATTTTATTATTTTTTAACAACATCCCACCCTAGACGCTGTGAGCGAATGTCCAAATTTCGTGGGTGTATTTTAACGCTTTAAAATTTACGCTGTTAAATTTGAGAAAATGTAGCATGGTTCCTGTGACGTTTCACAAATTTTCCCCAATACAACATTGTAAGGACATTCAGTAATTTTAATTATATTATCAACTTTAATATAAGCCTCGATTCTAATAAAAAGCTATTATTTAGGTAAATACATTACATAAAACTAACAATAATGACAAATTAATACATCTTGTTACAAATTAGCAAAAATGTGACAGTTTGTTAAAATCAAATAATATTTGGTGACGTTTGTCAAAAGTCACTACGTTAGTCTGCATTGGCTAGGGATGGGGTATACGATAATTGGATTTTCAATTTTTTTACACTTAAAATTAAATGTTCGTAATTAGTATTAATCCATAGTGGATCTTGGCCTATTTAAAGATAGATACAAATCATATAATACATTGGAAAGTCAGTATAATGAAAATTAGGAATTAAAACGTCAGTTTAGAGAAAAACTATTTTTCAATTTCTAAAAAAATTATTTGATTTGTAAAACAAAACGAATTTACCCCATCCCTTTGAGATATGACATTTCAAATGTCACAGGAACCATCCTATATTTTCTCAAGTAAAGCGAATTGATGCTTCAAGCGTGGCGATATTTTCGTGGCCCTCGGGTTAATAACTTAGTTGTGACTGCTTTTTGTAGAAATGAATTTGGTTGCAGCATTGGAGTCTGTAGTTTCAGCAGATACTCTAGATGGGTATCTGTCATTTGTGACTTTAAAGGCATTTTGATTAGGGTTATGTTAGAAAATATAGATTTGGAATAATAAGTGATTGAAAAGGAAGAAAATAATGTTCGTACATGTTGCCGAAGGGGTGGCGATTTTTATTGCATTATTCCATATTTCAATTGAATATTTATTTAGCGTTAAATAAGGAATGAACGAAATATAAAAAGATTTGTTTTGTAAAATTTCATTCATTCAAAAGGCCGCACGTTCCCCATCCCTAACCAGGACCATAGGAAAGAAATCAGGAAAGTGAGGTTTAGAAATGTCTACCACACATAATGGAAAAGAGTTTACAAGAAAAAGAATTATATTGTATACTTGATCAATATAAGTACTACGCAAATTTGCTATATATATGAACAGCATGCATGCATATTCTAAAAAAAAAAATTATTGTGCCAAAAGCTTTATGCTTTTTTTCATTGAAAAATTATTAAGGGTCTCAGGGTTATTTGAAATAATGAATATATAAAATAATAATAACATTTTTCATCAATGTAAAAAAAAAAAACACATCAATAATTTTTCACTTGTTTCAATTTATTTTCAAAATATTTAATAAAAATTCTAAAATTATAAATTAATCCTAATGATAGCAATTAAATTGATTTTCATTAGTTAACATCATCCATTTCATTGATGTTTTTTTTTTTATTCAGATATTTTAATGGGACCCTAAAATCAAACTTGTTTTTTTATAAATTAACATTTATTTGTTATCCATCGATATCAAAATTTATAAGTATACCAGGTAAAAACATTTATAAGTATACCAGGTAAAAACATTTGAAATCGGAGATAAAATAATTTCCTCCTTCAGTATTCTTTTCGTAACTTGATATTGTGACCACAATACACGTTCCGCGCCGCGTAGGTCACCGGTGACCTACCATGTTTTTGACCAGGGCGCCACATAGGTCACCGGTGACCTACGTGTTTTTTTTTTTATAAACAGTCCCAGTGCGCCAGCGGACACATTTACTACGAATTTTAACATTGAATGTGACCTATACGGCGCCCCTGAATATAATGCACATAAAAACTTCCAAAATTTTGTTTGAAAATGCAATTATTTTTAATAAACCTCCAGGTGTACATGAGCAAGCTATTACGGTTTATTTTTTTCAAGGATAAACTAGCCTCTACATTTAGGCTAGGGGGTATAGAAGAGATTCCAGGGATAACATAATGAATGGGACCATCCATTTGTCCCACTCCGGAAATTTATGAGGGTGCATTGTCTATGCAACATTGTGACCCTTTTTTTTGGAGCTATTGTCTCAGTAATCATAAGAGATTATTATGTTATGGCGTAACACTATAGCATATTACATAAATAAATAAAAAATATAATCAGTAATAAATTAGGCATGCTACAATTTGTTTCAACTACAAAAGTTTATGTTGTATATACATGTATTACCGTACGACGCCGCGTAGGTCACCGGTGACCTACGCTCACAATATCCCCTAAAATCAGTTTATTTTTTAAAATAAATCATTATTTATGAAGCCTATATATGTATACATAATATAAACTATAATTTGTTTAGTGGCGCAGGTACTCATTTTCTCAAAATGTACTGCGGCACGCAACGTGTTAAGTGTTCTCGATATTTCTCAAAAAACCACAGCTTAATTATTTCGTATCGTGGTAGAGTCAAATTGGTACAGATAACTCCTCAGCTAGGCTTGCTTGAAGCACATTTAAAAGAGGTACCACTAAGATCCAAAAGATTGCCGTCTAAACAAGTTAAAATTGAATGTTTATGGACAGATACAACGCCGTTACCCTCACCCATAGCGTTTTTTTAGAATGAATATACCTACGTCACACACTGGCACACGTTTGATTGTATTGGTGAATTTATTCCCGATTTTCACAAAATATCTCTGATGTGGCCGATAAGTGCTAATTATTATTAATATTATATTTTTCATTCAATGCGTAAATGTATTACGGAGGAATAACTAAAATCTGAACCCAGTATTTATTATATTTGTAGAGATATTAAAGTTTTTAGAAGCAATGTGTACTAGTTACACATCACAGGAATGGAAGGGTTAATGAAAAGCTTGAGCAGATTAAAACTTACTCATTCTATTGGAAGTTTGAACAACTTGCCGTCGTAACTTTTGAGTTTGATCTGTGAAGACAGTGTGCTTTTTGAAATAACTTGCCATCGTAACTTTTGAGTTTGATCTGTGAAGACAGTGTGCTTTTTGAAATAACTTGCCATCGTAACTTTTGAGTTTGATCTGTGAAGACAGTGTGCTTTTTGAAATAACTTGCCATCGTAACTTTTGAGTTTGATCTGTGAAGACAGTGTGCTTTTTGAAATAACTTGCCATCGTAACTTTTGAGTTTGATCTGTGAAGACAGTGTGCTTTTTGAAATACAACCTCTTGTACGCATAACTAATACACGTACAGGCGTCATCCATCTACAAGATGACTGACAATCATACTCGATAACAAGAGACAGCGTATAGTAAAAAAAACTGTTTAATTTTCTCCCTTATTTTTGTTATTTATTTCCGATTTCAAGTTTTTTTTTGCCTCTGTAACGATTATTTTTTCTTTAATATTATTACGTAACAATTATCAAATCAAATTAGAATTTTATCATATATATATATATCATCTTCATGTGTGTATAATAAAGTTATTTATCACTAAACCAACTAACTAACTTGTATTTATGAAAACTTATTATCCATCTATCTATAAGGTGCTCTCTGTAAATGATACAACATTCATATATATGTTATATTATATATCTGTTTGCTGATATCAAATTTGGCACTTCAAGGTTTGTATTATTTAATACAAAGTATGAATTTACTATTCTAGATTTTCTATCGAAAGCTGTTACCAAATAATGTCATAACTAAAATTAAGTATACTCATGATATGCTATCAAATAAATGATGTTAAATTGTACAGTACTGAATAATGTTTGTATTTGAGAAATTACAGTGTTTAAGTAGAATTGCTTTTCTGCAAATATAATATAAATACAGTTTTTTTTTTATTTGTCCATTGTCAACGTGACAAAGCAGATAAATTATTCATTAGAGATATTAAGGGATGGTTTACTGGTAAGTGGATATATAATACTGTAAGATATTTGCAAAATTCAGTATTACCAGATTGGCTCAACTATACAGTGATTCCTATCTTTACTAATCTGTTTTTTTTTTAAAACTAATTTTTACTCGCCGACTTTTGTTTTCCTTTTCTTTAAGATCTGTTGGCCTTTTATGGTCCTGCATCATCGTTTCCCTCTTGTGACGTCAACATCCAGCTGTCTTTCCATCTTTTGGGAGGTCGTCCTGTAGGTCTGCTTGCTTGGGAGATACTGTCCCTGGTCATTCTTACATCTTTTGGTTCCGCCATTCTGGATACATGTTCGTTCCACAACCTTGTTCTCTGTCGTCCCCATCTGACAATATCTTCAACTTTGCACATCCTTCGGATTTCTGTGTTTCGTACTCGTATCACGAAGGGTTTTGCCAGCGATACTCCTGAGTACCTTCATTTCGCTGGTTCGAAGGAGATTTTTGGTTCTGACAGTGTCGGCTCTGGACTCTATGCTGTATGTCATTATGGGGCAGACACAGGTCTTGAATATCCTCACCTTGCTTTGGATGTTCATATACTTGTTTTTCCAGATAGTGTTCTTTAACACTTGCCTTACTGTGCTAAAAAAATCCGCCAACCACGGTGCTGGACGCTAAGCGTCCATTAAAAAATGTATATTTTAAATTAAAATTATGCACAATCTGCTAGATTATTTTTTGTAATTAGCTATAAAAATCATTTTATTGTGTATTAAAACGTCGAATAATCAAATAAAATATAAGTATTGGTCACTCGCTATCCATCACAGGGAGGCAAGTGTTAAATATCTAGAAATAGCTTTTGTATCAATTCAAAATGTATTTTCTTAGCTCTTGGAATGGTTTTCTTGTAAAATATGCATTCATTAAGTCTTGTTTCTGCAACCGCCATCATCCAACATTGTTTTCAGTTATGCAATATTTTTTGACAGTTGCAAAGTTATATATAGCTTCTACAGCACGCACTGCTTTTATCTTAAAATTAGAATAGTGGCTCTCGCAAATTTCTTAATTTATTATATTTTTTCGAGTTTATCGCATTTCACTCATCATATTTTCGAGTGTGTAAGACTATTACAAATGTAGCAACAAAAAAAAGATAAAAAACAGCAACTGTCAGAAACTAGCAACACTTCGGTAGTTTATAAACAAGGGTCTTTTAAAAATGTTACGAAAGAGATAAATATTCATATTTTGGGTAATCTCGGTCATCGCACGGTAGTGAATTTATAATTCATTTGTTTTAGACTTGAAAAAAGGGGACTCCCACATTTTTTGTTTTTAGTTTTTTAAATAAAAATCTCGCTTTATAGTTGGGCCAATACGGTGATTTATTTTACATAACCCGTGTTTGCAGAAACACTTAAAAATAAAGATAAAATACAGGATTTTATTACAGGTTTCGGCTTTCAAGGGCTGTATACTGTATACAATGGTTGTATAATTATGAAATGCTTGTAGTATTATATTTTCTCCTTTATTCAACAATGTGACTGGTACTGAACATTTTAAAAACTGTGTAGTTTTGCATATTATATTTTTAAAAATTTGTGTCAAATAAAAATTTATTATCGAAAAAAAAAATCAAATATAATTCCAGTATATTTAAATAAAGATAATCAAAACAGTTTTGGCATTTTTGTGTTAATTTTTTTGAGAAAATATTGCAAAATACATTTCATTATACTCAAGAAAATGTAGCATGGTCCCTTGTCATTTGAAATGTCCTGTCTCAAAGGGATGGGGTAAAATAGTTTTTTTTTACAAATCGAATAGTTTTTTTTATAAATCGAAAAATTGTTTTTTTTCTAAACTGAAGTTTTAATTCCTAATTTTCATTATACTGACCTTCTAATAATGTATTGTATGATTTGTATCTATCTTTAAATAGGCCAAAATCCACTATGAATTAATACTAATTACGAAGATTTCATTTTAGATATAAAAAAATCGAAAATCCAATTATCGTATACCCCATCCCTAGCCAATGCAGACTAACGTAGTGACTTTTGACAAACGTCACCAAATATTATTTGATTTTAACAAACTGACACATTTTTGCTAATTTGTAACAAGATGTATTAATTTGTCATTATTGTTAGTTTTATGTAATGTATTTACCTAAATAACTTGCTATTTATTATAATAGAATCGAGGCTTATATTAAAGTTGATAAAATAATTTAAATTACTGAACGTCATTACAATGTTGTATTGGGGCAAACTTGTGAAACGTCACAGGGACCATGCTACATTTTCTTTAGTATAGCAGGCAATATTCTTAATACATTAAGTCAATATTTAAAAAAAATTAATATTCAAAGTTATTCATTCATTTGAATTATTGAAATAAAGATATTTAAAAATTGTCTAACTAATTTTGTAACAATGACATGTAACATTTGAAATGTTTATTTCAAATGTATTTTATTGCAAATAATTATTTAAAATGTCAAGCAAAAATAACAAATTAAATTTAGAGTTGACTGTATAGTCGTGCCTTGAACAAGGTAGCTTTGAATTTTTTTTTAAACAAATTTTTATTTTTCTGCTATTTCTCAAGATAAAAAAGCAGATAGTGTTTCTATCAACATTTGTGTAATGTCTTTATTTATTTCGATAAAGTTGAAAAAAAATTCTTATTAAATTAAAAGCTAAATTTTGAACTATTAAATGTTGGATAGTTAATCATCTTGAATTTCACCCAATTTCTCTACTTGTTATTCTTGAACTAAAATATTTATCTTTTTTCTAAGTTAAGCTTTATTAGTTGTCTTTCTTAATACACAAAGTACCTAATGTGTTTTTTTTTTAAACAAATTAATTATTGGAGGTTTCCAAAACCTTACATTGTCAACAACATATCTAATCCAATGATGATAATGATACCAAAATATTGTAATTGTAATATCAAATATATGTTATCATTTGTTGTTAACATTAAACTATAATAAATAACTAAAATAATATCAGTGTTTTTATTTATTCCATTATCTTTTTTTTTCACTATTTATTGGTTGTTAACAAAAGTTCTCTCGACCCGGATGTGGAAGTCAGGTGCAGAATTGAGGCAGCAAGAACTGCATTTAATAAAATGAAGTTGCTCTTCTGTGATGACAACTTAAATTTGAAACTCCGTCAGAGGATGATTAGATGCTATGTGTGGTCTGTTTTATTGTACGGTTGTGAAACATGGACCTTGAAAGTCCAGGCAATGAACAGACTGGAAGCATTTGAAATGTGGTTGCATCGTCGAATGCTCAAAATTCCCTGGACAGACATGGTGACAAATACCGAAGTCCTGAGGTGAGCTAGAGCTGACAGGGATTTGTTGTTCACTATAAAAGTTAGAAAGATTTCATATCTGGGTCACGTGCTGCGTGGAGAGAAGTACCACTTGCTCCAGCTTATATTGAAGGGGAAAGTCGAGGGACACCGGGGGCCCGGAAGAAGACAGATGTCCTGGCTGCGGAATGTGAGGGAGTGGACCGGCATCCGGAGTGTGGAGGAGCTGTTCCGGGCGGCTCAGGACCGAGACGGATTCGCCGAAGTGATCGCCAACGTTGGGGGGACCCGACAGGGCACTTAGAAGAAGAAGAACAAAAGTTGTGTCAGTTTTGTACTAATTTAAAAATGAGCATCAAAAGTAAAACAAAATGGTAAAGGTTATACGTCATTCGAAAGAAAATTTTCTGCTCTACAAGATATTGTGTTTGCTTTTACGTTACATATATTATTTTATTTGATTACAAGCCTTCAAAATGTCAAGTAGACGAAAGTGAGCATTTTCGACACCTCTTTCTGTTCGCGTTCAATCGAGGGAATAAACCTGCCAAAGCTGCTCGCGATATTTGCGAAGTGTATGGTGAAGATGCTATGAATTAAAGGACAGCTCGTCGATGGTTTTTGCGTTTCGAATACGGTAATTTCGACCTGAAAGACATGGAGCGTTCCGGACGACCAGTGGACTTCGATGAGGACCGCTTAAACCATATTTACGAGTATAATGAAGATCCCCTTTAAACCACCGTGGAATTGGCTGAGCAGATGAATTGTAGTCACATGACTGTATACCGCCATCTTAAATCAATGGGAAAAGTCCAGAAGTTCGGCGCTTGGGTTCCACATGTTTTGAGTGAAAACAACAAAAATCAACGTTCGACAATTGATTTTTGTTGTTTTCACTCATTTTTAAATATGAAAAAAAAAAAAGGACACAACTTATGTTAACACCTAATACAATATAACAAATTAAATACATAAACCCTTCCTGTCCTGTGATGTGTAACTAGTACACATTGCTTCTTAAAATTTTAATATCTCTATAATCATAATAAATACTGGATTCAGATTTTAGTTATTCCTTCGTAATACATTTCACGTTGAATGAAAAATTACGGAGGAATACCTAAAATCTGAACGCAGTATTTATTATATTTATAGAGATATTAAAGTGTTTAGAAGCAATGTGTACTAGTTACATATCACAGGACAGGAAGGGTTAATGATGTACGCGAACTTAAGGCTTTGAGTAAGATGAAGAAAAGCGCTCTGAGATGGTTTGAACATGTGGAATGAACGAATGAAGAAAGGCTAACACCACAAACATACAGTGCAAATGTGAGTGGAAGGCGTGTGAGCGGAAGATCATGGAAAGTATGGTTGGATAAAGTGAATGATATTTATTTTGAAAGAAGGAGAAATCGTAGAAGTTGTATAAAAAAGTGCATGAATGTGGAAGAGTCTAAAGATATATGTCGAGATAGGAAAGTCTGGTGATCTGTCTTCTCTATCTACCCCGACATGGAAATGGCGAGATGGTGTGTGTGTGAAATAGTATGCATGTATATGCAAAATGACATTTAAAGTTGATATTGTTTTAATGGAAAAGCTAATCGTGAGTACAATTCCTTAACCTTTTTCTGTAGTAGGTGGTGTGTACCTGTAGGCCATACTTTCTTTTATATTTTTATTTAAAAATATATTTAAAGCTTTATTATAAGATGATTTATCACGATTTATTGACACCCTATTCTGTACGAGGTATTCCCCTTTCATTTTCCTCCCTATTCCGTACAGGGTATTCCCCTTTCATTGTTTCCCGGCCACACTCTTCATTACGTCCGAAACACTAATTCGGATATGTTGAAGAGTGCCACACAAAATTAAATTGATTATAATAGTTAAGTTATACTAACTTATATTTGTCCAGAAAGTAATTTCGTATTTGTAGGTTAAATTCAAACTCAAAATTATATCAAATCTCGTGGACAGTGGTTTTCGATACTTTCAGTATCTCTCATGTCACAGAACGTTTATAATGGTCGTTATCAGTGGTAGAGCGGCCACCATCTTCGAGTGTCGTATCATCATAAAGGATATTTTAAAGCACATTCCACACACACGATCGCTTATTGCATCGTTGCGATACACTGTACATATATTTTTTTGTTTGTATCGCATTTTTTTCCTTTGCGGTAGTAAAAGAGAAATAATTTATTTTGTTCCATCTTTAAAAAAACCACTCAAGAAATTATGGTAAACAATGGCCGAAAAAATGCGCAAACATACACATTCAGCATGTTTGGAATGAAGTTAGCATATAAAGTTTTATCCTAACCACATCTAAAGAAGGCTGATTGGAGAATTTATAAAAAGTTTAATTAATTTTCTTTCCGCATGAATATCAAGATTGACGCTCAGTATGTTGAGGTGCGGTCGGGCTGTCTTGAGACGGTCCCGTATCGTATTAATAACTATGTATATTGTTATATTTTTAAAATTGCTTTCTTTTACTTGTGTATACTTATGTTATTTGTATTGTGTTAATTAATTGTTTTTATTTTTCTTTGTAATGAATGAAACGCTCTCTACTTGTATTTTTTTATATAGTATTGTAAGGTATATTGTACTCGTATCTTTTTATTTAGTTTTATTGTAACTGTTAGTAATTGTTTTTATTTTTATTTTACGATTATTTTTCTTTGCAATGAATGAAACACTCACTACTTGCATTTTTTTAAATATTGTTGTAAGGTATATATATATATATACCTTATTGTACTCGTATCTTTTTATTTAGTTTTATTTTAACTGTTATTAATTTTATTTTTTTATTTCACTTTTCTTTATAATTAATGAAACACTCACTATTTGTATTTTTTTAAATAGTGTCGTTAAGTTTATTGTACTCGTATCTTTTTATTTAGTTTTATTGTAACTGTTATTAATTGTTTTTATTTTTATTTTACAATGATTTTTCTTTGCAATGAATGAAACATTCACTAATTGTATTTTTTTAAATAGTATTGCAAGGTATATTGCACTCGTATATTTTTATTTAGTTTTATTGTAACTGTTAGTAATTGTTTTTATTTTCATTTGACGATTATTTTTCTTTGTAATGAATGAATGCAATTTGTGTACACTATTTGTATTTTTTTAAATAGTGTCGTAAAGTTTATTGTACTCGTATCTTTTTATTTAGTTTTATTATAACTGTTATTAATTGTTTTTATTTTTATTTTAGAATTATTTTTCTTTGTAATGAATGAAACATTAACTACTTTCATTTTTTAAATATATTGTACTCCTATATTTTTATTTAGTTTTATTGTGTTATTAATTGTTTTTAGGATTATTTTTCTTTGTAATGAGTTAAACATTCACTACTTGTATTGTTTTAGTGTTGTAAATTATTGTACTCGTATCTTTTTGTTTAGTTTTATTGTAAGTGTTATTAATTGTTTTTAGGATTATTTTTTATTTGTAATGAGTTAAACATTTACCACTTGTATTTTTTTAGTGTTGTAAATTATTGTACTCGTATCTTTTTGTTTAGTTTTATTGTAAGTGTTATTAATTGTTTTTAGGATTGTTTTTTCTTTGTAATGAGTTAAACATTCACTACTTGTATTTTTTTAGTGTTGTAAATTATTGTACTCGTATCTTTTTATTTAGTTTTATTATAATTTTTATTAATTGTTTTTATTTTGATTTTAGGATTATTTTTCTTTGTAATGAATGAAACACTCACTGCTTATATTTCAAAAAATATTGTTGTAAGGTATATTGCATTGAAAAAAAATTAAAATAAATCTATTCGAGAAATACAAAACTACTTTCCGGGCCACATATTAAAAGTCAAAAGCCTTTCAATGTGACGCCAGTGTTGATGTTCACAGAAGAAGAAGAAAAAACGAATTGATATTTCCTCTGCTGCAAACGCTTTTATAATTGAAAGGCTTCGCACAGAAGTCGTGCACTTAAAAAAGCTTGTGCGCAACAGAAGAAAATTTCAAGATGGCGCCAGTAAGCGCAAGATTGAAGGTATTGGAAGCTGCAAAACCTGCTTTTCCCTTAGTTGAAACAAAACCAACCAAAAAGGAATATAATTTCTGTCGGTGGACTACCACTAATGCATTATAAATACCGAAATGGGCATGTCGTAAGGAACTTGATCTTCATGCGAGCATTTTGCCCGTAACTCAAACATACCTTAACTTATTACGCGCGACTGCATGCTGCATGTATCGTGCAACCCTGATACACAATACATATACGTTATATACGATTTTTTTTTAAATTCAACAGATTTCATCTCTTACCGATTGCAGAATTATCTTATTTGGGTAGTATTTTTCTTAGATGATGGAAGAGGTATGCTCTGAAACGTTACCTTCAAAATAGTTTGTGATTTGGACTTATTAGATTATTTCACTTGCAGTGAATTTGAGGTTTATTTATTTATTTAACACTTTTATTGCAATACAATCTGGCTTATTGCGAGGCGGCAATCTCTTCCTACCAACCAGACAAAAGTAAATGAAGCAAGTTACGTGGTCGCATAAATCATTCAAATGACTATCCATCCCCACGAAATCCATAAACATATACGCGAGAACATGCCCACGAACCCCACAAAGACGGACAATCACCCGAACATTATTTTTTCATATAAAGTGAGATATCATCAATCAAAAGGAAAGGAAGGGATGGTGGAGAGGAAAGGAAAAGAAAAATCAGGAATGAAACACGTTATTTTACTGACAAGAAATTAAGAGTTTTTTCAGTCGCTTCTTAAAGCATGCCAAGGACGGAGCGAGTCTTATATTGGTTTGTAACTGATTCCAGAGTCTCACTGCATGGACAGTAAAGGACGACGTAAAGAAAGAGGAGTGGTGAACTGGAAAGGTCAATAAACAATCTCTGTTTGAGCGTATATGTTTATGGATTTCGGTTTAGGTTGTACGAGTATATATACACGTACGAGTATATAAACTATCACTGTTTCAACAATTTTTATATAGCAGTTTATCTATTACCATTTTTTTTGTATTACAGTTTATTTCTTACCATTTTTTACAGCTTATTTATTACCATTTTATTGTATTACAGTTTATTTATTACAATTCTTTTGTATTACAGTTTATTTAAACCATTGTTTTGTATTAATATTTATTTATTACCTTTTTTTTATATTATAGTATATTTATTACCATTTTTTTGTATCACAGTTTGTTTATTACCATTTTTTTGTATCACAGTTTATTTATAACAATTTTTGTATATTACAGTTTAATTATTACCATTTTTTTTAATTACAGTTTATTTATTACCCTTTTTGTATTACAGTTTGTTTAAGGCCATTTTTTTGTAATACATTTTATTTAAACCATTTATTTGTATTAATGTTTATTTATTACCATTTTTTGTATAATAATTTAATATAATAAATATAATGAATATAATTTATTACCATTTTTGGTATCACAGTTTGTTTATTACCATTTTTTTGTATTACGTTTTATTTATAACAATTTTTTTATGTTACAGTTTAATTATTACCACTTTTTGTATTACAGTTTATTTATTACCTTTTTTTTGTATTACAGTTTATTTATTACCATTTTTTTTGCATTACTGTTTATTTATTACCATTTTTCAATATAGTGCAAATGTGAGTGAAATCTCATTATTATCTTGAATGATATTTGAAGAAAAAAATAGTGGAAGTAATTTTGTAATTGGCATCAATTATGGCTAAAATATATAAATATAAATAAACACGTGCTCGACAAACGTGTATATATTATTTGGAAAACTGCATGCAGTTTTTGTATACAATATATACAATAGATATGTAGCTATAGCAACGATTAGATGGGTCACCGCACCGAAGAAGTTAAATTTTGTAAACGTCCGTTGGGAGAAGCGTTGACTGATCAGGAGATGATTTAAGACGAAGGAACCTGCCTACAGCTTACAGCCTCTGGCTGCCGGAGATATAGTAGATGCTGGATGCATTGCACTGCCATGGGAACTCGTCAGACATGCGAAAACATCCGCCGCTCGCGTCGCATCGCAACTTATATCAGCTCATTAAATTTGCGTCCTTCATGTTAATTTATTATATGCCCTTATAAAAAAAAACTAGACTTCCTGTCATTAGATATTATTTAATTGGTTTAAGCATATTTTGTATATACTAGCTAGAAAGCCTGTCTAAGGACTGTGGAAATCGTAACTAAATACTTGCAAATGGTGGCAATCTGGAAGAAAATTATTGAAATGGGGCATTTTTTTGGTGAAAAAAGAATCGAATTTTACTTGATTGGGAACAGGATTGAGTTAAGGTTTTAACTTAGTTCGTCTTCGAACTCTTGAGAAAGGAGCGAATTGGGTTTTTTAATTGGCAATCCACTTAAAGTATACCTAATACGTGGGTCGTACAGAAATTAAATAACGTTTTGGCATAACTTGATTAAAATCAAGAGTTTCACAACAGACCTCTGAGTTTATTGTGTGTCCTCTTGGCATAATCTCCACGTGGATCAAACCCTTTCGGTCCCAAAAAAACTGTTGCCATCACTTTTTTGGTGTTGAGATTCGGTTTTTCTTTCCCGAGCACACATTTTTTTGTAGCCAATATGCTCTGTCACTATTTCATGTAGGAGCGATCGTGAAATTTGTGGGAAAGATTCACTCTTAACATCTTTCTGGTTGGCTGGAAAAGATTACCACGTGGCAATAAGCCCGCAAGGTTGTACTGTATACAACATAAGTGTAATGAAAATAATTATATTTAAAAGCGTGTTGAAAGCAATCCATTAATTTCATAATTAATTTTAATATTAAATTATTTTAAATTACTTTTTTTATTTTTTATTTATTGTATACAGGACAAGAAATATATATAATTTGTGAAAAAATAACTGGTTATTTAATTTAGACACACAATTTTAATGGATCTGGGTTTGTTGCCTTTCATTTGTCGTGTCCCCAGTAAACTAGGCTTTTGCCTGTATCTCACTGAGGACAAATCTTCATTTATACTTCAAATAAAAGAATTTATGTCCCGAAATGAATAAATATTTTTATTTCTTATTTTTCATTTATATAGACCTAAAATAGAATAAATCTTTACCTGGTACAAATGGATTTATTTACGATAAAAAGGGAATAAATTATTTTTTTATAAAGCTCCCAGTTTTTATTCGACCAATACGCACATTAATCGCATGTCTCTGAAATCATTATCGAGTGAAGTCTCGGATTTTTAATCGATTTTTATTTATTAAGAAACTTGCAGAAAGATACCTTCGATATAGACATAATATGCTTTCGTGATGTTGTGTTGGAGACAAATGATATCTCATGAACTGCAAAGCGCACCGTTTTCATTATTCAATAATTGAAGAGTTAAACTCATAAACCACTCAAGACCCAAAAAGTACGTAAAGAGTTATAAGAAAAAGTCAATGACCGATGAAACGACCTTCGGATTCCTCGATAAATTATAGTAAACATTCCGAAGGTCACATGCCGGCCATTGACGCCGGCCGAGCGACCGCACCACACGCCAGAGAGGGAGAGAACGCACTACGGCTATCTCACCAGTTCCGTATTTAGATGAATACCTACATACGACAATAACCGTTTCTGCATTCACAGAAGCGAGACGTAAGCATATCGCGAGCGCACTCTCGCGCACATTCCAAAAAGATATAAATACCTACGTTACTATAAAAATAAACACTCTCTTTCCGCATTGCGATTTAACGAGTTTATTTATTTATCAACAAATCATCCTCATCATCTCTTCCAATAAGAACCATTCTGCTAAACACATATATGACATTTATGGGTATATTGTCGCTTGTTGATAGACTGTTTTTCCATATAAAAAAAATCTAAATATGGTTGTTATGTGGTTTAGGAGTTTAACTCTTCAATTGGTGATTACCGAAAAACTTTTGAGACCCTGCAGATAAATAAGCATACAATGCTTTGGATATGCTGTTAGTAAAAATGATGAAAGTTTAGAGAAGTTGATGATCATGGGGACAGTAGGGGGAAGACGAGAAAGAAGAAGGTGTGTTATAAGATGGATGGATCAAATAAAGGAGTTTGAGGGATTATATTGAAGCACTGCATTCAATATCGTCGTTGTTCTGCGAAAAGCATTAAGTACATTTTTGCTTAAAATGACTTTTTGACGCCATTTTACTTAAAATAAGAATATCTACACATGGAAAAAACGTTTATGTCCAAAAGTTATATGGTTTCGCTGTTATTAAAAAATAAAAAATATATATCATCCCTTAGCAATTCCACAGTTGGTATTCATCCCTGCCGACCAGCACAAGAGTTCATGGCTTAATAAACCACGACACATCAAGTCATTCGGAATAAATAATAAAATAATATAGAAAAAAACAATATTTTAGGAGCGTTTCAGTCACCTTTTTACAGTTGTTTTATTTCTTTACGTCGTCCTTTACTGCCCATGCAGTGAGACTCTGGAATCAGTTACAAACCAATATAAGACTCGCTCCATCCTTGGCATGCTTTAAGAAGCGACTGAAAAAATTCTTAATTTCTAGTCAGTAAAATAACGTGTTTCATTCCTGATTTTTCTTTTCCTTTCCTCTCCACCATCCCTTCATTTTCTTTTGATTGATGATACGAGTATTTCACTTTATATGAAAAATAATGTTCGGGTGATTGTCCGTCTTTGTGGGGTCCGTGGGCATATGCTCACGTATGTGTTTATGGATTTCGTGGGGATGGATAGTCATTTGAATTATTTATGCGACCATGTAACTTGCTTCATTTACTTTTGTCTGGTTGGTTGGAAGAGATTGCCGCCTGGCAATAAGCCCGCCAGATTGTATTGCAATAAAAGTGTTAGATAAATAAATAAATATTGAGTACAATAAAAATAAAAAATTATTCGATTTATAAAAAAAAAAAAAACGATTTAACCCCATCCCTTTGAGACATGACGTTTCAAACGTCACAGGAATCATCCTAGATTTTCTGAACTATGGTTAGTTATTAATAAAATAAATATTGTTGTAAGAAAAAACGTTCAATTGAACCTTTGTCGATGAACCGTGCCTTCGGTGAACTGAGATAAAGGCTGTGAGGAAGACCATTTTAGAATAACCAGCCCGTTTGGTAGCGGAGAGTGAAACAAGTTGACGGGGAGTGAATGACACGGAGCGTCCCGCGGCAGGATGCGACCATACGATTAAATACTATACAATTATAATACTAGAAACTTGTTAAGTTTTACAGTCAAGTGCCTGGCGATATCCACCTGCTAACATAGACTGAAAAAACACAGGTTTATTGAAAAAAAAAAAAATATTTTTCAGTTATTTTTTATTACCGTCAAATCCGCCAACATTGCCCGCTATTGACATTAAATTTGCATTTCCGAGAAAAAAATGTATATATATGTAGCGATGTTCGTTATCAATTAAGCGTGTGTCCTATTAGGACGTGCTGATGATGTTGATGTTGACATCGCTATATTCGTTTTAGTCGAATTCTGCGTTCCTTTTCGTTCGGGGTCATCAATGTAGCGTGATGCTTTGTTCGATACGTCGTGATGATTTTGATATGTATTTTAAATAAATATAAAACTCAGGAATGCGGATAAAAGTGAAAGTGAATAGCGGGTAAATAATAACAAGTCTTGACAGTTGGATGAATAATAATGTTTATTTGTCTACAAGTAGGTATTTTATAGTAGTGAGTGAATGTGCTCGCAACATATACTCCGTCTCACTCCTGCGCGTGCACTAGTGTAGGCGGGTAGTATATTTATTTGCCGAGACAGAACGTAAATATTTGTGAGTAAACATTGTTGACGTTTCTAGTATGTGACAATTGTAAATAGTTCGGAGTTTGATTCATCGGTCGTTGACCCTGTTTTGTTTTGACAACAAATTATGTTTGACAATTATTTAGGGACGTAGGTATTCCCTACATATACATCACTATTTTATTTGAGTTCACTACCGGTTTCAAAGACCTTCGTCTTCCTCGTCAGGTGAAGATTAAGTAAATTATATCTTGTAATTTGTTAAATCAAACACTGTTTATTCCACTTTTTGTAACGGTATAACCCTACCGGTTTCAAGGCTTTCACCTCATCATCAGGGAAGCACAAAGAAGACTAAATTATGTTTATTTATTTAACACTTTTATTGCAATACAATCTGGCGGGCTTATTACCAGGTGGCAATCTCTTCCAACCAACCAGACAAAAATAAATGAAGCGAGTTACATGGTCGCATAAATAATTCAAATGACTATCCCTCCCCACGAAATCCATAAACACATACGTGAGCACATGTCCACGGACCCCACAAAGACGGACAATCACCCGAACATTATTTTTCATATAAAGTGAGATATCATCAATCAAAAGAAAAGGAAGGGATGGTGGAGAGGAAAGGAAAAGAAAAATCAGGAATGAAACACGTTATTTTACTGACTAGAAATTAAGAGTTTTTTCAGTCGCTTCTTAAAGCATGCCAAGGATGGAGCGAGTGTTATATTGGTTTGTAACTGATTGCAGAGTCTCACTGCATGGACAGTAAAGGACGACGTAAAGAAATAAAACAACGGTTTATTCCACTTTTTGTAACGGTATAACCCTACCGGTTTCAAGGCTTTCACCTAATCATCAGGGAAGCACAAAGAAGACTAAATTATGTTTATTTATTTAACACTTTTATTGCAATACAATCTGGCGGGCTTATTACCAGGTGGCAATCTCTTCCAACCAACCAGACAAAAATAAATGAAGCAAGTTACGTGATCGCATACATAATTCATAAGAGAACATGCCCACGAATCCCACAAAGACGGACAATCACCCGAACATTATTTTTCATATAAAGTGAAATACTCGTATCATCAATCAAAAGGAGATGAAAGGATGGTGGAGAGGAAAGGAAAATAAAAATCAGGAATGAAACACGTTATTTTACTGACTAGAAATTAAGAGTTTTTTCAGTCGCTTCTTAAAGCATGCCAAGGACGGAGCGAGTCTTATATTTTTGTAACTGATTCAAGAGTCTCACTGCATGGACAGTAAAGGACGACGTAAAGAAAGAAGAGCGATGAACTGGAAAGGCCAATAAACAATCTCTGTTTGAGCGTAGCGCTAATCCATGATTGGAAAGACGTTGAAAATTTTCGGCGAGATAAGAGGGTGCGGCGGGACAGTTAAGGATATTATACAATAGAGACAGTATGTGAATTTGGCGTCTATTTCTAACATTCAACCAGTTCAATGCCTTCTGGTATGAAGTTATATGATCGTACTTTCGTGTTCGAACTCTTACCGAGATACACGCTTCTAACGATTAACATTCTGGTTGAGGACTGGGTGAAGGGAAGGGTGAAGGGAGGGATGAGACGATCTCGGGCAGCAGCGGGGAGATTTTCGGTATATATGTGTTTGCCAGATGTTCACCTCGATGCACTGACTTAGAAATTTCTAGGGCCTCCAATCTGTTTATTCTGAAATGACTAATCATTGTCACCGTGAAAACCACACATTTTTTATCGATGATGCCAAATTCTTACATATCAGTAGTAACGGAAATAAATTGTACAGATTGGAGGATCATCATCAGGGAGCACAAACAAGACTTGTTTGCACTCCCCTGTTGATGAGGTCAAAACCTTAAAACCGGTAGGGTTATACCGTTACAAAAAGTGGAATAAACAGTGTTTGATTAAACAAATTACTATGTCTTTAAACCTTCACAATATTAATGCCTTAACTATAAATCATCATCATTGTCAACCAGAGTCGATCCACTGCTGGATGAAGGTCTCCCCAATTTGACTCCAAATAGTTCGGTTTTTTGCTCGTTGATGCCATGTGATGCTGCCATGCTTCCTGATTTCATCTATCCAGGGTACCTTCGGTCTTCTTCTGGGCCTCTTTATGCCTCTTGGGTACCATTGGATTATTTCGGATGTCCATCGGGAGTCTGACATTCTGGTTACGTGTCCTGCCCATTGCCACTTCATTATTTTGCACACCTTTATAACGTCTTCTAATTTTGTTATATTGCAAATCCATGTGTTTCGTTTACGGTTTCTTTTAACTATAAATAATAAATTATATCTAAAATGTATTTTTTCCTAATTGTAACATTACATGAGAGAGGGAGGGGAGTAGTGGCTAATATGGGGAGGAGATTACGTAGACGCGAAAAGGATGGCATTTGAACGGGAAACATATTTAGTTGAGAACTATTATTGAAATTAATTTATTGGTATTTATATAATAACGATATAAACCTACCGGTTTTAAGGTTTTTACATCATCATCAAGGAAGCACAAACAAGACAAGAGTCTTGATGAGGGGAAAACCTTGAAACCGGTAGGGTTATACAGTTATATCATTTGGAAAAACAGTTTTGGACTCAAAACAATGTCTTTAAACCTCCACAGTGTTAATGCCTTAACTATAAATTAGAAATTAACAAAGTTTTTCATAATGTTGAGACTTAATTTACCACTTAGGCCTCGGCCACACAGGTAAGAGCCTCGCTTGATGCTTAGAGCTACGCTGCGAGTTAGGCAACATATCCTAGCGAACCAACGCACCGCATACTATTGCAATGGCCACACTGCACGCGTTGCGCCACACTACATGACGATTGGTAACCGAGTGAATCTCATAGCGAACAGACGCGTTGGTTAATTTTATTGTGTCACCAAGTGATTTTACAAGATGGTGGAAGTTTTAATAACAACTGTGTATAAAAGGGAGCCATTGTGGAACCCATCGAGCAAATTATACAAAAATGTACCTGTAATAAAATCACATTGGAATTAAGTTGCACAGGAAGTAAATAAAGATGGTAAGTTATAATGAAATTGGTTAGTTTTGAGAGTGACATTGTTTGTTGACTCAACCGCTCCCAAATGTCAAATGAATTTGTGCGAAGCACTTTGGTGTGGCCAAGCATGAAGTTACCTAGTATATGAGTCGCGTAAAACCTAGCTTAGCAGCTAACGAATAACTTTGGTGTGGCCTCGGCATTAGTTTAAAAAGCGTGATTTTAAAAGAAGGCGAAGTGAGAAATACGTATATGAATAATAAAAGACAGTGCATAACGAGATGTATCTATTTGAAGGAGGGGTAAGTTGTGAACTTGAATAAAAAAGTTTTTAGATCTGTTCTCCCTGCTTACCCTTTTCATCGTGTTGAAACTGTTAAACTTTTGCAATAAAAAGTAGTTTAAAGTTTTCTTATTATTTGAAAGCGATTATCACAAGGCAATAAGCTCATTAGGTTGTATTCAATATTATCAAGTGCATAATAATCATATGTGTATTGTAATTTTTATTTTTGAAGTTATTGTCGCATGTTTTTTTCTGTTTTGTATATATAAATGATTTTTCTTTTTAATTATGATTTAAAATTTGATCGAGCGCCACTCCAATGCGCTCCACCGCAAAAAAAGCACTGACAGTGCTTTTTTTTTTTAAAAAGGCACTTATTGTCACGCTTTTTGTACCGTAAAAAAGATGGTGGAGCGCCGCTCCACTGCGCTCCACCGCAAAAAAAAGCACTGCATATACCCTTAAATTTCATATACAGAGGAAATTTACGATGACCTCCATGACCTAGTTGGTAAAACACTTGTGTTCCAGCTCGGAGGTAGCGGGTTCGATTCCCCTTGGAACCCAGATATTTTTAAAAAGAATTCCAGTCTGGTTTTCACCTAAGGTCTCTTTCTTCTTCTTCTTCCCAGTGTCATGTCAGGTCCCCCCAACGTTGAATATCACTTGAGAGTAGGCATCTTTGTCCCCGGCAGCCCGAAAAAGATCTCCAACGCCCCTTATGCCAGCCCAATCACGTATATTGCGTAGCCAGGAGATTTGCCTCCTGCCAACCTCTTCGGCCTTCTTTTTTGCCTTGGATGATCAGGTGCAGTAATTTGTACTTTGCTCCTCTAAGTAAAAAAAGGTCTATTTAACAATTTCATTTATATATTTCACACTTCATTGTAAATACAATCTGACAAGTTTATTGTCAGGCGGCAATCTCTTCCAACCTACCAGACAAAAGGAAATAAAGAAAAATCAAATCATTATTCACCTATACAAAATTAATAACCAATATACCTACATGATAAAAATAAAAGTGAGTTATCATTAATCAAACGAACGGATGGTGGAGACGAAAGGAAAATCGGGAATGAAATACGTTACATTTCTGACTTATAATTAAGAGTTTTTTTTCAGTCACTTTTTAAAACATGCCAATGACGGAGTGAGTGTAACATTAGTTAGTAACTGGTTCCAGAGTCTTACTGCGAGGACAGTCAAAGACGAATAAAAATAATGTTGCTATTAATAAACGTATCATGTGTTTTAAAGTTTGTATGATTGCAGTTTCCATTTGAATTTCAATTTGGCTTTGAAAAATTATTATTGATATTTTTAAATGTCGCGTTCGTTTAAGTAAATGAAACAAATAAAATGAAATAAATATTATCGATGTTTTTAAATGTAGCTTTCGTTCAAGTAAATGAAACAAATAAAATGGAAAAAATATTATTGGTGTTTTTAAATGTTGCGTTCGTTCAAGTAAATGAAACAAATAAAATGACAAAAGTATTATTGATGTTTTTAAATATCGCGTTCGTTCAAGTAAATGAAACAAATAAAATGATAAAAATATTATTGATGTTTTTAAATGTCGCGTTTGTTCAAGTAAATGAAACAAATAAAATGATAAAAATATTATTGATGTTTTGAAATGTCTCGTTCGTTCAAGTAAATGAAACAAATAAAATAAAATAAATATTGTTGATGTTTTTAAATGTAGCTTTCGTTCAAGTAAATGAAACAAATAAAATGGAAAAAATATTATTGGTGTTTTTAAATGTCGCGTTCGTTCAAGTAAATGAAACAAATAAAATGATAAAAATATTATAAATGTTTTTAAATGTCGCGTTCCTTCAAGTAAATGAAACAAATAAAATGATAAAAATATTATTGATGTTTTTAAATGTCTCCTTCGTTCAAGTAAATGAAACAAATAAAATGATAAAAATATTATTGATGTTTTTAAATGTCTTGTTCGTTCAAGTAAATGAAACAAATAAAATGAAAAAAATATTATTGATGTTTTTAAATGTCGCCTTCATTCAAGTAAATGAAACAAATAAAATGAAAAAAATATTATTGATGTTTTTAAATGTCGCCTTCGTTCAAGTAAATGAAACAAATAAAATGATAAAAATATTATTGATGTTTTTGAATGCCTCGTTCGTTGAAGTAAATGAAATAAATAAAATGAAAAAAATATTATTGATGTTTTTAAATGTCGCGTTCGTTCAAGTAAATGAAACAAATCAAATGATAAAAATATTATTGATGTTTTTAAATATCGCGTTCGTTCAAGTAAATGACACAAATAAAATGATAAATATATTATTGATGTTTTTAAATGTCTCGTTCGTTCAAGTAAATGAAACAAATAAAATGAAAAAAATATTATTGATGTTTTTAAATGTCGCCTTCATTCAAGTAAATGAAACAAATAAAATGAAAAAAATATTATTGGTGTTTTTAAATGTCGCGTTCGTTCAAGTAAATGAAACAAATAAAATGATAAAAATATTACTGATGTTTTTGAATGTCGCGTTCCTTAAGTAAATGAAACAAATAAAATTTTAAAAATACTCGTATTATTGTAATTTTTAAATGTCGCGTTTGTTCAAGTAAATGAAATAAATAAAATGAAAAAAATATTATTGATGTTTTTAAATGTCGCGTTCGTTCAAGTAAATGAAACAAATAAAATGAAAAAAAAATATTTATTGATGTTTTTAAATGTCGCGTTCGTTCAAGTAAATGAAACAAATAAAATGATAAAAATATTATAAATGTTTTTAAATGTCGCGTTCGTTCAAGTAAATGAAACAAATAAAATGGAAAAAATATTATTGATGTTTTTAAATGTCGCGTTCGTTCTAGTAAATGAAACAAATTTAAAAAAAATAATAAAAAGACATACAATATTTATCAGGTTTTAGCGTTAACACTATAGAAATTTATATTTATTCATATGTAATTAAATTTTGAAACAGTGTTTGACCCTTTTAAGGTTTGGAATACCACCCCCAAATATGAGTCAAATATGATGTGAAACTAGTTGGGCTGAAATATATTTTTTCAAGTGAATTAAACAGTGTTTGAATTTTTTATTAAATTTGAAATTATAGATATTTCACTTTTGAACGTTGGTAATATATTTCAAACATGCGTGACTCTTCAAAGTTTCCTGTATTGTTATTATATAGGAGTAGATAAGATGCGACAGGCCTCGAGAGTGGAGGCTGCGACCAAAAGACAGAAAAAAATGTTACGAAACAGGTACCATAGAGGCATGTAGCGGCCACTTCCTTAGCGAGCCCTTGCCTTGCCGAGTGTCCTTTGTTGAACATGTTATGGCCTGCCCGGAGAAGCGTTGATGCGAATCACGGCATGTGCGTCAATCAATCCTTGATCGCTGTTCACTTATCGCTTTTTCTTATTCTCTTCTCTTCTCGCGAAACGACGGAAATCAAACGCACAATTGAGCGATAATTTTACGATAGGTTATCGCTTAGTGAACTTAAGGCTTATTTGTTGAATAAGCTAAATAATAATTATCTGAGATGGTTCTGGCATGTGAAACGAGTGAATATTTTATTATTTTAAGTTAGTATTTAGTTGTTAGATTTTTACAAAATAATATACATTTTGAAGTGCATGTAATTGAAGTTATTTGAATGCGGCCGTCAATTGCGCATACCAACATGAAAACGTTCCCCACCCTTATCTTAGATTTGGTATCACATCTTGTCCATAGTTTCAAAATATGGCAATCCTGGTATTACGTGTACAAGCTGTTTTCCTTCAGCAAACAATTAATTTTGATTATACACCTGAGATGTCTATGGAAAAAATCGACTTCCAAGACAGGGTTTATTTTAAGCTGCCATTCGTCGAGGAGATTTGATGAACGTATTTTTTTATTTCTAAAAAAATATTAATAAGATCTGAAAGTAAATCCGTCCAAAAAGTTTGATAAACTTGTAGGATACCTACCTAGTAAATGAATAATTGTCAAAATAATAAGTTAATTGTTAAACACAATTAAAATTAAATTTATTATTGTCAGATAGTAAACATACAGGGTCAATGACTAACGTGACCATTTATTTTTTGACTCAAAACGGGACATTGGTTTATTTAAGTCAAATAACCATAGGTAGTCATTGAAAAAAAATACTTTTTAAAGTTATATTGATGTATTTAGAAAAATTAAGATAACATTAAAGTTACTAATTGAAATCCAAAATGTTTAGTTATATTTATATTTTTCAGAGGAACAAATTTGTTTTAAAACATTTGGTGATGATTTTAAGTAGGAATGAAACTCTTGGCACGTTTTTTTTATATTGACCTTGGTAATCAACATCGCCTTTAAAACTGGAATTTGTAACTGAGTTTTCTCAGATGTCCATAATTTGTTCATCATAGAAAATACTCTTTCTACTGGAGCATTTGTAGCAGGCAAACATAAAATATATTCAATTAAAACAGAAAAATTTTCATGCTGCAGATTGTTGGCGTGAAAATGTTTGAATACTTCCACCCAACGAGTTTCCGTGGAAACATTTTGATTATTCCATTCTGTTACCTTTTGCGATGTAATGTAGTTAGAAATTAATGAAAATTCGTCAAAAACTTCTGTATCTTTATTACTATCAATATATTCCTTTTCAATTAGGACATCCAGAGCTTTTTGAATGTCTTCCCATGCGGGGACGTTTTTTAAATCTGCTCAAAAAAATATCTCCATTTCTTTGGTTAGAAAGCAAGTCCACTGCTCCAGATATTCACGGCTTGTTTTATAAAATTCTGTAGCCGTCCTTTTCACAAACTCTTCATCGATACCAGTACCATTATCTTTCAATTTCACCATAAATTGACGGACTGAAAATGGGAGAAACTGATTGGTCTGTTTCTGAGTGAAATTATCTTTTAGCTGATTGATTTCTTTTGCAGCTTCAATTGCTGATACAGTCTGACCTTCAAGTTTCAATACAGCTTGATGAAAACTTGCTGACTGAGCGTGTAAAAAATAAAGCCACAATTCTGATGTGGGATCTTCAAAAAAGTTTTTTAGTAAAATGGGACATTTTTCAATACTCAAAAAGTAGTTTTTTAATGGCTGATACATTTTTAAAACCCTTTCTAATGCAGGCATAAGAGCAAGCCATCTGGTTTTGCTATAGCCGAGCATTTGTTGATATTCCGTTTCAGTTTCGGCGCAAAACTCCTTTAGAGCTTCAACTCGAATCGTGTAAATATAAAAAAATGAATATATCTTCACAATTATACTTTCATAATCTAAGGGTAGCCCATCTGCAGCAGATTTTACAGCATTATGAATTACATGGGCTCCACATCCAATACCTATTAATGGCTTTTTCATAAATGTTTGTAATTTTGTCAAGACATTGTTAGTTCCTCGCCTAGCTGCGCCCCCGAAATTGACGTTGGCATTGTCCCCACAAAATGCCACGACTTTTTCTGTTAAATTGTAATCTGTCAACACTTGGTTTAAATAATTGACAATAATATCTGAAGTCTCACCTGGCTGTTCTTGTAGGTCTAAAATTTTCACTTGTACACCTACGTAGGGTAGAAAAAAGCGCACTACAATAGGGTATATTTTCTTACTACCATGGTTTGAAGCGTCAGTCAAAATTGTAATACAATTCGCCGTATCAAGATCATCTTTTAATTCTTTCATCGCTGTACGCGCCAAAACATTTACTGCAATAGCTTCTGATTTCGTACGCGCGCATGTAAATTTCAAATCAAAACATGATTGAATTATTTTCGAAGCACAATCATTGGAGCGAAAACTGTGATTTTCTTGTATCGTGTGATAAGCCCAGACGCCTTCTGCCGCAGCGATATCCAAATCCTTTGTCGTTGGCGCGTCTGATTTCTTAAAAAAATTTAACATCGAAGAACTCGAAGCGGCGGCACGGTCGGCATTTTTATGCTTTTCAGATTTTAAATGTTGTTCAATATCACCTGCACCACTATGAGAAACACTAAATTCTGTACGACACTTTTCGCATCTGACATCTGAGGGAGTATTTATTTGCCTAATAAAAGGATATTTTGCTTGTAAGCTAACATTAAACGAACACTTACGTTTTGGCATATTAACTTAGGATTCCAAAACAAAAGAAGTTAAAGAAAATTACTAATCGAGCATCAAACAACAAAACAATGAGCGAGAAGTGAGCGAACGAAAACTCTGTCAAATAACAATAATAAGCCAAAGCGCGCGCGAACGTTGGCATCCTCGGCTACTCTCGGTTATCGTCGCGTCAACGGACGACGCGGTCGGTCTTGCTCTCGCACACTGCTCGCGTCCAGCCGACCGTACGGTAAGCTTTGGTTCCTCAATTTTCGCGCGGATTCCGAAAACGGGACAATTTTGCGTCCGAGAATTTATTTCGGGGACACCGGGACTCGTAATTATAAAATGGGACAGTCCCGTTCAAAACGGGACGTCTGGTCACGTTATCAATGACCGATGAAGAATTCAAGGATTGTCACACGATATGAACAACAACAATATTTACTATTTACAGTGTCTGCGAATTGGCTAGCCATCTCCAAATACAAATAAATAATCTACCGCCGATTCATGCGCTAGAGCAAGGCAGATATATATCGCGAATTGGTTCACTCATTGGTATAAATTACTCGCACGCCGAGAAATAAACATATTATTATTGTCATTCATTCAACTGTCAAGACTTGTTATTTATTTACCCGCTGTCCACTTATCGTTTTATATCCGCATTCCTGAGTCTATATTCATTGAATACAAATCAAGATCATCATGACATATTAAAATAAGCAACACGCTATAAACTCATAAATTAATTATATTGAAAATGAAAATATATCATTTTTAACCCTGACAACTATTTGAAGAAAATAATGTTGTTCTATTTACATTGGTAATAAGTATAACTAACTCGCAAAATTTACATTGGTAATAAGTATAACTAACACTCAAAATTTACATTGGTAATAAGTATAACTAACCCGCAAAATTTACATTGGTAATAAGTATAACTAACTCGCCAAATTTACATTGGTAATAAGTATAACTAACTCGCAAAATGGTCTTCCTTCCATTACGTTTTTGAATAGAGTCTTTGACATTGACTTTTTCAATATTTTAGAAAATGTTTTTGGAGAAAGAATTTTAAGCTTTCTTACAAATGGGAGTTAGACGTTTCGACATAACAATTATTTTCTTATTTGTTATTTATTGTTATTGTATACACGTACAGTACCCGGCGGTAAGAAATACACATCGGGCTTAACACTTGCCTTACTGAGCTAAACTGTGCTTGTCGCTCGGAATCCAGTGAAAAATGTATGTTTTAAATTAAAATTATACAAAATATGCTATGTTATTTTTTGTAATTAGCTATAAAATTATTTTATTATGTATTAAATCGTCGAGTAACCAAATAAAATATAAGTCCTGGTCCCTCACTATCCATCATAGGGTGGCAAGTGTTAAAAAAGAGACTGTCGGCCATAATCGGCTAACTTCGCCTTTGTAGGGTGTCGTCTGTCTGTCATTCATACACGTGTTCCGTCGCGATTTGTCAGTCATTGTCAAGCGTTCTAGGGACAGAGACGATGCTCTATAAAGCCGAAGTTAGCCGATTATAGTATTTTTCTTAAGTCCGATGCGTATTACTTATCGCCGGGTACTTGTATATTTTTCTTCAAGCGTTGTCATTCGATTTTACCTGTTAACGTAACCTTTATAAAATAAATAATTTAATTAACTATTAAACGGCACCAACAAATTTTATTGGCATTGTAGGATACCTACGTCCATAAATAAATAAATAATTGTCAAACATAATTTGTCGTCAAAATAAATTATGTTCATACAGGGTCAACGACCGATGAATCAAACTCTGAACTATTTACAATTGTCACATACTAGAAACGTCAACAATGTTTACTCACAAATAGTATTTACGTTCTGTCTCGCCGTCTCGGCAAATAAATATACTACCCGCCTACACTAGTGCACGCGCAGGAGTGAGACAAAGTATATATTGCGAGCACATTCACTCACTACTATAAAATACCTACTTGTAGACAAATAAAGATTATTATTCATCCAACTGTCAAGACTTGTTATTATTTACCCGCTATTCACTTTCACTTTTATCCGCATTCCTGAGTTTTATATTTATTTTAAATACATATCAAAATCATCACAACGTATCGAACAAAGCATCACGCTACATTGATGACCCCGAACGAAAAGGAACGCAGAATTCGACTAAAACGAATATAGCGATGTCAACATCAACATCATCAGCACGTCCTAATAGGACACACGCTAAATTGATAACGAACATCGCTACAGCATTAATAACTCTTTTAGATTTTTTCCACACGAGAAATATATTTGTTACCTTGATTTTGTTTTTTATTCGTTCGAAAGATTTGATAAAATTCACTTCATTCCACAGTTTAACTGTCAATATTTATCGATTAATGTCTTAACTTAATTATATTTCATATAGAAATCCCCACACAACCTTAAAAATAGTTTTCGTATAAATAAAAAAATAACGATTTAATAAAATTTTCATTATTCATCTGGCAATTCAATGTCGTATATTCTACTATATGTGGCCGTCTTGGAAGAATAGTGCAGTAATTTCCCTTATCCTTCTACTTAAGTGGTTCTCCTCTACATATAAGAAGATGCTGCTATCCTATCAGAAAGGTGGAGAAGGGAGGGATGCTTGGATTTTGAAGTGATATACATATATATCCCTGCCTCTACAATATACGTAATTGGATTGGTATAAGGAGCGTCGGGGATCTTTTTCGGGCTGCCGGGGATAAAGATGTCTACTCTCGATATTCAACGTTAGGGGGACCTGACGTGACACTGAGAAGAATAAGAAGATAGCTATCCCTGCATCAACATGTGGAAGATTTCGATTCTGCAAAGCAACTTGCATCTCGTTCTACAAGTGGACCCATGTGTTTTCTATATCTCAAAATCTAGGACATTAAGGATAATACATTGCCTCTGGAGTTGAGTAACCCTGCATCAACATGTGGAAGATTTCGATTCTGCAAACCAACTTGCATCTCGTTCTACAAGTGGACCCATGTGTTTTCTATATCTCAAGATCTAGGACATTAAGGATAATACATTGCCTCTGGAGTTGAGTAACCCTGCATCAACATGTGGAAGATTTTGATTCTTCAAACCAACTTGCATCTCGTTCTACAAGTGGACCCATGTGTTTTCTATATCTCAAGATCTAGGACATTAAGGATAATACATTGCCTCTGGAGTTGAGTAACCCTGCATCAACATGTGGAAGATTTCGATTCTGCAAACCAACTTGCATCTCGTTCTACAAGTGGACCCATGTGTTTTCTATATCTCAAGATCTAGAAGGACATTAAGGGCAATACTTTGCCTCTGAAGTTAAGTAACCCTGCATCAATATGTGGAAGGTTTCGATTCTGCAAAGCAGGTTGCATCTCGTTCTACAAGTGAGCCCATGTGTTTTCTATATCTCAAGATCTATCCATAAAATTCTCGAAAAATTCAATTCTTGTTATTCTATGTAAGCGTTGTTCCACTAAAAACAAATCTAAGTTCTTTACCACTGTAAAATAAGTCTTCCATAATTACGTAAGTCTACTTGGTAAAATTTGGTAATATTTTGTGATATACAAACATATATTGAACTTAATTTAAATAATGACTGTAATTTACTACTGTTTTTTGTACCTCCATATTAGTTTAACCCTTCATGTCCTGTGATGTGTAACTAGTACACATTGCTTCTAAAAACTTTAATATCTCTATAAATATAATAAATACTGGGTTATAATAAATACTGGGGTATAATAAATACTGATAGCCTCCGACGACACTGCTCCATCCATCCCTGCACTCCGCGGCTCGTAAAGTATAAGTCAAGGGTAGTCTAGCTGTGTCTTTCACTTGGTCAGTCCACTGCTTTGAGATTATTCCTCTTGTGCGTCATCTTTCCATGCCTCCAATAACCACAGACCTCTCCAAACTGTATCTTTGGCCACGAGCAATGTACCCAAAGAGTCGGAGGACTCGACAAAGACATATTGTCAACAATCTGTCTTCGTATTGTCAATAATCTGTCGGTGATTATCAGTATAAGTGTGTTGATAATTAACAAATCACGTAGAACGAATGCATGAAGAAATATTAACAAAACCAACATAAAGTGCAAATGTGTGTAGAAGGCGTGGTTTACCACAGAAAAAGAAGAATATTTTTAACCTTTTAATATTAGTGGATTCGAGTCCCAAGTTATCTAATAATTATCGATAATACGAATCACCTTTGGGGTTGAGTCTGCTCTATAAACGACGTTACATAGCATATACGAGTATATGTTATATTTACTTATTAGCGATTTACTAGCTGAGTATTTAAAAGACCCATTGACCCTGATACTCTCTGAAAAGTTCCACCCGGTATCCCACGGCGGAGCTTTCAGAGAGTATCAGGTCCTGAACATAGCCAATTTGCAATCTCAATCCATTCTCTGGCACTACCATCGAGAGGAAGGGAAGATGCGGACTCAGCAGAGACACATGACACGCATGGTAACTAATGAAATGTTCACCATCCCTTGAGTTAAAACCTATTTTGCTCAAAGGCAAAATGCTTATTTGGCTCCCATGACGTACAATGGCGTGCCGAATTCAATAAAGGTAAAGGGAGGAAAACCATTTAGACAGACGATCGGAGCGTGGTTGTTATTGCGACAGGATTTTGAGTACTTGGGCTTTCAGGATGAATGACGTGTGGAAAAGATTTGTGTGGGCTCTTGAGTGTGGGTTTCTTCTTGTTGTTTTAATTTTTATTGTTTTGTATTCGTGTTTCTGTATATTTTTCTTTTTATTTTTATTCTTATGATTGTGTTGCGGTATATTGTGGGATGAATATTTTTAGCCTTTTTGGAGTGATGATGTGTGAGGAGTTTAATTTCGCATGATGTTTCCAGTGGTAATTGAGTGTCATTGTTTGTCAGGTTGATGAGAACGTGCAACGGGGTTTTGTTTTTTGTGTAGTCGAAAATCGGAAAGAAGTATCGATGTACTTTTTCATGCTAAATATCCTCAGTGAGATACAGATCCATTAAAATTGTATGTCCAAATTAAATTACCTGTTGGTTATTTGCAAATTATGTATATTTCTTGTCATGTGTAATAATAAATAAATAAAAATAAAGGATATTACTATGGAAAATAAACAATGTTCATTGCAGACTTTACATTAATTTCACTTCTTGAATATACGTTTTGGAGTTCAATTTGATTTTCTCCTGCTGTATGATTAAAAAATCTGACGCATTTCATTACAAATATACTGAAAGTTAGTTTACATTTTTCTCAGTAAAAATTGCTTATAATCGATGTGTAAATATGTCCTGTAGTCAGTACACCGATCCGAACATCTGTTGAACAGTTATTTCCCAAAAAAATTTCCGCTCTTGGCCGAAATTGTCCCATGCCTCCCTCATCCCTCAGCCCCCAACCGTTGAAGTGTGTATCCAGTTTGAACAGCATTTAGTCTTGTTTGCGCTCCCCTGAAGATGAGGTGAAAGCCTTGACACCGGTAGGGTTATACCGTCACAAAAAACTGGAATAAACAGTGTTTGATACAAATAAATTACAATAAATATGTCGTTTTATAATTTGATTAAGTGAATGAAATAAAAAATAACGGAAGTTAAGGAGGAAGAGAAACAAAAGGAAATATATATGAACGTGGATGAGGTGAAAGAAAGACTTGTTGTGATAGAAAATTTTGGCGCATTGGCAACGGGAAACGAAAGCGATAATGATTTTAGCGCGTGGGACTCCTTTACGATTCCGGCAAGGACTATCGCATACCAAAATGAATGTGTTGAAAGTGATACAATTATTCACATTAGGTTAGTAGACCAAGTTGTATGACTTCATTCAGTCTTACGGAAAGCAAAAGATCGAGGAGTGAGGCAATGTTTCCTGCTTTTTTTTAAGAAAGGCAATTTTTAATAAAAGGCAAACCAACCCCACTAGGGGGACTTTTGCCACTACACTAAAGATAAAGATGCTATTAAAATATTATTTTACTGTGTTACATTTTCGTTGTATATACAGTACAACCTGGTGGGCTTATTGCTATGTGGCAATATCTTCCTACCATAAGAAGTGAAAATCAGACTTGAATCATTTAAAAAAAATCTGGGTTCCAACGGAAATCGAATACGCGAACCCAGGGTGGGAGATAGACGTCTTATCAAATAGGTCACAGAGTTCGTCAAATTTGTCTGAGATTGTAAATATAACATATAAAATTTAAAAAAAAAAACACTTTTAGACAATTTCAGTTGATTAAATTTCAATCACAATCAATCTATGGTTGGAAAATATTATCAAGTAAAGAAGCAACATTAATTGGACGCGGATAAAATATGGCATTTAGTAAATATGTAGTCTCACCATCCAGACCACACTCACAGCCAGGATCCTCTACGAAACTTATTTTGTAAAGGTGGCTAATCCGCAAGCGACAGATGACTTACACTTTTAACTTGTTCATTATTTTTATATTTAAATATGATTTCAAAGGGATAGCACTGTATTGATATACAGTCTTTATTAACACCAGCTATATCCGAAAAATAATGTTCGGGTGATTGTCCGTCTTTTTGGGGTTCGTGGGTATATGCTCACGTATAATTGCTATACTAATTATACAATCAACTCCTCTATAATTCGTATGCAAAGACTTGAAAACGAGTTTTGCAACAATTGAGATATTTTTAATATAAGTATACTATATATAGTATTCGCCAGAATATCACAACAATATTTAGAAATAGCTAATAACTTTGTGCTCTCCTTTATTAATATAAATAACGTAATATAAACAAAACATTAAGGACAATACTTTGCCTCTGGAGTTGAGTAAACCTGCATCAACATGTAGGAAGGTTTTAAGTATGCAACAAAGCAACTTGCATCTCGTTCTACTAATGAGGCCATGTGTTTTCTATATCTCAATATCTATCCATAAAATTCACACAAAATTCTCAAAAAATCCAATATTTGTTCTATGTATGCATTATTCCACTAAAAACAAATCTGAGTTCTTTACCTCTATAAAATAAGTCTTCGACAATTACGTAAGTCTGCTTGGTGAAGTTTGGTAATATTTTGTGGTATACATACATAACATATATTGAACTTAAATATACATATAATTATTAAATAATTTTAAAACAATGACTGTAATTTATTATTACTACTGCTTTTTGTATCTTCATGTTAGTTTAAGATAAAGTTTTGTATTATTTGTCAATAATTTTAAGTACTTGTATAACCTGTCACATGTTCATTTGTATATAAAGACACTGTTGTGTCGTTTATTAAATAAATAAATAAGTATGGGTTTATGGATTTCGTAGGGATGGATAGTCATTTGAATGATTTATGCGACCACGTAACTTGCTTTATTTACTTTTACCTAGTTGGCTAGAAGAGATTGCCGCCTGGCAATAAACCCACCAGATTGTATTTGCAATAAAAGTGTTAAATACAATAAATAAATATATATATATCAATCTAAAGATATTTACAATATATATTTGTTTTGTTATACCTTCTTCATTCATTCGTTCCAAATGCCCAAACCATTTCACAATGCTCTTCATCCTTTCTCAACACATCAATCTTAATTTAACATTCATCCCTAATTACTTAATTATATATTCTTTCTTACATTGTCAACCCTTGTATTATTCTAAGTGCACGCATTTCTTCTCCTTTTGGTATTTTTCCACGCTCACGTCTCACTCCCATACATTAAAGTTGATAATAAAATACTGTTGTAGTCTTTCATTTCACCAGATTTTTATACTGTCCGGTTCGAGTATACTCGTATATGTTTCAATGCAGTTGTCTCCTATCGCTACATCCCGTTCAATATCCATCGTAACTCTACAAACATTTAAAAAAAAATGTTACCCAGAAAGCGAAATTCCAACTTGCTCCAATCTCTCATTCTTATTTACAATATTTAACGCTTTTATTACAAATACAATCTGGCGGGCTTATTGCCATGCGGCAATCTCTTCCAACCAACCAGACAAAAGTAAATTAAGCAAGTTACGTGGTCGCATAAATCATTCAAATGACTATCCATCCCCACGAAATCCATAAACACATATGTGAGCATATGCCCACAAACCCCACAAAGACGAACAATCACCCGAACATTCCTTTTCATATAAAGTGAGATATCATCAATCAAAGGAAAAGGAAGGGATGGTGGAGAGGAAAGGAAAAGAAAAATCAGGAATGAATCACGTTATTTTACTGACTAGAAATTAAGAGTTTTTTCAGTCGCTTCTTAAAGCATACCAAGGACGGAGCGAGTCTTATATTGGTTTGTAACTGATTCCAGAGTCTCACTGCATGGACAGTAAAGGACGACGTAAAGAAAGAGGAGCGGTGAACTGGAAAGGCCAATAGACAATCTCTGTTTGAGCGTAGCGCTAATCCATGATTGGAAAGACGCTGAAAATTTTCGTCGCAATAAGAGGTGGCGGCACTCTTCACCCATGTATCACATTTACTTTTGCTTTCACACTTTTCTATCAATATGAATTTAACAACATTCACTCTCAGATCTTTTTCTTCGCATATCTCATACAATTCACTTATCAAACTCTGTTGTACAATAATTCAACCGTATTCTCCGTTAACACTCCCATGTCATCAGCATAGAGCAATCCAAATCAAGACTATCTCCATATTTAAAATATTCGCTAAAATAAGGTATATGTTATTTCACTCAATCTAGATTAGCCGTAGGCATGCATTTTTTATTTAAATAGCACTTTATCCTCCATTGAAAACAGGATTTTGACTTGTGAGGCATTTTTTCCACTTTGAATACACCTGGTAAGTATGGGAAAAAAAAGTCTGGTTGCATAGACAGGTTCCCACTAATCCAAGCACAGGTGAGTTCAGTAACCCCTTGGTATTTTGACATTTTGTGTAGCGTTTCGCGAGTACATATAGCGGATATCTTCGGGTCTAGACCAATGTTCCCTCAATTTTTTTACTTGTTACACGAGTTGAATTTACACATTTTCGCGACTTTCTTTTTCTTTATTGCGCACTTTATGCTGGGCGTCGTAGACCTCTGTATGTCTTGAACATGGCGCACCACTAGTCTCCATCTCTCTAAGTCCTGAGCCGTATTTAGTTTAGCGTTTAAAATAGATCCTTTTAACATTTTTATTTGATTCGTTCATCTCATAAAACACTTACCATTTGTTCGTCTTCCCTTAACCCTTCCCTTACGGTGATAAAAATAATACGCGTGCTCCGGTGTTGGGTAGTGAGTACGCAATAAAAAATTAGCGATTTTAAATCGGAAAAAATAAGAACATTCATAGGTAATCCCCTTAATTAATTATAATTGAAGTTAAAAATTATAATAATTGAGATTTATTTGCTGAAAACATTAAAAAACCACCTGGCAACGCTCACGGAACGGGCGTACGTCTAACCTATTTGCAAGCCTAGAAGCTACTAGTGACGCGGAACGTCAGTCGCATACCCCGGCGCTTACGCTTATGCTTGCGACGTTGAGACAATTCAGCTCCTCGCAATTCAGTCTAGTATGCAAGAGTGAGATGCGAATATAATGTCGCGCTTCCCGCATAATATTCACCTATCGTCAAGACGAGGCACTCGCAGCGTTTAAATGCGAATTTGTTTTCGATCTTTACAAAACACCTCGATGTAGTCGATAAATTCTGATTATTTTTGAATATTATTTTTTAAATCAATGCGTAAATATATTATGGAGGAATACCTAAAATCTTAACTTTGTATTTATTATATTTATAGAGATATTGATGGTTATTAGAAGCAACGTGTAGAAGATACCCAACACAGGGAAAGAAAGGTTAACTGTCACTGGGATCACCAGCTTCTCCAGACTCTCATTTTTATTTCTAGCAAGCTTGTGTCTTGAAAGTCTTTCGACAGTATCTAAAGTTTTAATGATAACGACATTGGTACACATTGCAGTCCATGTTACACGGAACATCTATCTGCCTCCAATACACCATCTCGAAGGCACCATCTCGAATGCATCTATATTGTCCTTTTTTGCGATTTTAAAATGATATTTTTATCAAGATATAAGGTTTACAAAATTTAACTATTATTATTTTAAAAGACTTAATAATGATAACACGAGTATCATAAAGCTATCTTAAATCTATATTTTTTAACTCTTGAATAAAACACACAACTTGCTTTGATTTCAAAAACTTTTTATTGGTCATTGAAGTATAATGTATGACATTTAAATACAAAAAACAATATCCGCCAAATGTCCACCTCTTGCAGCTCCACAGGTGTCCACTCTTTTGTCAACATTTTCTATGACATTTTGACATAATTGCGATTCTAACTCACCAATAACGCGAATAATTTTGTCCTTCAGCTCAGAAATTGATCGGGGGTCATTCTTATAGACCTGGCTTTTCATGTAACCCCAGAGAAAATAGTCTAACAGCGTCAGATCACATGATCTTGATGGCCAATTAACATCACCGTTTCCGGAGATTACAATACAAAAAATAATTCAACAATTTGAACGCGTCGTTGTATTGTATACGACTTCATTTTTATAAATATCATAAATTACACTTCTCAAATGTCACAAGACTCTGGCAAGTTCATGACGCCATCTGTGTTTTATCCGAGAATTAAAAAAACCGCTCAATTTGAAAAACCTTTTAGATACCTACTGTGAAGCATTTATGACAAAAACAACATTTGATTTAAATATTATATTTCGAGGTAAAGTGAATACACTTTCATGGTGCCGTAGTATAATATTATTGTTTTCCAGTTAGCATAGATTGTAAGATTGGAACAAGTTGGAGAATTCTATAGATTTTATAGTCTTTTCTCAAATTACTCAGTCCTTAGGAACCGTTCATAAGGGATGGTGCAGGTTTAATTGATTGAGATAGAACACTAACATAAGAGAGAGTGCGGTGATTTCAATCATTTGATGTACGGTCTTTGCAGTTCGTTAATAATTCTGCATCCTTAACCCTGCCTTTCATTTGATGTGTAACTAGTACACATTGCTTCTGAAAACTTTAATATCTCTATAAATATAATAAATACTGGCTTCAGATTTAAGGGATTCGTCCGTAATACATTTACGTATTGAATGAAAAAATAATATTAATAATAATTAGCATTTATCGACCACATCCGAGATATTTTGTGAAAATCGGGAATAAATTCACCAATACAATCAAACGTGTTCCAGTGTGTGACGTAGGTATATTCATTCTAAAAAAACGCTTCGGGTGAGGAAGTGACGCTATTCACGTCTCACTCTCACTCTTCTTCGGTATATGGGAACACAAGAAATAGAATCTCAGTTCGTTCGCTTCGGTAGCTTTCGGGCAGCCATTTGAGGTGGTCGCATCGCCCGTTTTGTGAGTGTCTGCCGATGTTTTTTTCATGTTTTCAGCAATTAAATTTCAATTATTACCACTTTTGACCTCAAATTTTATTAATTTAAGCGATTGGCTATGCATATTCTTATTTTTACGATTTTAAATCGCTCATTTTTACATGTGTATTGAATACACAGCACCGGAACGCTCGGATCTTTTTAGCACAGGAAGGGAAAGGTTAAGGACCTTCATTTAGTTAAATTCTTAGTAAAAATCTTGGCTTAACTTTATTCTTAGCTAAATTATTATGATGAGATGAATATCGAACAGCGTGTAGCGATATAAAACAAAGTCAATTGGGGTACAAAAACAATTGTATTCGAACCGGACAGCATCAACATCTGGTAAGATATTGTTACTGTCCGGTTAGAATGTGATTGTTTGAATATAAATTATTTTGGAATCAACTTTGATGAATAAAAGTGAAACGTAGACATAAAAATAAACTGACAAGAGTCGAATAAATTTCGTAGAAATGCGTGATAATAAATATTTGGGGGTAATATATGACAGAATACGGAATGAATTGATCAGGGATGAATGTAAAATTCATGCTGTGATATGTTGTTTTAAGATGAATAAGGGCATTCTGAGATGGTTTGATCATGTAGAACGAATGAAGGAAGAAAGGCTAACAAAACTAATGTTATGTGTAAATATTCGTGAAATACGTGGTAGAATGATATTTTGAAAGAAGTAAACGTTGAAAGTCATTGAAACCATTTAGCTTGTATGGATGTGGAAGAGATGAAATATGTGTGTCGAGATAGGAAATTGTGGCACCCTATCCTCTCTGCTTACCCCGTCATGGGAATGGTGGGATGCTATGTATGTATATGTGGCGTCCGTATGCTCGGTCAATGACCGGCGATACGACCTTTGCATACCTTGACAATTCAAAACAAACAAGTACAAGGTCCACACGCCGGTCATTCAACTCACTGCAGCACATCTGTCGCACCAGTTCCCAAATCTGAATGATACCTACATACGACATTAATCGTATTGCGAATGCAGAAACGAGACGGCGGCATATCGCGCTCGCATTCCCGCACACATTCAAGAATGGTATAAATACCTACATCTATCAATAAAATTTCTCTTTTCGCATTGCGATCTAAACAAGTTTTATTTATCAACAAACCATCGTCATCATCTCTCCTTTAAGGGACACAGTTCTTAAATATATATTGAGTATACATACATAGGTATAAATTAAATGTATTATTTGTTCTAGCAAAACACCCAAGCAAAACACCCAAGAAATTATTAATTAACTTTTCATAAGCAGTGCGGCCGCGCAGTCGCGCAGCTTAGAGATAACACTAGTCTGGACTATGTCTTTATCGAGTTTTGAAACAAAGAATCTGCAATGATAAACTGAGATTTTTAACACACATTTTTTTTAGTTTATTAACCGGTTTAAAGACTTGGAATGCATAAACCCGAATGCATAAACTTTTATTACATAAATACATATCACGCTGTCTCTATTGCAGGGTAAACAGAAAGCATATCTCTACATTCGTTCTATTCAAGCACACATCTATTTGTTCATGCATAATCTACGTTTTTTTCCCATTTTTTCATTTCAAATCAAACTCACTTAATCTAATCACATTTTCCTCGGTTTACCTTTTCCATACACACCTTGAACTTCTAATTTGTATACACGCTTTGTAATTCTTTCATAACTTATTATTTCCACTTACTCAAACCTCTTAAAGCCTCTTGCTTCACTTTACTCGTAGATATTTTTTCATACATTGACATTTCATATTATCTTCTTAGTGGGCATATTATATTCAAAGTGCAATTACTGTTATTTATTGTCGTTTTTGCCACTTTGTTTGTAAGATTGATTTCAAATTGGTGAAATTTTATCGAAGTATGTTCACATCGGAAGGTCTTAAAAGAAAGATATAGAAAAAAGATTAGCAAAAGGCAACAGAGTTAATGGTGGGTTATGCAATGTGTTAACCAATTGGAGCATTAAAAAAAAAGGTGACTGCTCATAATAGAATATTAATCCCGACTTTAGAATATCTAAATGGACCTTAAAATTGACAAAAAGTGATATACGTAATTTGGTAGAAATCAGAACGTTGCATAGAATATGTAGAAAAACAGTGACAGAATAATGCTCGAGGACTAAAGATACGAAGTTTCTTTCCGGTCGTCAATGTTACTGGTCCCCGTAGTCAAGAATCCCTTCGCCATCCTCACGTCAACTCAGTTAGAAAACAAAGCTATGCCATGGAATTTGTTTTTTAGTGAGTAAACCGTTACACACCAGCAAACTCATCGGTAAAACAGCTATACTGGATCTGATGGCACACCAAAGTGAAACCATCGGAGCACATCGGTCTGACTTTTTTTTTTAAATAATAGATAAGATCGAAGTCATAAGTATCCTTATACCCCGAATACTAGGCGGAAAAAATATCGATGTCATTCGAGGGGAGTAGCATGGCACAGGATTCAAACCAGTGACCTTCATCTCTTCAATAGTGCACATTAAAACTTTCCGGTTAACCCAATAGTTAAATAGCATATTGGCTTTCTGATGTCAAACCCATTTCATCTTGTAAACGATGTAAATAAATCTAATTGTAAATAAATAAATAAATGTAAATAAATAAATAAATGTAAATAAATAAATGTAAATAAATGTAAATTAATAAATGTAAATAAATAAATAAATGTAAATAAATGAAAATAAATTAATAAATGTAAATAAATAAATGTAAATAAATTAATAAATGTAAAAAAATAAATAAATGTAAATAAATAAATATAAATAAATAAATGTAAATAAATAAATAAATGTATATAAATAAATAAGTCAATGCAAATAAATAAATGTAAATAAATAAATATGTGTAAATAAATAAATGTAAATAAATAAATGAATGTAAATAAATAAATGTTAATAAATAAATAAATAATGGTAAATAAATAAATGTTAATAATTAAATGTAAACAAATAAATGTAAATAAATAAATGTAAATAACTGAATAAATGTAAATAAATAAATCTGACTTCAAACCCATTTCACTTTAAAATTACATTTTAAACTTATCTGAAATTGACCAAAGACCACGCAATTGAACTTAAATACCACACACTTTTTAAATAACACTTTGGTCCTAATTTATTCAGTTTTAAAGATGTTTTACATACTATAGTATATGTATGTTAGGAATCGAAAATTCTATCAACATTTATAATTTAATATAAAAATAATGACAACACGTCCTGAATTAAAATTCACACATTACCTGAAAACACAGGCCTCTAAAAATGATCTCGGAGTATTCTACAGATGTCGAAGTATTTAGACGACATCTGTATCCTAGTTAATAAGACGCTTATCTTCCGACTCGGGTGTTGTGGGCTAGATTCCCGTCGGAACGTAATTAAAAAAAAAAAGAATTCACATGTGGTTTTAATTTGAGGCTTCTTTAATATTACCAGATGATAATAAGTGCGGCATGTTTTTTTTTTGTTTTGAATGCATGAAAGTGTTTGTTTTTTGGGTGTCGTAGGATTTATTTTTGAAATAAAACACATATAAATTACAATATTTGAATGGCCATGTATTTGAATTCAATTGATAGGTTGTTTAATGACAATTATTGTTTGAAGATACAAGATATATGGTGGATCATATATTGACCGTGGCTGGCTCTTATGTACCTCTTATGTACACATCATAAGATGGGTTTCCCATTAAGAACGATAGAACTTTAAATTAAAATAAAACAACAACTAATGAACCAAAAATGGATCTGAAGGTTTAATTTGAAAGAATATTTCATGCCGTTTATGATTTAAACAAGATATCGTTCAAATAGCTTCCACGGCTTCTTTTGCACAGGCCAATTCGATCACGCCAATTTTCGATGCCTCGGTGGAACATTTCCAGCTGTATGACGCCTCAATGTTGGCCTCAAGTTTATCAAGAGTCTTGGGTTTGTTGATGTAAACCTGTAATTTAACATAACTCCAAAGAAAATAATCCAGAAGCGTTAAATCGCACGATCCTGGCGGTCAATTCAAAATCCTATCACGCCCAAAAAAACACCCTTTACATGTATACCATTACGCCATTTCCCTGCCAAGGTAAGCAGAGAGGACCGAGCACAAGATTTTACCATCTCAACACATATCCTTAGCCATTTCTACATCCATAAAATTTATATGTTCCCTTCTTTCAGAATTAATCACTTGATTCAACCATACGTATTTGGTCTTCCTCTTACAAGCATTGCACTCACATTTGCACTAGGTATATATTTGTTTTGTTAGTTTTTTAGCGGATGTTTGTAATGGGACGTGCTGATGATTTTGATTGTTTGGTATTTAAATAAAATACGTCAATTAGCAATACGGAAGCAGAGAGTGAATGAATCGATGAATAATAAATAGTGATTAATGATTAATGATTCTTTATTTATCGGTAAGTAGGTATTTATACATTTCAGGATGGGCGCGGGAGTGCGCCCGCAATATATTTTTATCTCGCTTCTGTGCGTGCAGAGATGGTCGATTGAAATATTGCAGACGTCGCAATTAGTGTTGTGGGTAGACGATTTGTTGGCGAAAACGGCGAGACAGCGTGATGCGTTCTCTTTCTACTGTGGAATGTATCGTAAATAGTATTTGCGGGTAAACAATTTCAATGTTTTGGTATGCGACCTTTGGACATATCCAAAGGTCGTTTCGTCGGTCGTTGACCGTGTGTGATGACAATATTCAGCGACGACAGTAGTTCCTACAGTCTGTTTCATTCATTCGTTACACATGCAAAAACTATCTAATCATGATATTCATCTTATATAACCCATCAACCTTAAATTCACGTTAATACCTTATCACTAAACTGTACCTTTTTTATTAACAAATACAATTTATTTCGTATAAAAATGTTGAAAAATAAATAACAGTTTATAATACACCTGACTATAAATATTTTTTATATATAATAAATATCTTGGGAAGAATTATAACTTGACTTTTTGAGAAGTCAAGCCAAAGAATAAATATTTATTGAAAATTCGCAGCCAATGGCAGGAAACAAGTATAATTCAGTACCTCGCTAACAACCTCGTGTCTCGCCAGTACTCGTTTATAATTCCCCACGTATCATGAACTTGAAATAAGGAGTATATACCATCACAAAAAAATGCGAAAGACGGACATTCTTTCTTCACAATGCTGGCAACACAGCATCTACTTGCTCTGCAGGGTCGGATGAAGCACTTTCGAATTATTGTTACAAAAAAATATTTTAATAAGTAAACTCGAATAATACGCTGAACTATAGTTAAATATCAATAGTGTACCGGACGGGGCACAAATACTGTATCTAGGCACGATGGTTGCCGCGTAGCGCTCAGAGAATCGACGTCGCGAATTCCGTAGCGAAGATCCAGTAGAAGAAGAAGAAGGTAGCAGGGAGAGATTGCTCTCAGGCAGTCGAAGTAGGGTAGTGGGTCTCAAGTAAAACGCGGTATAGTCGGTAGTACTGAGAATAATTGGTAGGAATGAAGTATATTTCGCAATCAGGGGACCCTCTATATTAATGGTACGCCAGTCATCACAAGTGCCCATTACCCGCGAAATACAACAACTTTCGAGGTTTTGAGCGCTGCTTAACCCGGCGGGGCCCCCGACTTACTCCGATGCATCGCTCCACAAGTCATATAACCATTGCGGTCGCGAACGCAATCGGAGTCAAACAAACATATTATACAATTTCCAACATAAAATACAAGCACATGATTACATAGATTTATAAGAACATACATGAATTTACGTGCAGCATAGATTTACATGGAAATATGAGGGTTCATACACAGATTTACACAGTTTAATATACAGATCTACACATCAATGTCCTTTTCCATTATACCACATACTATACACACACAAGGGTGACGGCAAACGTCCGATACAAATAGTGACAAGTTATATTTCGTTTTAAATGTTGAAATCTTCGTATTTTTATAAACTCGTAAAATAGATTTTTAACAGTATTTATAAATTAATTCTACTATTACTACTAACATCTGACTTAACTCGGATTTTTTTTAATGACATGGTGTCTATCAGTGTGATGAGTTGACGTTTTTATTGAAGTTTTGAAGATCCTTTTTGTTCGTGTTAGGTGGTTGATTTTTTGAAGTGACATCGTCTGTGTCTGTTATTTGGATGATGTTATTGTTAAGGTATGAAGAAATTATTTGGTGTGATATGCGAGGATTTTAAAAATTATCGTGGGGTGGCAGTATTTTTGCTCTGGTCAGATAACATTGTTAATCCAATAACATTATAATAAAGGGTTTTTTAAATTGAGCGGTTTTTTAAATTCTCGAATAAAACATAAAATTCGCTTTGATTTCAAAAAACGTTTTATTGGTGATTGAAGTACTCGTATAATGTATGACATTTAAATACAAAAAACCACATCCGCCAAATGTCCACCCCTCACAGCTCCACAGATGTCCACTCTTTTATCAAAAAAAAAAATGCTATTTTGTTATAATTGCGGTTCTAACTCACCAATAACTTGTCCTTCAGCTCAGGAATTGATCGGGGGCCATTCATTAGATCTGGTATTTACGTAACCCAAGAGAAAATAGTACAACGGTGTCAGATCACATGATCTTGGTGGTCAATTGACATCACCGTTTGCGGAGATTATAATACATATAATAATTCTCAATTTGAACGCGTTGTTGTATTGTATACAACTCCATTTTTATAAATGTCATATATTACACTTCTCAATTGTCACAAAACCCAGGCAAGTTCGCGACGCCATCTGTGTTTAATCCAAGAATTTAAAAATCTTGCAAAAAAAAAATGTAAGTGAATTAGCTATTTAATATTTTTTTCTTTAAACACCATTAATGATTTCGATGATTAATATCATTTTTCGTCTTTTACTATAAATTAAGATTCATTTAAAAAAATACACTGGCATATATACCACTCTGTAAGGATAGGCAGGGAGCACAGAAGGCCTTTCTTTCCTATCACGATAAACTACTACCGTAGCCTCCTCCAAACCCATATGAATAAACCATGACCGTGCATAAACCAGAGGTGCATGGCCGCGCAGTAAATCACTGGACTTCCGTGCGGAAGGTCGTCGGTTCAAACCCCACGCTGTGCTACTCCCCTCGAACGAAACAGGCACTTTTTCCACCTAGTGTTTGAGGGTATAAGGATACATATGACTTTGGTCATATCTATTATTTAAAAAAAAACAGTTCAAGGTTTATGTATTAAAGACTTAACATATGTCTAGTTTGTGCTCCCCTGATGATGAGGTGAAAACCTTGACACCGGTATGGTTATACTGTTACATAAAGTGGAATAAACAGTGTTTGATATAACAAATTATAATGAAATTAAGACAGTCTGTTGAAAGGAGCGAGGAGCATAGAAGGGCCGTGGCTCTTAATACCGGTTTCGGGAAAAGATACATACTTCTCTCTGCTGGTATGTCTGTTATTATTATCCTCAGTTCCAATTCGGTTCTGCATCAAAAACAGTACAGACTTCAAATTGCAGGGTCTTTAATATTCCCCTATGGAGTCGTGCAACTCTCGTATGGGCATCGAGACAAGAAATTAATTATTTTTATCAATAGACACCATTACCAAGAACACGATGGCTCCGGCATCTCTATCCTTGGTTCACTTTTTGCCATATACCAGCTTCCTTTTAAAGTCAAATAATTCGTTATCCTGTGTTTTCAGAATATATCATATTAATCTAGTGGGAACCTGCAATAAAATATGAAATACGACTATATTATTGATAACACGTTATTTTAATAAATATTAAAGAAAAATAAGATTTAACCCGTCTTAAAACGCTGTGTTGATCTATTTTTTTGAAGTGAAACTTCTATAGGCGCGGTAAGGCAAATTGTCCTGAACGTCACGAAAAGTGAAACGGTGTATTGTACTATTTTATTATTATTAAATATTTTATTTATTAATAAATTATTATTTATTAATTTAATATTAACAATTATTTATCATTAGTAATAATTAATATTATTAAGTGTGTTATATTAGCATTACAATTATTATTTATTATTAAAATTATTATTTATTACTAAAAAAATATTTTGTTTTTGTTATACATTATTTTTATATTAATATAACATATTAAATAACTAAAAAAAAATGATTTTATTTTATTTAATATTTATTTTAATATTTATTTAATATTTAATTTATATTTAATATATAATTGTAATAATATATATATGTTATTACAATATTAATAATTATAAAATTATTATACAATATTTTTATTAATTATAATATAATTAATTAATAATATAATATAACGATATTATTAAAAATATATTTTTTATAATAAATAAATAATTAAATAATTATTTAAAAATAATTCATTTAATAATTAATAAATATATAAAAATATTTATTTATTTAATTTAAAAAATATATAAATTTATATAATTAAGTGTATTTTATTATTATTAAAATTATTATATATTATTAAAATTATTATTATTTATTATTAAAATTAAACAATTTTTTTTTATTTAATTAAGAGAGATTTTCTTGAATTAAATCTGTTTTTTTTATTTATAAAAAGACATTTTATAAATACTTACAAAATTGATGAAAAAAAAACCAACATATAATTTAAAGTAGATACACCATTGATATGGATCTGGGTGTATTGCCTTTTATTTGACGTGCCCCCAGTAAACTAGGCTATTGTCTGTATCTTACTGAGGATATAAAACATGGAAAAATAAGATCATGTTTTTTTTCCGATTACAGGCGGCCCTTGACTTTCGTAAATAATTCTATGGCGTTTTGGTAAAGAGGTAAGTCATCAATCACTTATTTGTCAGTTTGAAGTTTTGCAACACTTGTATTCCTGAAATACAGATCTCAGGTAAATTTGAAAGGTAAACTTTGAATACATAAATAATTTATGAATATACTAGGCGCGTCCAGAAAGTAAAGAATGATTGCAAACCACGCCCTGCGCCGATCCCCCACCACCGCAATCGTACGCGATCCAGTTAGATCCTTCCTCCGCTTCAGTGTGAGCCAAGTTTTTTTTCTCTATAACGCAGATAGATACATGACCCAAATAGGACACCTTTCGGATTTTAATATTAGTCAGCAGCTATCTATCAACTTTGGCTCTTTGAAGAACCCTCGTGTTGCTGACGATATCCGTCCAGGGTATCCGTAGCATTCTCCGGTGCATCCACATTTCAAATGCTTCCAGTCAGTTCATACTACCAACTTTGAGGGTCCATGATTCCACTCCATGCAATAACACTGACCAAACGTAGCATTTGACTAACCGTTGTCAAAGTTTCAAGTTTAGATTATCATCGCAGAATACGCTTCTCATTTTGTTAAAAGCCGCACGAGATGATTCAATTCTGCACTTGACTTCGGTTTCTGGGTCGAAGTCTTCCACTAGGATACTTCCGAGGTATTGAAATTTTTTCACTCTTTCTATATCAGCACTTGTTTCAAATATTTTTGGAAGAGGTTTCAATCACTTGAAAACAGGGATTCAACGCAAATCTAGTTTATCACATCAAAAGATGGGGATGGGATACAAAATTTTAATATAGTTTCAATCCTGAACGTAGATACTGCATGGCTAATGAATTACCATCGAGCAACCAGATGGTAATACCAACAACCCAGGCATTTCCGCTAAATGACCGGCGCAATAAATTCCCGAAAATGTTGCGGCGAATTGCAATACATTGTTTTAATTTGCATGCAAATCAGCAATGCCTCGCTGTACGAGAATCAATATTCTCAGGGCTGGGCACTTAATTGAACCAATATATCAATTTCTAAGGTGCTTAGTCGTAGAGTAATAAAGTATAATGCTTTTCAATTATACTGAAGTTTGACAATCATCATGGTAGAAAAATTTAAAATAACTTTGTCTGCACCTGCTCTTAATTAAAATTATAATACATTTAAAAGGAAAATTAATATTGCGTAATTTTTAAAGCAAACTGTACTCAAGGGCGCTCTAACGCGAGACTCAAACTCACCATTATTAAGATATTAAAAATATTACAAAATAAATAAATTTGAGTTGAGGATAAGAAGGTGAGGGCTGTGGTCATTAGATTCGGTACTTTCCCGCACCTAGATATTTTCAGGAAAACATATTTGATAAAAAAAAAACGCAGAAAACTTGTCAACTAAATATATTTATTTATTTAACACTTTAATTGGTAATACAATCTGGCGGGTGTATTACCAGGTGGCAATCTCTTCCAACCAACCAGACAAAAGTAAATTAAGCAAGTTACGTGGTCGCATAAATCATAAAAATGACTATCCATCCCCACGAAATTCATAAACACATACGTGAGCATATGCCCACAAACCCCACAAAGACGGACAATCACCCGAACATTATTTTTCATATAAAGTGAGATATCATCAATCAAAAGGAAAGTAAGGGATGGTGGAGAGAAAAAGAAAAATCAGGAATGAAACACGTTATTTTATTGACTAGAAATTAAGAGTTTTTTCAGTCGCTTCTTAAAGCATGCCAATGACGTAGCGAGTCTTATATTGGTTTGTAACTGATTCCAGAGTCTCACTGCATGGACAGTAAAGAACGACGTAAAAAGAGGAACGGTGAACTGGAAAGGCCAATAGACAATCTCTGTTTGAGCGTAGCGCTAATCCATGATTAGAAATACGCTGAAAATTTAAAAATTTAATAAAATGATAATTTATATAGGGCCGTTAAGAGAAGAGATTCTTCTAAAGGACCCTGGAACTCAAATTACCAATTTGGATATGATCAAGTGTAAAATGATGTGTGGAACATATCACGAAACTTTTGGGATATTTTGGGCGCTTTTGGGATATTTACTATCAATATGTGACAGTAACTCCCCGATATATTTTGGCACCGTTCCTGATCATTATTGTTACATCGTTAATATTGAACATCGAAGACTCTTATATGGTATGTGATCAAACCTGTATTCTTTTTTCCCCCGGAAGTGTCCGAGACAAAGTGGTCTGCAACAAACATCGAACCCAGTCTCAGGGCTTCTGAGCAGGAATCCGCAGGATGTGGCAGGGCATAAATCAAACGTTTGTCGATCTTCATGCGCTGAACTTAGAGTTGAAAGACATCCGAGACCAGTTTACTGACAAAGTGCAAAGAACTCCGTTTTTGTCCGGTTGTCATTATACAATATTATATCTCCAGTTCCGTAACAAAATATTTCAAGTCTTCTCTGGACTTGACAAAAGTTGGTAATTCCCGTATATTACCGTATTGGCCCGACTATAAGGTGACCCTGATTATAAGGCGACCCCTCTTTTTTTATCTGCTTTTTGGAGAAAAAAACATTTTCCTCACCATTTTTTTTTTTAATCTAGCGAGTTTATTGCCATGTGGCAATCTCTTCCAACCAACCAGAAATATGTTTTTATAGTCCCTAAGTGTTAACCAGACTGGAATCCTATTTAAAAAAACTGGGTTCCAGCGGGGATCGAACCCGCAACCTCCGGATCGGCAGACAAGTGTCTTTCCACCAGGCCACGGAGGTCGTCTTATTATAATGTTATGAAAAATAAAACTCGAATATAAGGTGACCCCCCTATTTACGTGTCACCTTTTTAAATAAAAACCTCGCCTTATAGTCGGGATAATACGGTATTGTCGGTGATATTTAGCAAATTTATCTCACTGTGATACCGTGTACTATCAATGGCTGTCCATCATTATTGTAATCTTCACTTGATTTACTGCGATCTGGAACACTTGCACTTAAACTATTATCGTGGCTCATTTATTGACACGTGACAATATTTTCCAACCAACCAGAAAAATGTTTTATAAGGCCTGAATTGAAAACCGGACTAATGCTCTTTTTGAAAAAAATCGTTACCAATAGGAATCCAAACGGATTAAAGATGTCTTACTTACTAGACTATGTAATATACATAGGTTGTTTATTGAAACATTTCATTGAACTTTGTGTCTCAATTTTCTTCCATATTAGATACTGTGTTATTCACAAGAACACTGTATTTAACACCTGGTCTTAATCTTGATTTCAAGTAAGATTATACAAGCAAAAGTTAGAAGTGACTAAATAGTGACGAAAATTAGATAAATACGGTAGAAATGGGAGCGTCTGGTCTTAATCTTGATTTCGAGTAAGATTATGCAAGCAAATGTTAGAAGTGACTAAAAAGTGACGAAAATTAGATAAATACGGTAGAAATGGGAGCGTCTGGTCTTAATCTTGATTTCAAGTAAGATTATACAAGCAAAAATTAGAAGTGACTAAATAGTGACGAAAATTAGATAAATACTGTACAAATGGGAGCGTCTGGTGTTAATCTTAATTTCAAGTAAGATTATACAAGCAAAAATTAGAAGTGACTAAATAGTGACGAAAATTAGATAAATACTGTACAAATGGGTGCGTCTGGTCTTAATCTTGATTTCAAGTAAGATTATACAAGCAAAAGTTAGAAGTGAATAAATAGTGACGAAAATTAGATAAATACTGTACAAATGGGAGCGTCTGGTCTTAATCTTAATTTCAAGTAAGATTATACAAGCAAAAATTAGAAGTAACTAAATAGTGACGAAAATTAGATAAATACTATATGAATGGGAGCATCTGGTCTTAATCTTGATTTCAAGTAACATTATACAAGCAAAAGTTAGAAGTGACGGAAATCAGATAAATACGGTAGAAATGGGAGCGTCTGAAAAAAAAAAACCAATCAAAATATATTTATAATTGAAAAGTATTTTATTGAAAAACGTGCTTCAAGAATGTTACGATTTATTTCACGCAGGACGAGGACTTATTTTGTCCCCTTAACAATGTGATTGTTGATGGGATCGAACTAATACAATTTTGTCCCTTTAACAGCGTGAGTGGTGATGGGATCAAACTATTACAATTTTGTCCCCTTAACAGCGTGAGTGATGATGGGATCGAACTATTATAATTTTGTCCCCTTAAGAGCGGAGTGATGATGGGATCGAACTATTACAATTTTGTCCCCTTAACAGCGTGAGTGGTGATGTGATCGAACTATTACAATTTTGTCCCTTTAACAGCGTGAGTGGTGATGGGATCGAACTATTACAATTTTGTCCCTTTAACAGCGTGAGTGGTGATGGGATCGAACTATTACAATTTTGTCCCTTTAACAGCGTGAGTGGTGATGGAATCGAACTATTACAATTTTGTCCCTTTAACAGCGTGAGTGGTGATGGGATCGAACTATTACAATTTTGTCCCTTTAACAGCGTGAGTGGTGATGGAATCGAACTATTCTAATTTTGTCCCTTTAACAGCGTGAGTGGTGATGGGATCGAACTATTACAATTTTGTCCCTTTAACAGCGTGACAGGTGATGGGATCGAACTATTACAATTTTGTCCCTTTAACAGCGTGAGTGGTGATGGGATCGAACTATTACAATTTTGTCCCTTTAACAGCGTGAGTGGTGATGGGATCGAACTATTACAATTTTGTCCCCTTAACAGCGTGAGTGATTGCCAGGCGGCCATTTCTTCCAACCAACCAGACAAAAGTAAATGAAGCAAGTTACATGGTCGCATAAATCATTCAAATGACTATCTATCCCCACGAAACCATAAATATATACGTGAACACATGCCCACGAACCCCACAAAGACGGACAGTCACCCGAACATTATTTTTCATATAAAGTGAGATATCATCAATCAAAAGGAAAGGAAGGGATGGTGGAGAGGAAAGGAAAAGAAAAATCAGGAATGAAATACGTTATTTTACTGACTAGAAATTAAGAGTTTTTTCAGTCGCTTCTTAAAGCATGCCAAGGACGAAGTGAGTCTTATATTGGTTTGTAACTGATTCCAGAGTCTCACTCTACATCAAGTTTAACCAGATTATGATAACATCGATTTCAAACTTATAACTACATTTAACTGGAGGAGCCTTACTAAAATGTTACTTTGTAACAAAATGAGTGAGTGCTGTTTACGATTGTTGAAGTGCCGTTAAAAACAAAACTAATTTACACGCCAAACAATTTGTCATGTTGAATAAATTTAGAAAATATTCCCTTTTGACTAAGAAACAGGTAGTTAAATTTATATTCTTATAAACACTACTTAGTTAAATTAATATTTTTACTGCAGATTAGTTGAATAACTGTTGATAATCTAGTTAAACTTGATGTAGAGTGAGACTCTGGAATCAGTTACAAACCAATATAAGACTCGCTCCGTCCTTGGCATGCTTTAAGAAGCGATTGAAAAAACTCTTAATTTCTAGTCGATAAAATAACGTGTTTCATTCCTGATTTTTCTTTTCCTTTCCTCTCGACCATCCCTTCCTTTTCCTTTGATAGATGATATCTCACTTTATATGAAAAATAATGTTCGGGTGATTGTCCGTCTTTGTGGGGTTCGTGGGCATGTGCTCACGTATATGTTTATGGATTTCGTGGGGATGGATAGTCATTTGAATGATTTATGCGTCCACGTAACTTGCTTCATTTACTTTTGTCTGGTTGGTTGGAAGAGATTGCCGCCTGGCAATACACCCGCCAGATTGTTTTTGCAATAAAAGTGTTGAATAAATAAATAATAAATAAACTAGGCTCACTGAGGACATATATTTTATATTGTTCCACAAATAAACGCAATAATAAACATACGAAAGTTCACAGTAGATTTGACCTGAACCTACACCTTCTTGGAACTTTGTTCTCCTTTCCATCGTAACTGTGAATTGGATATGTAGGACTGCATGCTTGTTGAAATGGATCAACTTGCTCAAAACAATTCCCCAACAGGGTTATAAACAATCAGTGTGGATCTCAAAGAATTGTATATCTTTTCTCCCATTGATTTTATTATGCCATTTTTCTTGAAAATTCCATATTTTCCCATAACTCTCAGAATTCGAAGAAGCTGCAACTAATCGCATCTACCAGAATCCCACTCTGCCTGCAAACAGGCTGTACCTGTGGCATTCTTCGCAGTCAGACGTTCATCCCAGCTCTGATTCTCAAACGAGAAAGAGAATGTATTTAATTGCCTGTCGTTAAACACGAATGGGCATGTCGTATGTCCTCGGATAGAGGCAGGCCTATACCAGGGGTCGACAAACGGTTGATCGTAAACTATCACAAATCTTACACACATGCGTACATCAAGTCATTTTCTTTTCGAGAAAGGACGACAATCTCTATAACTGCGTTGGTAAGATGCATGTCTTCTATGCACAGTCACTATACTACATCTTTAAAGTAATTTTAAGTTTATTTAATGCGGGACACAAGTGATACATGGTTAGCTCTTACATAGGGCAGGACAAACTTGTAACAATACTGTACAAAATATATTCAGAGCACTATGACACAGAGTATTGTCAATATAGTGAATACAAAATGTACCCACATATCAACAAATAAGACTAGTTCCGTCCTTGGCATGCTTTAAGAAGCGACTGAAAAAACTAAATTTCTAGTCAGTAAAATAACGTGTTTTATTCCTTTTTTTTTTCTCTCCTCTCTACTATCCCTTCCATTTCCTTTGATTGATGATATCTCACTTTAACATATATGAAAAGGAATGTTCGGGTGATTGTCCGTCTTTTTGGGGTTTTTGGTCATATGGTATGCTCACGTATGTATGTGTTTATGGATTTCGTGGGGATGGATAGTCATTTTAATGATTTATTTGACCATGTAACTTGCTTAATTTGCTTTTGTCTGGTTAATTGGAAGAGATTGCCGCCTGGTAATAAGCCCATCCGATTGTATTTGCAATAAAAGTGTTAAATAAATAAATACATCTAAACCCAAATGTGTTATTTAACATATCGGAAGAACTACAAAGGTTTCTTCGTAGTTCGTCTTCTTTGGTAAGCTTTCAGCGGATTTCTTACCAAATATGTTTTTCTGGACATATGCAAATGCGGGGAAGTGCCGTGTCATTGCCGCAGTCTCTACCTTCCTATCTATACACTCAACTTATACATATTTATTTTGTAATATTTTTAATCTGTCTGAAATAGTTAGTTTGAGCTAAGAGTTAGCGCACCCTTGAAGAGAGTTTGCTTCCTAAACGGCGCTATATAAATCGTCCTTTAATTATTATTTTTATTCTGACCCAATGGTTGCGGGTTTGATACGCGCTGGAACCAAGATTTTTTAAGAGGGTTCAAGTCTAGTTTGATACCCGCTGGAACCAAGATTTTTGAAGAGGATTCAAGTCTGGTTTGATACCCACTGGAACCAAGATTTTTTAAGAGGATTCAAGTCTAGTTTGGTACCCGCTGGAACCAAGATTTTAAAGAGGATTCAAGTCTAGTTTGATACCCGCTGGAACCAAGATTTTTGAAAAGGATTCAATTCTAGTTTGGTACCCGCTGGAACCAAGATGTTTTTAAAGATGATTCAAGTCTCGTTTTCAATTGAGAGCACTTCAACATCTTTGATTGGAAGAAATTGCCACTTAACAATCAACCTACTTAGTTGTACTGTATACAATTAAAGTGTAATGCAATATAAGACGAAGGGAAAATAGAGCTTCCAAATGACTTGTCATGTTGATATTTCTTCTAACGTACCTACCATACATAAAATACATACTTGAGACAGACCATACATAAAATACATACTCAGGTAATCAAAGGATCTAATATATAAAAAGAGAGAAAACATATATACGAAGAAAATAATAACAAAAATATGCACATGTATAATTAATTCACTTCAATACACCGGAAAAAAATCAAACGCACATCGAAACATCAACATACTCGTATTTGCAGATATTTCGAATAGATTGAGAGAAACAAAGTCAACGAAAATAATGCAAGAAAAAAATCGACGAGAGTCATGCCGTTGCGTCCGTTTTGTGGTTAAAGCATTAAGACTACCACAAAATATGTCTGAAACTGCAGTATAGGCATTACCCAATCGATGTAATCTGGGTACGGGAGAAACCGAGTAACATCTTATTATACAACTCGGGAACCTGAATATATCCTGTAGTCCTGAATGTAAAAACTGAAAGTCAACCAGTTTCAGGAACTTAGGACAGTTAATGAATCTAATTACTCTTTTAAAAAGCCAGATTAAATCAAACATCACTCTATGATCAGAAATTATCACCTAGTGCAGACGCGATAACAATATATAAAGGGTCTTTCAAATTGAGCGGTTTTTTAAATTCTCGGATAAAACACAGATGGCGCGCGAACTTTCCTGGGTCTTGTGACATTTGAGAAGTGTAATGTATGATATTTATGAAAACGAAGTCGTGTACAATACAATAATGTGTTCAAATCGTTGAATTATTTTATGTATTGTAATCTCCGGAAACGGTGATGTTAATTGGCCATCAAGTCATGTGATCTGACACCGTTGGACTATTTTCTCTGGGGTTACATGAAAAATCAGGTCTATAAGAATAATCTCCAAGTGATTCCTGACTTGAAGTACGAAATTATTCGCGTTATTGGTGAGTTAGAATCGCAATTATGCCAAAATGTCATCGAAAATTTTGACAAAAGAGTGGATATCTATAGAGCTGCAAGAAGTTGACATTTGGCGGATATTGTCATTTGTGTTTAAATGTCATGCATTATACTTCAATGACCAATAAAAATAAAATTGAATTCAAAGTAAATTGTGTGTTTTATTCAATAATTTAAAAAAAAATTATTAAAAAAACCGTTCAGTTTGAAGGACCCTTTAATTTACATAATTTCTAAGACCAAGTCTAAACTCGATGTGATGAAAACATTTGTGAAAAATAAGCACGTGAATTTTCAAGTTTGTCAACCTCTGATTCACATAATATTCCTGGACGAAGTATGTGGTGGCATTAAGCCAGCTAAGAAAGGAGTAAACGACAGCACGCAGAGAAAAATCATGACTTTGCCAACTTTCAGACCATTTTTATGACATCCTATTTAAAATACAGTGTTTTAAAAAACATAAACGTTAATTGTGTGTCAAGTACACACTTTATTGACAGAAAAAAAATCCATTTCTATCAGATAATATTGCTAACAAAAGCTAGTGATTTTTAAGAATTTTGACTTATAGTGTGCTAAATTTTTTAATTTTTTTAATTTATTTATTAACCCTTCCCTTACGGTGATAAAAATAATACGCATGTTACGGTGTTGGGTAGTGAGTACGCAATAAAAAATTAGCGATTTTAAATCGGAAAAATAAGAACATTCATAGATAATCCCCTTAATTAATTATAATTGAAGTTAAAAATTATAATAATTGAGATTTATTTGCTGAAAACATTAAAAAACCATCTGGCAATGCTCACGGAACGGGCGTACGTCTAACCTATTTGCAAGCCTAGAAGCTACTAGTGGCGCGGAACGTCAGTCGCATACCCCGGCGCTTACGCTTATGCTTGCGACGTTGAGACAATTCAGCTCCTCGCAATTCAGTGGAGTATGCAAGAGTGAGATGCGAATATAGTGTCGCGCTTCCCGCATACTATTCACCTATCGTCAAGACGAGGCACTCGCAGCGTTTAAATGCGAATTTATTTTCGATCTTTACAAAACACCTCGATGTAGTCGATAAATTCTGATTATTATTAATATTATTTTTTAAATCAATGCGTAAATATATTATGGAGGAATACCTAAAATCTTAACCTTGTATTTATTATATTTATAGAGATATTGATGGTAATTAGAAGCAACGTGTAGAAAATACCCAACACAGGGAAGGAAAGGTTAAACATGAAAAGAAATGTACATAATTTGTGAAAAAACAACAAGTAATTTAATTTGAACATACAATTTTAATGTATCTGGGTTTGTTGCCTTTCATTGTCGTATCCCCAGTAAACTAGGATTTTGCTTGTATCTCACTGAGGATATTAAGCATGAAAAAATAAATCGATACTTCTTTCCAATTTTTTATTACACAAAAACAAAACCCCGTTGCACGTTCTCATCAACCTGACAAACAGTGACTCTCAATTACAACTGGAAACATTATGCGAAATTAAACTCCTCCCACATCATCACTCCAGAAAGACCAAAAATATTCATCCCACAATATACCGCACACAATCATAAGAATATAAATAAAAAAAACATACAGAAACACAAAAACAACAAGAAGAAACCCACACTCACGAGCCCACACAAATATTTTCCACTCGTCATTCATCCTGAAAGCCCAAGTACTCAAAAACCTGTCGCAATAACAACCACGTTCCGATCGACTGTCTAAATGGTTTTCCTACCTTTACCTTTTTAACACATCGTCTTCAGCACCGTCCATTTTACTACACACAGGCATGTGTAAACAATGACGCCTTTTGAACGACCTCATTACAATGTTACCATTTCGCTAATCGCGAGTAGTGAATTTATTGTTACCCACTGTATTTGTGACTCGAATATAAGGCGACCCCCCTATTTACGTCTTGACTTTTTAGATAAAAAGATCGCCTTATAGTCGGGCTAATACGGTAATTTAACGAACTCATTTTTTTTTTGCGTATACTCGTATAGTAATGATACTCGTATATGAGTTTGCTATATACGAGTATTATAGCGTTTGAAATCGTTTAGTTTAACTGCGGTAACTAATTTCATTTTAACTGCGCTCGGAAACTTTAGGTATTTGACTGTAATATATAATTATTATATTCAATATTCATTATTGATTTGGTGAGGTTTAATTGGAGTTCACTATTATTGCATACGTTGTTTGAATAACTGATAATTTTTAAAAGAATCAAGCCATATTTTTTGTTTGTTTTAATAGAAATACTCTTGTCAAATTAAAAACCTCGATTCCTTTAAAAGCGAGAATGTCAACTAAATGAACTTTTTATGTCAGAGGTAAACGATATTGATTTGGAAAATAAAGCTAAACGGAATGCAAGAAACATGACAAATTATTTAGTCAAACTAGCTTGCACTCTAAACGATAATTTAGACCATTTGAATTTTTGATTTTTATTAAAAAAAAAAAAACATTTTGAGCTTTCTTAGTAATTGGGGTTAGACTTTACAGCTTAATTATTATTGTTTCAGCCTATTTGTTTTTTATTAACTTTTCTTGGTGTTTTATTTGTTATTTATTAATTTTTTTTGGTTTTTTATTTGTTATTTATTATTTTTTCTTGGTTTTTTATTTGTTATTTATTATTTTTTCTTGGTTTTTTATTTGTTATTTATTAATTTTTCTTGGTTTTTTATTTGTTTTTTATTAATTTTTCTTGGTTTTTTATTTGTTATTTATTAATTTTTCTTGTTTTTTTATTTGTTATTTATTATTTTTTCTTCGGTTTTTATTAATTTTTCTTTGTTTTTTGTTTTAGCTTAATTATTCTTATTTCAGCTTATTGTTGTTTACTAATTTTTCTTTTTAAATGTCCACCTATCATCATCCTATTAATTCCTTTATTTGATCCGTCCTTCCTTTATAACGTCTTACTCTTCATGACTTTCTTCAGCTGTTCCACGATCAACAGCTTATCCAGATTTTCATATTTTCTCTAACAACATGTCCAACATACCCAGAATGTTTGTCTAAGAAATATTTTCAACCTACGAAAGTACGATCATATAACTTTACACCAGAATGCATTGAACTGGTTGAATGCTAGAAATAGACACCAAATTCGCATACTGTCTCTATTGTAAAATCTCTTAAACTGTCCCGCCGCACCCTCTTATCTCACCGAAAATTTTCAGCGTCTTTCCAATAATGGATTAGCGCTACGCTCAAACAGAGATTGTCTGTTGGCCTTTCCAGTTCACCGCTCCTCTTTCTTAACGTAGTCCTTTACTGTCCATGCAGTGAGACTCTGGAATCAGTTACAAACCAATATAAGACTCGCTCCGTCCTTCTCTTGTCTCTCCGACATGCTTTAAGAAGCAACTGAAAAAAACTCTCAATTTCTAGTCAGTAAAATAACGTGTTTCATTCCCGATTTTTATTTTCCTTTCCTCTCCACCATCCCTTCCTTTCCTTTTGATTGATGATATCTCACTTTGTATGAAAAAAATGTTCGGGTTATTGTCCGTCTTTGTGGGGTCCGTGGGCACATGCTTACGTATGCGTTTATGTATTTCGTGGGGATGGATAGTCATTTGAATGATTTATGCGACCACGTAACTTGCTTCATTTACTTTTGTCTGGTTGGCTGGAAGAGATTGCTGCAATAAAAGTGTTAAGTAAATAAAAAAATAAATGCCCAAAGCACCATAAGGTGCTTTTTCTGCATGTTGTTGAAAGTCTTTCGGTAATCTCCAATGCTTGAATGATAGAGACTTTGGTGCACCTTGATGACCATGATATATGGAGTATCCGCCTCCAAAATTCATATCGAAGGCATCTGTCATACTTCTTTCCTTCCTTCTCATCGTCCATATTTTCACTCTATAAAATGTTATGGAGAAAATCAGACATTTTACCAGCGACAATCCACTCCATCGATAAGCCCCCCCACCTGATTGCAACAGCCAATGACATCATACTGATTTTCATTTGTTTTGTAAATCTTTTTATTTTGACATTCATTTGTTTTATAAATGTTACATATTTAAAAAATAGAACATTGCTTCTGCATATATGTTTTGTATCATTTTCCCTTCACGGTCACAGTGTTTTTCGTTTCATTTTTGACTTTAAGGCATTTAGCAAATTATTTATTTATTTAACACTTTTATTGCCAATACAATCTGGCGGGTTTATTGCCAGGCGGCAATCTCTTCCAACCAACCAGACAAAAGTAAATGAAGCAAGTTACGTGGTCACATAAATCATTCAAATGACTATCCATCCCCACGAAATCCATAAACATATACGTGAACATATGTCCACGAACCCCACAAAGACGGACAGTCACCCGAACATTATTTTTCATATGAAGTGAGATATCATCAATCAAAAGGAAAGGAAGGGATGGGGGAGAGGAAAGGAAAAGATAAATCAGGAATGAAACACGTTATTTTACTGACTAGAAATTAAGAGGTTTTTCAGTCGCTTCTTAAAGCATACCAAGGACGGAGTGAGTCTTATATTGATTTGTAATTGATTCCAGAGTCTCACTGCATGGACAGTAAAGGACGACGTAAAAAAAGAGGAGCGGTGAACTGGAAAGGCCAATAAACAATATCTTTTTCTAATTATATGATAGATATTAAAGATTCTTAATAACTATTCAACACGTTTGAAATGATTTGAGTTATGATAACTTTGTAATTTTTATAATTTTAAAGCATAACATGTGCGCTAGTAAAAACCTTTCAAATGGAAAAAATATCTGCTACAGAATATTGCAAGACTAGTCTTCGTATTAAATTGTATGTCAAGTTCAATGAACCATATCTTGGAGCGATCGACTCCACTCCACGCCGTTGCTGGAAGCCATCAGAGTTGCTGAGGAGGAAGGTCCATCGTCTATTACTCCTTACAGAAGAATGCTTCAAGGTTTCTGTCAACTTTTTAGCAGGAGCCTTCGATTGCATGTGCTTCTACAAAGCTTAGATATCGCAGATGCTGAACGACAGAGATGGATTGCCTTTATAAAGCATCATTATTTATGGACGTATAAATGCAAAAGCAGTCCAACCCATATTCTAACAGTTTTTTTTAGATATTTAAGAAAACTTTACATTATAAGTCAAGGGTTGTATGGAATATTTTGTGTGTAAATTTGAACGTGAAATGTATAAATATTTTATCAGCTATATATTTTTATTTAACACTCCATTTTATAACCAAGTGGCAATCTCTTCCAGCCAATCGGACAAAAGTAAATAAAGGACGTTACGTGGTCAAAAAAAAATCAAATCCTTATTGAATTGTACAAAATTCATGAACAAGGAAAAACAAGGAAATTCAAAACTCATAGAAGCCATATAATAGGGTGTATGGATGAAAAGGAAAGGAAAAATATGTGTTGAAATCACAAAGTCTAGCGCTCTATATATGTGCTTACCCTGATATTGAAATGTATGTATACATTATATTGTTAAATTTAAACTCCTTAGATGAGGTACAGTACCCGGCGGTAAGTAATACACACCGGGCTTAAGAAAGAGACTTTCGGCCATAATCGACTAACTTCGGCTTTGTATAGCGTCGTCTCTGTCATTCATACACGTGTTGCGTCGCGAGACTGTTAGCGCATCGTGCGACAGAGACGACGCTCTACAATGCCGAAGTTAGCCGATTATGGCCGACAGCCTCTTTCTTAAGCCCGATGTGTATTACTTACCGCCGGGTACTGTACTATAACTTAAATCAGAATTTTTGAAAAATGTAATTCCTTATTAACTCATTTAACATAAACATTACACCTACAATCGAATGTGTTACAATCCCATATCTATAAAGGGTTTTTCGTAGTTCGTTCTCGTCGATAAAGTTTCTGCGGTTTTCTTACCAAATATATGCAAATGCGAGAAAGTATTTTATTTAACTTTCGGCCATAATCGACTAACTTCGGCTTTGTATAGCGTCGTCTCTGTCATTCATACACGTGTTGCGTCGCGAGACTGTTAGCGCATCGTGCGACAGAGACGACGCTCTACAATGCCGAAGTTAGCCGATTATGGCCGACAGCCTCTTTCTTAAGCCCGATGTGTATTACTTACCGCCGGGTACTGTACTATAACTTAAATCAGAATTTTTGAAAAATGTAATTCCTTATTAACTCATTTAACATAAACATTACACCTACAATCGAATGTGTTACAATCCCATATCTATAAAGGGTTTTTCGTAGTTCGTTCTCGTCGATAAAGTTTCTGCGGTTTTCTTACCAAATATATGCAAATGCGAGAAAGTATTTTATTTAATGTATATATTTATTTAGTAATATTTTAAATATTTTAATAAAAGTGGGTTTGAGTCGCAAGGTGGGAGCGCCCTTGACAAAAATTTATTTATAAACGGCGCTTTATAAATTTACGTTTCCTTATTATATGTTAATTTTTAACCGCACAATTTATAAATTGTTATTTTATTATTATTATATCTTCTTTGTACAACAATCTGGTGGGTTTGTTGTATGACAATCTGGTGGGCTTGTTGTATAAAAATCTGGTTGGCTTGTTGTATAACAATCTGGTGGGCTTGTTATATAACAATCTGGTGGGCTTGTTGTATAACAATCTGGTTGGCTTTTTGTGTAACAATCTGGTGGGCTTGTTGTATAACAATCTGGTTGGCCTTTTGTATAACAATCTGGTGGGCTTGTTGATAGATGGCAAAAATGATAAATACATTTATATTATTTAAAAAGTTGATTAACCGAAAATTTTCAGCGTCTTTCCAATCATGGATTAGCGCAACGCTCAAACAGAGATTGTTTATTGGCCTTTCCAGTTCACCGCTCCTCTTTCTTTACGTCATCCTTGACTGTCCATGCAGTGAGACTCTGGAATCAGTTACAAACCAATATAAGACTCGCTCCGTCCTTGGCATGCTTTAAGAAGCGACTGAAAAAACTCTTAATTTCTAGTCAGTAAAATAACGTGTTTCATTCCTGATTTTTCTTTTCCTTTCCTCTCCACCACCCTTTCCTTTCCTTTTGATTGATGATATCTCACTTTATATGAAAAATAATGTTCGGGTGATTGTCCGTCTTTGAGGGGTTCGTGGGCATGTTCTCGCGTATATGTTTATGGATTTCGTGGGGATGGATAGTCATTTGAATGATTTATGCAACGACGTAACTTGCTTCATTTACTGTTGTCTGGTTGGTTGGAAGAGATTGCCTCCTGGCAATAAGCCTGCCAGATTGTATTGCAATAAAAGTGTTAAATAAAAATAAAATAACAATTAAAAAAATAACAATCAAAATGAGATATCATCAATCAAAAGAATTATGCTGAAGAAAAAAGGGAAATCGAGAATAAAATACACAACATTACCAACTAGAGATTAAATAATTTTATTAACAATTAATAATTTCAGTCAAAATATTAGATAATCTAGATTGCTTTTTACAAGACGACACATAAATATACAATAGTTTTTTTATCAGACATTTTAAACAAATTAAAATTATTTATTTTATAGGATGGGTCGCATTTGCATAATGTGCTTATAATATATGTTCTCGTTGATAGATGGCAAATTTAACTGTTCGTAGTTAAGATGCACTTTGCGAGTTGAACCCTTCCTGTTCGGTGTTGTGTAACTAGTACACATTGCTTCTTAAACCCTAAATATATATTTAAATAATATAAATACTGGGTTCAGATTTAAGGTATTCCTCCGTAATACATTTACGCATTGAATTAAATAATAATATTAATAATAATTAGCACTTATCGGTCACATCAGAGATGTTTCGTGAAAATCGGGAATAAATTCACCAATACAATCAAACGTGTGCCAGTGTGTGACGTAGGTATATTCATTCTAAAGAACCGCTATGGATGAGGAAGCAACGCTATTCACGTCTCACTTTCACTCTACTTCGGTATAAGGGAACGCAAGAAATAAAATCTCAGTTTGCTCGCTTTAGTAGCTCGCGGGCTTTCGTCCGAGGTGGTCGCTTCGTCCGTTTCGTGAACGTCGACCGATGTTTTTTTTTCATGTTTTCAGCAATTAAATTTTAATTATTATCACTTTTGACTTCAAATTTAATTAATTTAAGCGATTGGCTATGAATATTCTTATTTTTCCGATTTTATTTAATACACAGCACCGGAACACGCGAATTTTTTTTAGCACAGGAAGGGAAAGGTTAAAGAAAATACAAACTTAACCAAAGTCATTAGAAAATATTGAGAGAAAACAGCGCTTTATTTTTTATACATACCATCACGTGATTTGTCTGCTGGGTAAGGTAGAGAGAAAAAAGCGCCCGACTTTCCTATTTCGACAGTCACACATTTCTCCTCTTCCACATCCATATACCTTCTCCTACAATTTCTATAATTTCTCTAACTTCTTACAATTTCTTCTATCATAATACCACATACTTTTATAGATCCTCCTCTACCACGCCTTCCACTCACATTTGCACCGCATATTTGTTTTGTAAAACTGTCTTTATTCATTCGTTCCATGTGCCCAAACCGTCTTGGATTACTCTTTTTCATCTTACTTAACACACTGACTTAAGTTCACATTCATTCCTAATAACTTCATTCCGTATTTTGTCATACATTGTCACCCCATGTATTCTTCTCAGTGCACGTATTTTTACAGCATTTATTAAGCTTTTTTTTATCTTTTCCGTTTCCACGTTTCACTACCAATACTTAAATACTGTAGTGGACAATCATCTTATTATGTTTTGATACTGTTTGGTTCGAGTATAATGGTTTTAGTACCCTGGTGACTATATTTCTTATTGCTACATTCATAATATAAATAATAATTTAATCAATATTTTTTCCAATAATTTGTGAAATTCATAGAAATAGTAAAAAGTGACGAAAAAGAAAGTTTGACGATGATTTCATAGAGCGACACCGGTCAGAAAAAAAAATTAAATCTTCTTTGTCTTTCTTACAGTTTAATCTCTTTCCAAATCGTAAATGCTTCTTTCCTGAGATTTTTAATTGCATTTCATATTTTCGATAATTCATTGAATAACACCTCGGTCGATAAATTGAGGATACAACTCCTTAAAAAGGGTTTGTAGGTATAACTGAGCTAACGGGTCTTTCAAATTGAGCGGTTTTTTTAACAAAAAAAAAAAATTCTTGAATAAAACACACAATTTCCTTTGTTTACAAAACACTTTTTATTAGTCGTTGAAGTATAATGTATGACATTTAAACACAATAACAATATCTGTTAAATGTCCACCTCTTGCAACTCCATAGATGTCCACTCTTGTCAAAAATTTCCATGACATTTTGGCATAATTGTGGTTCTAACTCAACATAACGCGAAAAATTTCGTCCTTTTGCTCAGGAATTGATTTGGGATCATTCTTATAGACCTGGCTTTTCACGTAACCCCAGAGAAAATAGTCCAACGGTGTCAGATCACATGATCTTGGTGGCCAATTAACATCACCGTTTCCGGAGATTACAATACATAAAATAATTCAACAATTTAAACGCGTTGTTGTATTGTATACGACTTCATTTTTATAAATATCATACATTACACTTCTCAAATGTCACAAAACCCAGGCAAGTTCGTGACGCCATCTGTGTTTTATCCAAAAATTAAAAAAAACTGCTTAATTTGACAGACCCTTTACTTCACAGAGAACCATGAGTAACATTGTTTCTGTTGTCATTATGTTGTATTTAGACTTTTAACAATTAATGTTTTCCCTTGTTATTTGATGTAGTTGGGTAACATCTGCATCAAATATAAAATTGATATAAAAAGTACAGGCAGCCTTCGACTTTCGCACATTCTACTTTCGCACAATTCGCTATATCGCACATTTAAAAAAAATTATTTGTTTATCGATAATGCAAAATTTGTTCGCTTCCATGCAGTCGCTCCCACTTTTTTCGAAGAACTATAATATATGGAACGCAATAAACAATATTAGAGACTCGTGGGCTGAAATAAAAGAGTCAACAATGAAAAGTTCCTGGAAACAATTATGCCCACAAATGATGAGTGATTTTATAAATTCTGAAGAAACTCCGGAAACTATCACAGATGAAATAGTTAGCCTAATGAATGAACTAAACTTGGACGTCAACAACGAAGATGTTAATGAGTTGATTGAATCTCACTCAGTACCTCTGTCAAATGAATACTTAATTGAGCAACAAGAGTTAAATGAAATACACAATGAAAGTGAGGAAGAAGAAGCTGATAAAATCGTCAAGACTTTGACAATCAAAAATATGAATGAAGCCTTCATGCATCTTGACTATTTTTTTACTATCATGGAAGAATGTGATGGAAGACCAATGGAGAACGTATATCTCAAGTACGTAGGGCGATTGAGAAAGACACAGCATGTTATAGAACTCTTGATCAAGAAAAGAAAAAAAAGGTGGTATTCAACTAACTCTTGATAAGTTTATAAAGAAAACACCTGAAAGCACTTAAACACGCCTCGTTAACTTAATTATGTATATTGATAAATAAATATTTTTAACATATTATTGATAAATAAATATTTTAAAATACAATTTTTTATAGTTTTTTTACATCCCTCTACTTTCGAATATTCAACATTCGCACACATTATCAGGAACCTATCACGTGCGAAAGTCGAGGGCCACCTGTACAGCCAGGTACACAAAAAAAGTAAAATTATTTAAATTTACTTTTCTTTAGCGTTAATGTTTATCATGTTGTATAAAAGCCACTGGTGAGTCGTGAATCACAAATAAATAAATTGAATATCCCAGCCAGGTGCAGTAAAACGAGAGTGAACGAGGAACCAAGAAGAAGATTTATTTCATTTTCGTCTCAGGAACCAAAACTCGATATAGAGTCAGGTCATTGATATTTGACCAAACTAGAATTGCCGCGTGACCAAGGAGGGTAAATTAACTACGGACTAGACTGGAAGATGCTACGAAAGCTTAATGGCCATATCCTCTCGCAAAGCGATAACTATCCGTGCAATTACATTAACTATCAAAATGAGTGCTCCTCAGTTATCATCATGACCATCATCTCCATCACGGCTGTCTCTATTGTCGCAGGCATGTAGAACAAATCTCCGCTCAAATCAAAATGAAGGCTGTTTCATAATAAAAAAATCGTAACTTTGTAATATATGTCCTAGAGGAAATAGTAAAAAAAAATTCCGGAATATTGAGAAATTGTATATTATAATTATGAGTAAATCAAAACTTTAAAGTATGAATAAAGGAGCTGAATAAATATTGTCAAGATTCGTGCATTAAAGTAAATATTTTCAATTTACTGTCAATCAGCAATTCCAGGGCCATATAAACTTGTTTAAAAATCCCTACAAACTAAATATCAATTCGTCATTTTAAGAAATCCTATTGGACGAGAATTCTTGGAAAATAAGGCTGCTGCCATAACAATAGATGACCCGAAAGCTGCGAAACTCAGGTAATTTTACGATCGGCGCGCTCGACAATAAACCCTCATAACTTTTCGAATTTTCAAGATTTTTGAATTTTTTTACTGAAAATGATTCAGAAAAGATTATAAAAAATAAAATTAAAAAAAAAACTAAATAAGAATACCCCCTTAAGATGAATACGTGAAGTAACAATGTATGACAGAATAAAGTGATATGGGATGAATATGAACTTAAGGCTGATGTGTCAAGTAAAATGAAAAAGAGCACGCTGAGGTGGTTTGGACATGTGGATCAAATGAATGAAGAAACACAAACAAATTACATAGTGTGGATGTGAGTGGAAGGCGTGATAGAAGAAGACAAAGAAAACTGGGAATGCATCAAATAAGTGATATTCTGAAAGAAGGTAAAGTAGAAAGTAAGAGAAATTGTAGGAGTTGTATTAATAGGGGAATGGATATGGAAGAGGCAAATATTGTGTGTCGAGTTAGTCAAGTATGATATGTCGCTCTGTTCTCTCTGCCTATTTCGACAGGAATATGGTGTCTATATAAGTGAGTTTGGTGTCTATCCATGGCTTTATCCTACTCAGTTTCTGCTGGGCATGCTCGTGTATAACTCCTTGAGCGTAAGAAGAGATCTGCGTCTCCTGGTATACGTTGTCAAACTCGTTTGAGGAGTTGTGAGCTGTCCAGCATTACTACAAAGATTAGCGTTAAATGTTCCTAACAATTACACTAGACTGCGCCGGCAAGAACTGTTCTCAATAACATACGCAAGAACGGGTCTTCCACCCGCTATGCCTGTTGGAAGGGCCTTAGCTCTTCTGAACGGGACTGCTTCGGATATTGACATATTTCATATCACATTACCAAAATCAAAAGTAAATTTTCTTCTAAGATTGAGCGCGTTAGAAAGCATTCACCAACGTACTTAAGTGACTTTGAATATATATGTATGTTTGTATGTATATATGTACAGTACCCGGCGGTAAGTAATACACATCGTTTGTAGAGCGTCGTCTCTGTCGCACGATGCGCTAACAGTCCGGTATCGTAGTCACGATGCGGTTAGCGCATCGTGCGACAGAGACTACTCTCTACAAACGATGTGTATTACTTACTGCCGGATATTGTATGCATATACATTATTTTTTATTTTATATAATTGTTTTTATTCTAAATATTTTTTTTTCTTTTAATGTTAACATTTCTTGTATTTTTCAATGTATTAGGTGTTAACATAAGTTGTGTCCGTTTTTTTTTTTCAAATTAAAAATGAACATCAAAAGTAAAACAACATGGTAAAGGTTATACGTCATTCGAAAGAAAATTTTCTGTTCTACAATATATTGTATTTGTTTTTACGTTACATATATTATTTTATTTGATTACAAGCCTTCAAAATGGAATGTCAAGTAAACGAAAGTGAGTATTTTCGACACTTCCTTCTGTTCTCGTTCTATCGAGAGAATAAAGCTGCTCGCGATATTTGCGAAGTGTACGGTGAAATGAATGAAACGCCAGCTCGTCGATGGTTTTTGCGTTTCAAAGACAGTAATTTTGACCTGAAAGACATGGAGCGTTCCGGACGACCAGTGGATTTCGATGAGGACCGCTTAAACCATATTATTCATGAAGATCCCCTTCAAACCACCTTAGAATTGGCTGAGCAGATGAATTGTAGTCCCATGACTGTATACCGCCATCTTAAATCAATGGAAAAAGTCCAGAGGTTCAGCGCTTGGGTTCCACATGTTTTGAGTGAAAACAACAAAAATCAGCGTTCGACAATTGAAACGAAAACCTTTATCATTTTGTTTTACTTTTAGTGTTCATTTTTTAATTTGGAAAAAAACGGACACAACTTATGTTAACACCCAATAATTAGGCTAAACCTGTTTTGAGAAAATAAATAAATAAATAAAATAGTATGTATGTAATATCACGAGCAGATTTGGCAGCTTTATTCCCTCGATTGAACGCGAACAGAAGGAGGTGTCGAAAAGGCTCACTTTCGTCTACTTGACATTCCATTTTGAAGGCTTGTAATCAAATAAAATAATATATGTAACATAAAAGCAAACACAATATCTTATAGAGAAGAAAATTTTCTTTCGAATGACGTATAATTTTTACCATTTTGTTTTACTTTAGGTGCTAAATTTTAAATTTGAAAAAAAAAACGGACACAACTTATGTTAACACCCAATAATTAGGCTAAACCTGTTTTGAGAAAATAAATAAATAAATAAAACAGTCTGTATATATTTATTACAAATAATTTGTTCGAGTAAAATAGTCAAATGCCTACAGAGTGCCATCCTTTCAATTCAATATGTACAGATGAAATCTGATTGAAATCAGTGTCGGAAGAGATTTTTTATATACAATATAATCAGCTAATAAAATCGGTGCTATCGACAATACAATTTGTATAGAATAATGCACCATGTCTAGCGGGATAAAGTGCTTATTATATAACTTATACCATTTATCGAAAATTTTGACGATTTAAGTATCCCATACAATTAATAAATTATTTCGGTTCATGTTTCTAAATATGTTGCGAGTATTTTTTGTATGATTAGATATTTGCATATATTTTATAAAAAAAATATACCGAAAGCGTCAAGTAACGGTATATAATCGGCAAATAAAATCTGATGACGGGGGATTGTTAGTGGCGATAGTAATCTGCTCATACACCCGTAATCTGGACCCAATTGGCTGGTATGGTGGACAGGGTCGGTCAAGGTATGTGCAAAGAATAGTTAGTGCTATAACTGCAGTCATTAGATTGGGTACTTCTCGCGTCTGCATACACATATTTGATAAGACAACCGCAGAAAACTTACTAATGTGAGACTTACTACGAAGAAATTTTACGATTTTTATTTATTTAGATTGCAAAAAAATAACATGTGGAATTTAATATATATATATTTTTTAGTTATTTATTTTATTTAACACTTTTATTGCAATACAATCTTGCAGGCTTATTGCCAGGCGTCAATTTCTTCCAACCAACCAGACAAAAGTAAATGAAGCAAGTTACGTGGTCGCATAAATCATTCAAATGACTATCCATCCCCACGAAATCCATAAACATATACGTGAGAACATGCCCACGAACCCCACAAAGACGGACAATCACCCGAACATTATTTTTCAAATAAAGTGAGATATCATCAATCAAAAGGAAAGGAAGGGATGGTGGAGAGGAAAGGACAAGAAAAATCAGGAATGAAACACGTTATTTTACTGACTAGAAATTAAGAGTTTTTTCAGTCGCTTCTTAAAGCATGTCAAGGACGGAGCGAGTCTTATATTGGTTTGTAACTGATTCCAGAGTCTCACTGCATGGACAGTAAAGGACGACGTAAAAAGAGGAATGGTGAACTGGAAAGGCCAATAAACAATCTCTGTTTGTGCGTAGCGCTAATCCATGATTGGAAAGACGCTGAAAATTTTCGGTGAGATAAGAGGGGGCGGTAACATTGACATGTAACCAGAGCTATATAATAGGTAAAAACTGTACAAGTCGAACAATACAACAAAGCAAACTCATACAGTTTAATCCGGGTAGCCTTGGGAAACGGAATGGCCTTGTTGTCTATCGTACCTTGGTGGATACATTGAAGATATAGCTCCTTAGTTAACTTTGTAGGAATAACTGAGTCACTTCTCTGGAAAGGGTGAGTATTATTATTCTTGTTTTCACACATACATATTATCGAACCATGCCCCTAAAGCTACGGTTTCCTAAGAAAGCGGTGCCGTTATGTAGCGGCCGTAACATGACGTGATGCGGCGGACGTAAGATAACGGCCGAACCAGAGATGTAAACTTTAAAAAAAAAGACGGAAACGGTCAGTGAGCGTATTGCGGTGGAGAATGGACGTGCGCGCAAGTAGTGTGCGTCGCATCCGCCTGGTGCGTCGCCGTCAGTTAGAAACGTCAAATCTGATGGCTCCGTAAACGAATTTATGAAGTATTAGTTTGCCTTTTTTTTAAAGGAAGAATTAACATTAGGTTCTTTTAAATTTGTTTAGAATAGTTAATCATGTAAACCCTCAACAAGGCAGGAATACAACCTTATCAATTTACAATATACATATGATACGTTACATTCCTGATTTTTCAAGTGTAGTACAGATAAAACTGCTGTAAAATTTATAATAAACGAAACTTAAGTGTCGTACAGTTTTCCAATTAAGAAATAACACCTGGATCGATTTAGATAAAACTGCTGCAACATGTGTAATAAACGATATTTAAGTGTCGTGTATTTTCCCAATAAATAAATAACTCCTAAATCGATTTAGATAAAACTGCTGCAAAGTTTGTAATAAACGAAACTTAAGTGTTATACTTTTTCCCGATAAATAAATAACACCTCAATCAATTTAGATAAAACTGCTGCAAAATGTGTAGTAAACGATATTTAAGTGTCGCGTATTTTCCCAATAAACAAATAACACCTGGATCGATTTAGATAAAACTGCTGCAAAATGTGTAATAAACGATATTCAAGTGTCGTGTATTTTCCCAATAAATACATAACACCTGGATCGATTTAGATAAAACTGCTGCAAAATGGGGAATAAACAATATTTAAGTGTCGCGTATTTTCCCAATAAATAAATAACACCTGGATCGATTTAGATAAAACTGCTGCAAAATGGGGAATAAACAATATTTAAGTGTCGCGTATTTTCCCAATAAATAAATAACACCTGAATCGATTTAGATAAAACTGCTGCAAAATGTGTAATAAACAATATTTAAGTGTCGTGTATTTTTTCCAATAAATAAATAACACATGGATCGATTTGGATAAAACTGCTGCAAAATTTGGCACTTTGTCTCTAGGTCCGCCTCTGTCAGCAATTCGAATATGTACTGGACCTGAAGCAAGCGGCGTTAATGCTAAGCTTGATTACAGTGTGCGACCAGTGCAGGAACGGACTGGCGTGATAGTGCTATAAATATGCATAAATAAACGGGCGGGCTAATTTCTGTGTTTGCGGGGAGGGAGCCTATAGGGAGGGTACGGGAGGGGCGATAGTACGGCGGCCGTCGGCGTAAGGGTCATGGACAGTGCCTGATTTAATAGGCGTAGACTGAGAACGGAGGCCCTCAATCTTTTTTTACAGGTGTCCATTCAATTTTAGAATGATTATCACAATACACATATCGTTGGCCTAACTATAAAACACGTAACTCCATTTGAAAAACTTTACAGGAGGGTGCCAAAACGTCACAGTTTGTCCTATGTAAACTTAAACATTGTTTTTTTTAAATATATTTGATTGATAAAAAAATAATGTCTTTATCAATCAGATATATTTAAAAAAACAGTGTTTAACCTTTCCTTCCCTGTGTTGGGTATCTTCTACACGTTGCTTCTAATAACCATCAATATCTCTATAAATATAATAAATACAAGGTTAAGATTTTAGGTATTCCTCCATAATATATTTACACATTGATATAAAAAAATAATATTAATAATAATCAGAATTTATCTACTACATCGTAAGTATTTCGTGAATATCGGAAACAAATTCGCATTTAAACGCTGCGAGTGCCTCGATCTTGAGTCTTGACGATAGGTGAAAAGTATGCGGGAAGCGCGACACTATATTCGCATCTCACTTTTGCATACGTCACTGAATAGCGAGGAGCGCAATTGTCTCAACCTCGCAAGTGTAAGCCACGCCCGAGTTAGCCACCAACCCTGCCGCGCCGCAGTAGCTGTTGAGCTGGCAACGAGACTAGACCTACGCCCGTTCCGTGAGCGGTGCCAGAGGGTTTTTTTAATGTTTTCAGCAAATAAATCTCAATTATTATAATTTTTAGCTTCAATTATAATTCATTAAGGGGATTATCTATGAATGTTCTTATTTTTCCGATTTAAAATCAATAATTTTTTATCGCGTACTCACTACCCAACACCGAAACACGCGTTTCATTTTTATCACCGTAAGGGAAGGGTTAAGTTTCCATGGGACAAACTGTGACGTTTTAGCTCTCTCCTGTAAAGTTACTCATATGAAGTTACGTGTTCTTCTAGTTAGGCCAACGATATTTACTCGTATATCTTCTTATTACTGCCCAAAGCTAATAGAGGAAGTTTTTTTATTAATGAAAGCTCTTTTGAATGCGAACACTTCTTCCTCTTTTAACTAGCATATAATACAAACCAATAAGAAAATATTTACTAAGGTCTAAGAAATATAAGACCATGTTGAGGTTAATCATGAAAGTGGAAAATGAGATAAATAAATAAATATAGGTTTATTGACAGCAACATAGTATGTACATAATAACTTTAAATAACACTTCAAAAACACATAAATTGCAGATAATACATTAAAGAAAGAAGCTATCAAACGATTGTCAGACCCGCACTCCTCTATGGCTCCGAATGCTGGACGATGTATAACTCTTACTCTAGGCAACTAGAAACTGCTGAAATGCGCATGCTAAGATGGTCAGCTGGTGTGTCCCTAAGAGACAAAATAAAAAGCTCACGCATTCGTGGAAGCCTAGGTGTTACAAACATCAACAGCAAGATGGAGGAGAGGCGATTAAGATGGTATGGGCACGTTGGACGCAGAGCACCCGATCACATTGTGAACCTGGCAATCTCAATGGATCTTCCTCGAATAACAACCAGAGAAAGACCAAAGAATTCGTGGGTGGTGCAAAAAGATAACCTGGTGCAGAGGCACGGCCTGGGGGACGTAGTCCTGGACAGAAGAGCATACAACCTGAGGACGAGGAGAGCTGACCCTAACAGTCTTCGCAGACAGTGAAATGGGATGGAGCCAGGGAGAGGGCAGAAGCTATCAAAAGGTCTGAGCTCATCTAATAACATCCCCTCGGCCAAGATACATCCCACCAATATAAGGAGGGCCCAGCTACGGGGATGCCAGATGTTTTTCAGCCCACACCCTTGTACATGTAGAATAAGAAGAAAAAAAAATTGATGGTAGAAAAATAAACAAATCCACAAATACCACCTCAGATTAACCCAAACAAACAAGTAAATGTTCCTTGACAGCAACATACTACCTTGATCAAAAAGTTTTAGGACTTGATTCATAAAATCGAAAATACAAGTTTATTAATCAAAATCGATATGGTCCCCTTCAAAGTACTCCCCATCGACTGCAACGCGCTTGATCCAATCCTCGAAACACCGCTGGTACTCAATTTTCGGTATGTCCATCAGAGCCGTCTTCGATTTTTTCATGACATCCTCTCGGGTGCTGTAACGCGTTCCGCGAAGTGGTTTTTTAAGTCGGTTGATCAGGAAAAAGTTGCAGGGAGCCAGATCAGGTGTATTCGAAGGCTGCTGGATAGTAGTCGTGTTGTTTTTGGTCAAAAACTCATGGAAATCATGTATTTCGCGATTTCAACGCGGTCCTTTTTTTGCATGAAATTGAGGTCTTTCGGCACTAGTTTTGTAGCGACACGTCTGAGGCCCAAATCACTAACCAAAATGTCTTGAACGGATCCATAAGCGATGTTCAAGTCCTCTGCCAGCTCTCTGATGGTCAATTTGCGGTTTTCGGTTAACATTTCTTTGATTTTATCGATGTTTTCATCGGTTTTCGACTGCCACTGCGTTCATCATCCTCAACCGACTCACGACCACTTCTGAAGCGTTCGTGCCACCAAAAAACACTTCTCCAACATTTTCAAGGTCTGCGAACCGTTAAATCCGTTCTCCGCACAAAATTTAATGCAAACTGGTTGATGCACAGTTGATGCCATTTTCAAACTCAAAAAGAGTCTGTCTGTGGTGTTGAAGACATAGTGAGGTGGGGAAGAAACAGAAGGCGCTTCTGGAGGGATCATGTAGACCGCATGAAGAATATAAGACTGTCAAAAATCGCTAAGACTAAAAACCCTAACAGAAAAAGATTACCAGGAAGGCCGCCGAAAAGGTGGAAGGACAGCTGGACGTCATCATCCTAGGACTGCCCACCGTCACAAACAGGCCAAACGACCTAAAACCAAGAGGAAGAAGAATAAATATTTGAAATACTATATTGTTTCCTAAACTAAAAATGTTCGAAAGAAAGATTGCATATTTTAACAATAAACCGAACTCGCGAGACTGGTGTCCCACCGTTGAAGCTTCGCAGGTTGAGACACGCTGAAGAATTCCCCTACCTGTTCCCGTGGCTCGAGGAAGGAAGCGTACTCGTATAAACACTCCACTTACACACATTATTTCTTACCAAATGTGAACCATCACTGCCGCCATACACAATACATTTGGTTCCATTGAACTCTTCGCTTCGGCTTGTTCAAGTGTCTTGAAGGAAAAAATTATTTGAAAGTCGAATGAGTTATCTCATTCATACTCTAATGAAGTATGTATTATCTAATCAGAAAAAGCTACGTTTCATAGTTTTATTTGACCTTAAAATGAATATCTTATCAATATTACATTTCATATAAAACTTCTCAACAGATAGAATACATTGTTGGAATTTTTGCTTACAGTATCCATACACAAAAATCGGCAATACTCCCATACATGAGAGTTGACATTATTTCCATAAATGAACATCGGCAATACTCCCATACATGAGAGTTGACAATATTTCCATAAATGAACATCGGCAATACTCCCATACATGAGAGTTGACAATATTACCATAAATGAACATCGGCAATACTCCCATACATGAGAGTTGACAATATTGCCATAAATGAACATAGGCAATACTCCCATACATGAGAGTTGACAATATTGCCATAAATGAACATCGGCAATACTCCCATACATGAGAGTTGACAATATTTCCATAAATGAACATCGGCAATACTCCCATACATGAGAGTTGACAATATTTCCATAAATGAACATCGGCAGTACTCCCATACATGAGAGTTGACAATATTTCCATAAATGAACATCGGCAGTACTCCCATACATGAGAGTTGACAATATTTCCATAAATGAACATCGGCAATACTCCCATACATGAGAGTTGACAATATTTCCATAAATGAACATCGGCAATACTCCCATACATGAGAGTTGACAATATTGCCATAAATGAATATCGGCAATACTCCCATACATGAGAGTTGACAAAATTTCCATAAATGAACATCGGCAATACTCCTATACATGAGAGTGGACAATATTTCCATAAATGAACATCGGCAATACTCCCATACATGAGAGTTGACAATATCGCCATAAATGAACATCGGCAATACTCCCATACATGAGAGTTGACAATATTGCCATAAATGAACATCGGCAATACTCCCATACATGAGAGTTGACAATATTTCCATAAATGAACATCGGCAATACTTTCATTATTAATAATTAACCAGCGATATTACCATTGTATAAGAGTTGACTATTTATTTATTTACATGACAAGTAATTGTATGAATTTCTTATTTATGAAATAAAAAACAAACAACAAAGTCAAAAAAGTAGTAGTGGACACTCAATTTATATGAATCTGGGTGTTGCCTTTCGTTTGTCGTGTTCCCAGTTATTTTTGGGTTTGCCTGTATCTTATACTGAGGACACATAAATATGAAAAAATAAGTTATTGCATTTTAAAATACGATGGTGACAATAATTCAATAGACAATAAATAAAAATGGGCAGTACTTTCATAAATAAAAATCAGCAATGTTTTCACAAATTAAAATCGGCAATACTTTCATTAATAAGGATCGGTAGTACTTTCATAAATAAAATTCACAATACTTCTATAAATTAAAATCGGCAATAATTTTATGAATAAAAATCGCAAATGTAAAAATGAAAATACTCCCATAAATGAAACTCGGTATTGAAAATACTTGCCGACATATTTCCAACTAAATATATTTATTTAGTGTCGTTTATGAAGAGCTTAAATATATATTGGGTGTTAACATAACTTGTGTCCCTTTTTTTTTTCAAATAAAAAAATAAGCATCAAAAGTAAAACAAAATGGTAAAGGTTATACGTCATTCGAAAGAAAATTTTCTGCTCTACAAGATATTGTGTTTGCTTTTAGGTTACATGTATTATTTTATTTGATTACAAGCTTTCAAAATGGAATGTCAAGTAGACGAAAGTGAGCATTTTCGACACCTCCTTCTGTTCGCGTTCAATCGTGGTAATAAAGCTGCCAAAGCTGCTCGCGATATTTGCAAAGTGTACGGTGAAGATGCTATGAATGAAAGGACAGCTCGTCGATGGTTTTTGCGTTTCAAAGACGGTAATTTCAACCTGAAAGACATGGAGCGTTCCGGACGACCAGTGGACTTCGATGAGGACCGCTTAAACCATATTATTCATGAAGATCCCCTTCAAAACACTGTAGAATTGGCTGAGCAGATGAATTGTAGTCACATGACTGTAAACCGGCCATCTTAAATCAATTGGAAAAGACCAAAAGTTCGGCGCTTGGGTTCCACATGTTTTGAGTGAAAACAACAAAAATCAACGTTCGACAGTTGATTTTTGTCCTTCAGGTCGAAATTACCGTCTTTGAAACGCAAAAACCATCGACAAGCTGTCCTTTAATTCATAGCATCTTCACCGTACACCTGACAAATATCGCGAGCAGCTTTGGCAGCTTTATTCCTTCGATTGAACGCGAACAGAAGAAGGTGTGGAAAATACTCACTTTCGTCTACTTGACATTCCATTTTGAAGGCTTGTAATCAAATAAAATAATATATGTAACGTAAAAGCAAACACAACCTCTTGTAGAGCAGAAAATTTTCTTTCGAATGACGTATAACCTTTACCATTTTGTTTTACTTTTGGTGCTGATTTTTAAATTTGAAAAAAAAAAACGGACAACTTATGTTAACACTTAATATTTAATGCGAAACAATGGTTCAAAAGTTATCTTTGTACAATTATTAATCTTTAAACTTCTTTTTTTTTGTATTCGTACTCCTCGATACGTGCAAATATGTTAAAGAGCGTGGCTGGGATACAATATCGTACTCATTCTCAGTGATCGAGCCCTTCAGGTTAATAACTACTGGAGTAGGCAAGTAACTAACAATTCACCATCGTGCATGTTGGATATACTACCGCACGTGGACAGGGAACAACACTCGCACACGTCCAGTATATGCAAGTATGATATACTTACCAGACGAACTTTTTAACCAGTCTGGTACCCTGTTTCTTTGTACCATCGTATATCAATGACCTTTGTGTCATAGATGGTAGCACGCTTTTTTCCCAGTCGGAGCGTTGTTCGATTGTCGTAAAAAAAACAAATTTAAAAATAAATAAAATGTTTCCAGTTTAGCTTAATGCTTTTTGAACATCTTTCTTATTTATTTATATATTTATTTGTTTAACACTTTTATTGCAAATACAATCTGGCGGGCTTATTGTCAGGCGGCAACCTCTTCCAATCAACGAGACAAAAGTAAATGAAGCAAGTTACGTGGTCGCATAAATAATTCAAATGACTATCCATCCCCATGAAATCCATAAACATATACGTGTGCACATGTCCACGAACCCCACAAAGACGGATAGTCACCCTAACATTATTTTTCATATAAAGTGAGATATCATCAATCAAAAGGAAAGGAAAGGATGGTGGAGAGAAAAGGCAAAGAAAAATCAGGAATGAAACACGTTATTTTACTGACTAGAAATTAAGAGGGGTTTCAGTCGCTTCTTAAAGCATGCCAAGGACGGAGCGAGTCTTATATTGGTTTGTAACTGATTCCACAGACTCACTGCATGGACAGTTAAGGACGACGTAAAGAAAGAGGAGCGGTGAACTGGTCAAGTCAATAAACAATCTCAGTTTGAGCGTAGCGCTAATACATGATTGGAAAGACGCTGAAAATTTTCGGGGAGATAAGAGGGGGTGGCGGGATAGTTAAGGATATTATACAATAGAGACAGTATGTAAATTTGGCGTCTATTTCTAACATTCAACCAGTTCAATGCCTTCTGGTATGAAGTTAATAGGTATACTTTCGTAGGTTGAAAATGAATCTTAGACACACATTTTGAAGACGCTGTAATTTGTCCAGCTTTTCCTCTGTAACATCCAAATAACATACGTCCGCAAAGTCCAGAATTGGAAAGAGCAGAGATTGTACGAGTAAAATGTTGGTTTTAGTTGGTAGGAATCTTTGCAACACTTTAAGGAAATGAAGGCTGAATTTCTTCTTGGTTGGAAAAGATTATCACATACATTTCAATAAGTCCACCAGGTTATATGATGAACAACGAAAGTGTAATACAATCAAATCGAACCCAAAACCCACAGGTGGAAGATCAACATCTTTGCAAATAGACCGCGGATATTGTCAATTTAACCACTGAACATTTCTGACTTGAATATTTAAACTCTCGAGTAGGTTTGTTTGGATTAAAGATTAATGAACTTAGCGTCCTGGTTTGACCATCTCTCCTTTTTTGTTACGTGTGAAAATCAAGTTACATAATTCAGAGGCCCGGCCCATTCTTGTATAAAAAGGTAGTAAATGCCTGGCATAATTAGGTGTTATAATTATTCAATAATAAATTTTACTACGCATATATTATTTATTCCTTCCCACGATACATTATTTCCACACTTATTCTATTATCTGGAGTCGTCAACCATTCTTTATAATCTAATTTATTTACTAGGGGTTCCACCTTCAATCGCTCCGCGGCCCAACCCCGTAAAGGTTCACGTTGTTCTTCAGTTATATTTTGAACTCTTGCATTCCTTTTTTACTCTGCTCTTCCGTCATGCTATTCTCTCTCTCTGACTAACATTATATCTTTAATTATACATCTCTTCTACTGTGACTTGGGGTATATTCATGTTTGAGACTTCCATTGGAACTCTGAAAAAAGAAAACATTAATTAATTCTAGTAGTTACAAACAGAAACAGGTAATAATGTAGAATATTTAGAAACACATTTGTACTTTATACGATACTAAAAAAAGAAAATTATCTTAACTTAGAATTTTTCTGACGAATATTATAACGGGTTTTTCAAATTGAGCGGTTTTTTTAATATTTTTTTTTTTAATTCTTGAATAAAACACGTAATTTGCTTTGATTAATAAAAACTTTTTATTACTCGTTGAAGTATAATGTATGACATTTAAATGCAAAAAACAATATCCGCCAAATGTCCACCTCTTGCAGCTCCACAGATGTCCACTCTTTTGTCAAAAATTTCGATGACATTTTGGCATAATTGCGGTTCTAACTCATCAATAACGCGAATCATTTCGTCTTTCAGCTCAGGAATTGATCGGGGGTCATTTTTATAGACCTGGTTTTTCACGTAACTCCAGAGAAAATAGTCCAACGGTGTCAGATCACATGATCTTGGTGGCCAATTAACATCACCGTTTCCGAAGATTACAATACATAAAATAATTCAACAATTTGAACGCGTTGTTTTTTTAATTTTTTTATCCACTTTGCACGGATTTCTCCTGTATCAACCGTGTCATTCAGTTGGTTCAATATATCTATACCACGCGTGACTGAGTGTTTAGCCATGATATTCGTACTGTAAGTTGGTATGTAGAACAGAGGGTGATTCCTTGCACGGATATATTTATTGGGTACATATAAACTTAGTGCTTCTACTATAGAATCGCGGGACAGTTAAAGGAACCTTGGAAAACCTTTATTAGGAATATCGCAATGGATTCTTGCCTTCTTGTTTCGAGGCTTCTATAGTTACACACCGTGAGAAGTTCGGCATGGTGAGCATATTTTGGGTAATCGTCCTTTGTTCTGTACCATAGATATCTGAGGAATTTTTTTGTATTTGTTCTATATTGTTTTATATTTGAGCTGATGAGGAGCCCAAACCGTAGATGCATATTCTAATTTGGTTCTAATTAGATAATTATATAAGTTTCGGAGGATATCGGTGCTGTTAAATTCTCTTGATATTCTCATTACAAAACCGAGTAGTTTGTAACAGTCCGATATCAAACGTGAGACATGGTTAACGAACGTGAGTCCGACATCAAAGGTTACGCCCAAATCCTTGAATTCAGAAACTCTGTTAAGTGGCACTCCCTGTAAAGTATACTGATGGTGGATTGGTGAAAACGATCGACGACAAGATACACAAACACATGTATTAATGTTGAACAGAAGACGATTTTGCTAACTCCAGGAGACTAGGGAGTCTAGGTCCTATTGTAGCTGTGCACAGTCGTGTGTATACGACACCATTTTTATAAATGTCATACATAACACATCTCAAATGTCTCAATTTTTAATGTTACTTTCAATGCAATTGGACTAACCCTGTTTTAAGAGAATAAATAAATATAAAAAAAACAAGAAGCTTTTGTAATGTTTAATTATTTAAGAAAAATTAATATCGCTTAACAATAATAAGTAAGTAATAATACGAAATCAGAGAAAAAAAATTAGTTCATTATATCGAGACAAAAATGCTCAAAAAGTTTTTAACTCACAAAGCACTTTTTTTTAGTTATTTAAGATTACTTAATATCGCTTATCAATAATAAGTAAGTAATAATACGAAATCAGGCAAAAAAATTAGGCATATATTGATTAAACTTGATAGTTCATTATATCGAGACGAAAATGCTCAAAAAGTTTACAACTCACAAAGCACTTTTTTTTAGTTATTTAAGATTATTTAATATCGCTTATCAATAATAAGTAAGTAATAATACGAAATCAGACAAAAAAAATTAGGCATATATTGACTAAACTTGAAAGTTCATTATATCGAGACGAAAATGCTCAAATAGTTTTCAGCTCACAAAACACTTTTTTTAGTTATTTAAGATAAATTAATATTGCTAATCAATAATTGGTAATATCAATAATAATACGAAATCAGACAAAAAAATTAGGCATATATTGACTAAACTTGAAAGTCTACATAGACGAAAATGCGCAAAAAATATTTTACTCACAAAACACATGGTTTTATTTATTTGAGGGTTTTTAATATCGCTTATCAATAATAACTAAGTAATAATATAAAATCAGACAAAAAAAATTGAGTAAACTTGAATGGGTTTAAGTCTCAATAGACGACAATACGCAAAAAATATTTAACCCAAAAAACACTTGTTTTTTGTTATTTGAGGGTTATTTATATCGCTTATCAATAATAAGTAAGTAATAATATGAAATCAAACAAAAAAAAATTGACTAAACTTGAAAGGGTTTAAGTCTCAATAGACGAAAATGCGCAAAAAATATTAACCTCACAAAACACTTGTTTTTAGTGATTTGAGGGTTATTTATATCGCTCATCAATAATAAGTAAGTAATAATATGAAATCAGACAAAAAAATTTTACTTAACTTGAAAGGTTTAATGTCTCAATAGACGAAAATGCGCAAAAAATACTTAACTCACAAAACACTTGGTTTTATTTATTTGAGGGTTATTAATATCGCTTATCAATAATAAGTAAGAAATAATATGAAATCAGACAAAAAAAAATTGAGTAAACTTGAAAGGGCTTAAGTCTCCATAGACGAAAATGCGCAAAAAATATTTAACTCACATAACACTTGTTTTTGTTATTCGAGGGTTATTAATATCACTAATCAATAATAAGTAAGTGATAATATGAAATCAGACAAAAAAAATTGACTAAACTTAAAACTGTTTATGTCTCAATAGACGAAAATGCGCAAAAAATATTTAACTCACAAAACACTTTTTTTTTAGTTACTGAGGGTTATTAATTTCGTTTATCAATAATAAGTAAGTAATAATATGAAATCAGGCAAAAAAAATGACTAAACTTGAAAGGTTTTTAGTCTCAATAGACGAAAATGCACAAAAAATATTTAACTCACAAAACACTTGTTTTTCGTTATCTGAGAGTTATTAATATCGCTTATCATAATAAGTAAGTAATATTATGAAATGAGACCAAAAAAAATTGACTAAGCTTGAAAGGTTTTTAGTCTCAATGGACGAAAATGTGCAAAATAATTTAACTCACAAAACACTTGTTTATAGTTATTTGAGGGTTATAATTATCGCTTATCAATAAAAAGTAAGTAATAATATGAAATAAGACCAAAAAAAAAATGAATAAGCTTGAAAGGTTTTTAGTCTCAATAGACGAAAATGTGCAAAAAATATTTAACTCATAAAACACTTGTTTTTAGTTATTTGAGGGTTATTAATATCGCTTATCAATAATAAGTAAGTAATAATATGAAATCAGACAAAAAAAAATGAGTACACTTGAAACTGTTTAAGTCTCAATAGACGAAAATGCGCAAAAAATATTTAACTCACAAAACACTTGTTTTTAGTAATTTGAGAGTTCATTATATCGCTTATCAATAATAAGTAAGTTATAATAAGAAATCAGACAAAAAAAAATTCACCAAACTTGAAAGGTTTTTAGTCTCAATAGACGAAAATGCGCAAAAAATATTTAACTAACAAACACTTGCTTTTAGTTATTTGGGGGTTATTTATATCGCTTATCAATAATAAGTAAGTAATAATATGGTATCGGAGAAAAAAAAATTTACTAAACTTGAAAGGGTTTTAGTCTCAATAGACGAAAATGCGCAAAAAATATTTGACTCTCAAAACACTTGTGTTTTGGTATTTGAGGGTTATGAATATCGCTTATCAATAATAAGTAAGTAATAATATGAAATCAGACAAAAAAAAATTGATTAAACTTGAAAGGTTCTTAGTCCCAAAAGACGAAACTGCTCAAAAAATATTTAACTCACAAAACACTTGTTTTTTGGTATTTGAGGGTTATTAATATCGCTTATCAATAATAAGTAAGTATTAATATGAAATCAGACAAAAAAAAAATGAAAAAACTTGAAAGGTTCTAAGTCTTAATAGACAAAAATGCGCAAAAAATATTTGACTCACAAAACACTTGTTTTTTGGTATTTGAGGGTTATTTATATCGCTTATCAATAATAAGTAAGAAATAATATGAAATCAGACAAAAAATAATTGATTAAACTTGAAAGGTTCTAAGTCCCAAAAGACGAAACTGCTCAAAAAATATTTAAGTCACAAAATACTTGTTTTTTGGTATTTGAGGGTTATTTATATCGCTTATCAATAATAAGTAAGAAATAATATAAAATCAGACAAAAAAAAATTGATTAAACTTGAAAGGTTCTTAGTCCCTAAAGACGAAACTGCTGAAAATATATTTAACTCACAAAACACTTGTTTTTTAGTATTTGAGGGTTATTTATATCGCTTATCAATAATAAGTAAGTAATAATATGTAATCAGACAAAAAAAATTGACTTAACTTGAAAGGTTCTAAGTCTCAATAAACGAAAATGTGTAAACAATATTTAACTCACAAAACACTTGTTTTTTGGTATTTGAGGGTTAGTAATATCGCTTATCAATAATAAGTAAGTAATAATATGAAATCAGACGAAAAAAATTGACAAAACTTGAAAGGTTCTATAGGCCTCAATAGACGAAAATGTGTAAACAATATTTAACTCACAAAACACTTGTTTTTTGGTAATTGACTGTTATTAATATCGCTTATCAATAATAAGTAAGTAATAATATTAAATCGGACAAAAAAAAAATTGACTAAACTTGAAGGGTTCTTAGTCTCAATAGACGAAAATGAGCAAAAAATATTTGACCCACAAAACATTTGTTTTTTAATATTTGAGGGTTATTATATCGCTTATCAATAATAAGTAAGAAATAATATGAAATCAGACAAAAAAATTGACTTAACTTGAAACGTTCCTAGTCTCAATAGACGAAAATGCGCAAAAAATATTAAACTCACAAAACACTTGTTTTTTTTGCTATTTGAGGGTTGTTAATATCGCTTATCAATAATAAGTAAGTAATAATATGAAATCAGACAAAAAAAAAATGACTTAACTTGAAAGGTTCTTAGTCTCAATAGACGAAAATGCGCAAAAAATACTTAACTCACAAAACACTTGTTTTTTGGTATTTGAGGGTTATTAATATCGCTTATCTATAGTAAGTAAGAAATAATATGACATCAGACAAAAAATAATTGATTAAACTTGAAAGGTTCTAAGCCCCAAAAGACGAAACTGCTCAAAAAATATTAAAGTCACAAAATACTTGGTTTTTGGTATTTGAGGGTTATTTATATCGCTTATCAATAATAAGTAAGAAATAATATAAAATCAGACAAAAAAAATTGATTAAACTTGAAAGGTTCTTAGTCCCAAAAGACGAAACTGCTGAAAATATATTAAACTCACAAAACACTTGTTTTTTAGTATTTGAGGGTTATTTATATCGCTTATCAATAATAAGTAAGTAATAATATGTAATCAGACAAAAAAAAATTGACTAATCTTGAAAGGTTCTTAGTCTCAATAGACGAAACTGTGCAAAAAATATTTAACTCACAAAACACTTGTTTTTTTGGTATTTGAGCGTTATTATTATCGCTTATCAATAATAAGTAAGAGATAACATGAAATCAGACAAAAAAAATTGACTTAACTTGAAAGGTTCTAAATCTCAATAGACGAAAATGTGTAAACAATATTTAACTCACAAAACACTTGTTTTTTGGTATTTGAGTGTTATTAATATCGCTAATCAATAATAAGTGAGAAATAATATGAAATCAGAACAAAAAAAATTGGATTAAACTTGAAAGATTCTTAGTCCCAAAAGACGAAACTGCTCAAAAAATATTTAACTCACAAAACACGTGTTTTTTGGTATTTGAGGGTTATTAATATCGCTTATCAATAATAAGTAAGTAATAATATGAAATCAGACAAAAAAAATTGACAAAACTTGAAACGTTCTATGTCTCAATAGACGAAAATGTGTAAACAATATTTAACTCACAAAACACTTGTTTTTTGGTATTTGAGCGTTATGAGTATCGCGTATCAATAATAAGTAAGAAATAATATGAAATCAGACAAAAAAAAATTGATTAAACTAGAAAGGTTCTTAGTCCCAAAAGACGAAACTGCTGAAAATATATTTAACTCACAAAACACTTGTTTTTTGGTATTTGAGGGTTATTAATATCGCTTATCAATAATAAGTAAGTAATAATATGAAATCCGACAAAAAAAAATGACTTAACTTGAAAGGTTCTTAGTCTCAAAAGACGAAAATGCGCAAAAAATATTTAACTCACAAAACACTTGTTTTTTGGTATTTGGGGGTTATTTATATCGCATATCAATAATAACTTAGAGATAATATGAAATCAGACAAAAAAATTGACTTAACTTGAACGGTTTTTAGTCTCAATAGACGAAAATGCGCAAAAAATATTTAACTCACAAAACACTTGTTTTTTTGGTATTTGAGGGTTATTTATATCGCTTATAAATAATAAGTAAGTAATAATATAAAATCAGACAAAAAAAATTGACAAAACTTGAAAGGTTTTTAGTCTCAATAGACGAAAATGTGTAAACAATATTTAAGTCACAAAACACTTGTTTTTTGGTATTTGAGGGTTATTAATATCGCTTATCAATAATAAGTAAGTAATAATATATCAGACAAAAAAAAAATGAAAAAACTTGAAAGGTTCTAAGTCTTAATAGACGAAAATGCGCAAAAAATATTTGACTAACAAAACACTTGTTTTTTGGTATTTGAGGGTTATTAATATCGCTTATCAATAATAAGTAAGAAATAATAAGAAATCAGACAAAAAAAAATTGATTAAACTTGAATGGTTCTTAGTCCCAAAAGACGAAAATGCGCAAAAAATATTTAACACACAAAACATTTGTTTTTTGGTATTTGAGGGTTATTAATATCGCTTATCAATAATAAGTAAGTAATAATATGAAATCGGAAAAAAAAAAATTGACTAAACTTGAAGGGTTCTTAGTCTCAATAGACGAAAATGAGCAAAAAATATTTGACTCACAAAACACTTGTTTTTTTGGTATTTGAGGGTTATTTATATCGCTTATCAATAATAAGTAAGTAATATTATGAAATCCGACAAAAAAAAATTACTTAACTTGAAAGGTTCTAAGTCTCAAAAGACGAAAATGCGCAAAAAATATTTAACTCACAAAACACTTGTATTTGGTATTTGAGGGTTATTTATATCGCATATCAATAATAACTTAGAGATAATATGAAATCAGACAAAAAAATTGACTTAACTTGAACGGTTCTTAGTCTCAATAGACGAAAATGCGCAAAAAATATTTAACTCACAAAACACTTGTTTTTTGGTATTTGAGGGTTATTTATATCGCTTATAAATAATAAGTAAGTAATAATATGAAATCAGACAAAAAAAATTGACAAAACTTGAAAGGTTTTTAGTCTCAATAGACGAAAATGTGTAAACAATATTTAAGTCACAAAACACTTGTTTTTTGGTATTTGAGGGTTATTAATATCGCTTATCAATAATAAGTAAGTAATAATATATCAGACAAAAAAAAAATGAAAAAACTTGAAAGGTTCTAAGTCTTAATAGACGAAAATGCGCAAAAAATATTTGACTAACAAAACACTTGTTTTTTGGTATTTGAGGGTTATTAATATCGCTTATCAATAATAAGTAAGAAATAATAAGAAATCAGACAAAAAAAAATTGATTAAACTTGAATGGTTCTTAGTCCCAAAAGACGAAAATGCGCAAAAAATATTTAACACACAAAACACTTGTTTTTTGGTATTTGAGGGTTATTAATATCGCTTATCAATAATAAGTAAGTAATAATATGAAATCAGACAAAAAAAATTGACAAAACTTGAAAGGTTTTATGTCTCAATAGACGAAAATGTTTAAACAATATTTAACTCACAAAACACTTGTTTTTTTGTATTTGAGCGTTATTAATATCGCTTATCAATAATAAGTAAGAAATAATATGAAATCAGACAAAAAAAATTTGATTAAACTAGAAAGGTTCTTAGTCCCAAAAGACGAAACTGCTGAAAATATATTTTACTCACAAAACACTTGTTTTTTGGTATTTGAGGGTTATTAATATCGCTTATCAATAATAAGTAAGTAAAAATATGAAATCGGACAAAAAAAAATTGACTAAACTTGAAGGGTTCTAAGTCTCAATAGACGAAAATGAGCAAAAAATATTTGACTCACAAAACACTTGTTTTTTGGTATTTGAGGGTTATGAATATCGCTTATCAATAATAAGTTAGTATTAATATGATATCAGACAAAAAAAATGAAAAAACTTGAAAGGTTCTAAGTCTTAATAGACGAAAATGCGCAAAAAATATTTGACTCACAAAACACTTGTTTTTTGGTATTTGAGGGTTATTAATATCGCTTATCAATAATAAGTAAGAAATAATATGAAATCAGACAAAAAATAATTGATTAAACTTGAAAGGTTCTAAGTCCCAAAAGACGAAACTGCTCAAAAAATATTTAAGTCACAAAATACTTGTTTTTTGGTATTTGAGGGTTATTTATATCGCTTATCAATAATAAGTAAGTAATAATATGAAATCGGACGAAAAAAAAAAATACTAAACTTTTTTGGTATTTGAGGGTTATTTATATCGCTTATCAATAATAAGTAAGTAATAATATAAAATCAGACAAAAAAAATTGATTAAACTTGAAAGGTTCTTAGTCCCAAAAGACGAAACTGCTGAAAATATATTAAACTCACAAAACACTTGTTTTTTAGTATTTGAGGGTTATTTATATCGCTTATCAATAATAAGTAAGTAATAATATGTAATCAGACAAAAAAAAATTGACTAATCTTGAAAGGTTCTTAGTCTCAATAGACGAAACTGTGCAAAAAATATTTAACTCACAAAACAATTGTTTTTTGGTATTTGAGCGTTATTATTATCGCTTATCAATAATAAGTAAGAGATAAAATGAAATCAGACAAAAAAAATTGACTTAACTTGAAAGGTTCTAAATCTCAATAGACGAAAATGTGTAAACAATATTTAACTCACAAAACACTTGATTTTTGGTATTTGAGTGTTATTAATATCGCTTATCAATAATAAGTGAGAAATAATCTGAAATCCGAACAAAAAAAATTGGATTAAACTTGAAAGATTCTTAGTCCCAAAAGGCGAAACTGCTCAAAAAATATTTAACTCACAAAACACGTGTTTTTTGGTATTTGAGGGTTATTAATATCGCTTATCAATAATAAGTAAGTAATAATATGAAATCAGACAAAAAAAATTGACAAAACTTGAAAGGTTCTATGTCTCAATAGACGAAAATGTGTAAACAATATTTAACTCACAAAACACTTGTTTTTTGGTATTTGAGCGTTATTAATATCGCGTATCAATAATAAGTAAGAAATAATATGAAATCAGACAAAAAAAATTGATTAAACTAGAAAGGTTCTTAGTCCCAAAAGACGAAACTGCTGAAAATATATTTAACTCACAAAACACTTGTTTTTTGGTATTTGAGGGTTATTAATATCGCTTATCAATAATAAGTAAGTAATAATATAAAATCAGACAAAAAAAAATTACTTAACTTGAAATGTTCTTAGTCTCTATAGACGAAAATGCGCAAAAAATATTTAACTCACAAAACACTTGTTTTTTGGTATGTGAGGGTTATTAATATCGCTTATCAATAATAAGTAAGTAATAATATGATATCAGACAAAAAAAAAATTAAAAAACTTGAAAGGTTCTAAGTCTTAATAGACGAAAATGCGCAAAAAATATTTGACTCACAAAACACTTGTTTTTTGGTATTTGCGGGTTATTTATATCGCTTATCAATAATAAGTAAGAAATAATATGAAATCAGACAAAAAATAATTGATTAAACTTGAAAGGTTCTAAGTCTCAATAGACGAAAATGTGTAAACAATATTTAACTCACAAAACACTTGTTTTTTGGTATTTGAGTGTTATTAATATCGCTTATCAATAATAAGTAAGAAATAATATGAAATCAGAACAAACAAAATTGGATTAAACTTGAAAGATTCTTAGTCTCTATAGACGAAACTGCTCAAAAAATATTTAACTCACAAAACACTTGTTTTTTGGTATTTGAGGGTTGTTAATATCGCTTATCAATAATAAGTAAGTAATAATATAAAATCAGACAAAAAAAAATTACTTAACTTGAAAGGTTCTTAGTCCCAAAAGGCGAAACTGCAGAAAATATATTTAACTCACAAAACACTTGTTTTTTAGTATTTGAGGGTTATTTATATCGCTTATCAATAATAAGTAAGTAATAATATGTAATCAGACAAAAAAAATTGACTAATCTTGAAAGGTTCTTAGTCTCAATAGACGAAACTGCGCAAAAAATATTTAACTCACAAAACACTTGTTTTTTGGTATTTGAGGGTTATTATTATCGCTTATCAATAATAAGTAAGAGATAATATGAAATCAGACAAAAAAAATTGACTTAACTTGAAAGGTTCTAAGTCTCAATAGACGAAAATGTGTAAACAATATTTAACTCACAAAACACTTGTTTTTTGGTATTTGAGGGTTATTAATATCGCTTATCAATAATAAGTAAGATATAATATGAAATCAGAACCAAAAAAAAATTGGATTAAACTTGAAAGATTCTTAGTCCCAAAAGACGAAACTGCTCAAAAAATATTTAACTCACAAAACACTTGTTTTTTGGTATTTGAGGGTTATTAATATCGCTTATCAATAATAAGTAAGTAATAATATGAAATCAGACAAAAAAAATTGACAAAACTTGAAAGGTTCTATGCCTCAATAGACGGAAATGTGTAAACAATATTTAACTCACAAAACACTTGTTTTTTGGTATTTGAGCGTTATTAATATCGCTTATCAATAATAAGTAAGAAATAATATGAAATCAGACAAAAAAATTTTGATTAAACTAGAAAGGTTCTTAGTCCCAAAAGACGAAACTGCTGAAAATATATTTAACTCACAAAACACTTGTTTTTTGGTATTTGAGGGTTAATAATATCGCTTATCAATAATAGAGTGTAATAATATGAAATCGGACAAAAAAAAATTGACTAAACTTGAAGGGTTCTTAGTCTCAATAGACGAAAATGAGCAAAAAATATTTGACTCACAAAACACTTTTTTTTTGGTATTTGAGGGTTATTATTATCGCTTATCAATAATAAGTAAGAAATAATAAGAAATCAGACATAAAAAAATTGATTAAACTTGAAAGGTTCTTAATCCCAAAAGACGAAACTGCTCAAAAAATATTTAAGTCACAAAATACTTATTTTGTGGTATTTGAAGGTTATTATTATCGCTTATCAATAATAAGTAAGAAATAATATAAAATCAGACAAATAAAAATTGACTTAACTTGAAAGGTTCTTAGTCCCAAAAGACGAAACTGCTGAAAATATATTAAACTCACAAAACACTTGTTTTTTAGGATTTGAGGGTTAATAATATCGCTTATCAATAATAAGTAAGTAATAATATGTAATGATACAAAAAAAATTGACTAATCTTGAAAGGTTCTTAGTCTCAATAGACGAAACTGCGCAAAAAATATTTAACTCACAAAACACTTGTTTTTTGGTATTTGAGGGTTGTTAATATCGCTTATCAATAATAAGTAAGTAATAATAAAAAATCAGACAAAAAAAAAACTTAACTTGAAAGGTTCTTAGTCTCTATAGACGAAAATGCGCAAAAAAATTTAACTCACAAAACACTTGTTTTTTGGTATGTGAGGGTTATTAATATCGCTTATCAATAATAGGTAAGTAATAATATGATATCAGACAAAAAAAAAATTAAAAAACTTGAAAGGTTCTAAGTCTTAATAGACGAAAATGCGCAAAAAATATTTGACTCACAAAACACTTGTTTTTTGGTATTTGCGGGTTATTTATATCGCTTATCAATAATAAGTAAGAAATAATATGAAATCAGACAAAAAATAATTGATTAAACTTGAAAGGTTCTAAGTCCCAAAAGACGAAACAGCTTAAAAAATATTTAAGTCACAAAATACTTGTTTTTTGGTATTTGAGGGTTATTTATATCGCTTATCAATTATAAGTTTGAAATAATATAAAATCAGACAATAAAAAAATTGATTAAACTTGAAAGGTTCTTAGTCCCAAAAGACGAAACTGCAGAAAATATATTTAAGGGTTATTAATATCGCTTATCAATAATAAGTAAGTAATAATATGAAATCAGACAAAAAAAAATTGACTAAACTTGAAAGGTACTTATTCTCAATAGACGAAACTGCGCAAAAAATATTTAACTCACAAAACACTGGTTTTTACTCACAAAACACTTGTTTTTGGTATTTGAGGGTTTAAAATATCGCTTATCAATAATAAGTCAGTAATAATATGAAATCGGACAAAAAAAAATTGACTAAACTTGAAGGGTTCTAAGTCTCAATAGACGAAAATGAGCAAAAAATATTTGACTCACAAAACATTTGTTTTTTAGTATTTGAGGGTTATTAATATCGCTTATCAATAATAAGTAAGTAATAATATGTAATCAGAGAAAAAAAAATTGACTTCACTTGAAACGTTCTTAGTCTCAATAGACGAAAATGAGCAAAATATATTTAACTCACAAAACACTTGTTTTTTGGTATTTGCGGGTTATTTATATCGCTTATCAATAATAAGTAAGAAATAATATGAAATCAGACAAAAAATAATTGATTAAACTTGAAAGGTTCTAAGTCCCAAATGACGAAACTGCTCAAAAAATATTTAAGTCACAAAATACTTGTTTTTTGGTATTTGAGGGTTATTTATATCGCTTATCAATAATAAGTTTGAAATAATATAAAATCAGACAATAAAAAAATTGATTAAACTTGAAAGGTTCTTAGTCCCAAAAGACGAAACTGCAGAAAATATATTTAACTCACAAAACACTTGTTTTTTTAGTATTTGAGGGTAATTTATATCGCTTATCAATAATAAGTAAGTAATAATATGAAATCAGACAAAAAAAATTGACTTAACTTGAAAGGTTCTAAGTCTCAATAGACGAAAATGTGTAAACAATATTTAACTCACAAAACACTTGTTTTTTGGTATTTGAGTGTTATTAATATCGCTTATCAATTATAAGTAAGAAATAATATGAAATCAGACAAAAAAAAATTGATTAAACTTGAAAGGTTTTAAGTCCCAAAAGACGAAACTGCTCAAAAAATATTTTACTCACAAAACACTTGTTTTTTGGTATTTGAGGGTTTTAAATATCGCTTATCAATAATAAGTCAGTAATAATATGAAATCGGACAAAAAAAAATTGACTAAACTTGAAGGGTTCTAAGTCTCAATAGACGAAAATGAGCAAAAAATATTTGACTCACAAAACATTTGTTTTTTAGTATTTGAGGGTTATTAATATCGCTTATCAATAATAAGTAAGAAATAATATGAAATCAGACAAAAAAAATTGACTTAACTTAAAAGGTTCTTAGTCTCAATAAACGAAAATACGCAGAAAATATTTAACTCACAAAACACTTGTTTTTTGGTATTTGAGGGTTATTAATATCGCTTATCAATAATAAGTCAGTAATAATATGAAATCAGACATTAAAAATTGACTAAACTTGAAAGGTTCTTAGTCTCAATAGACAAAACTGCGCAAAAAATATTTAACTCACAAAACACTTGTTTTTTGGTATTTGAGGATTATTAATATCGCTTATCAATAATAAGTAAGTAATAATATGAAATTGGAAAAAAAAATTGACTTAACTTGAAGGGTTCTTAGTCTCAATAGACGAAAATGAGCAAAAAATATTTGACTCACAAAACACTGGTTTTTTGGTATTTGAGGGTTATTAATATCGCTTATCAATAATAAGTAAGTAATAATATGAAATCGGACAAAAAAAAATTGACTTAACTTGAAACGTTCTTAGTCTCAATAGACGAAAATGAGCAAAAAATATTTGACTCACAAAACACTTGTTTTTTGGTATTTGAGGGTTATTTATATCGCTTATCAATAATAAGTAAGAAATAATAAAAAATCAGACATAAAAAAATTGATTAAACTTGAAAGGTTCTTAGTCCCAAAAGACGAAACTGCTCAAAAAATATTTAAGTCACAAAATACTTGTTTTATGGTATTTGAAGGTTATTTATATCGCTTATCAATAATAAGTAAGAAATAATATAAAATCAGACAAATAAAAATTGACTTAACTTGAAAGGTTCTTAGTCCCAAAAGACGAAACTGCTGAAAATATATTTAACTCACAAAATACTTGTTTTTTGGTATTTGAGGGTTATTAATATCGCTTATCAATAATAAGTTAGTAATAATATGAAATCAGACAAAAAAAATTGACTAAACTTGAAAGGTTCTTAGTCTCAATAGACGAAACTGCGCAAAAAATATTTAACTAACAAAACACTTGTTTTTTGGTATTTGAGGGTTGTTAATATCGCTTATCAATAATAAGTAAGTAATAATATAAAATCAGACAAAAAAAAATTACTTAACTTGAAAGGTTCTAAGTCTTAATAGACGAAAATGCGCAAAAAATATTTGACTCACAAAACACTTGTTTTTTGGTATTTGCGGGTTATTTATATCGCTTATCAATAATAAGTAAGAAATAATATGAAATCAGACAAAAAATAATTGATTAAACTTGAAAGGTTCTAAGTCTCAATAGACGAAAATGTGTAAACAATATTTAACTCACAAAACACTTGTTTTTTGGTATTTGAGTGTTATTAATATCGCTTATCAATAATAAGTAAGAAATAATATGAAATCAGACAAAAAAAAATTGATTAAACTAGAAAGGTTCTTAGTCCCAAAAGACGAAACTGCTGAAAATATATTTAACTCACAAAACACTTGTTTTTTGGTATTTGAGGGTTATTAATATCGCTTATCAATAATAAGTAAGTAATAATATAAAATCAGACAAAAAAAAAAATTACTTAACTTGAAAGGTTCTTAGTCTCTATAGACGAAAATGCGCAAAAAATATTTAACTCACAAAACACTTGTTTTTTGGTATGTGAGGGTTATTAATATCGCTTATCAATAATAAGTAAGTAATAATATGATATCAGACAAAAAAAAAAATTAAAAAACTTGAAAGGTTCTAAGTCTTAATAGACGAAAATGCGCAAAAAATATTTGACTCACAAAACACTTGTTTTTTGGTATTTGCGGGTTATTTATATCGCTTATCAATAATAAGTAAGAAATAATATGAAATCAGACAAAAAATAATTGATTAAACTTGAAAGGTTCTAAGTCTCAATAGACGAAAATGTGTAAACAATATTTAACTCACAAAACACTTGTTTTTTGGTATTTGAGTGTTATTAATATCGCTTATCAATAATAAGTAAGAAATAATATGAAATCAGAACAAAAAAAATTGGATTAAACTTAAAAGATTCTTAGTCCCAAAAGACGAAACTGCTCAAAAAATATTTGACTCACAAAACACTTGTTTTTTGGTATTTGAGGGTTGTTAATATCGCTTATCAATAATAAGTAAGTAATAATATGAAATCAGACAAAAAAAAATTGATTAAACTTGAAAGGTTCTTAGTCTCAAAAGACGAAACTGCTGAAAATATATTTAACTCACAAAACACTTGTTTTTTAGTATTTGAGGGTTATTTATATCGCTTATCAATAATAAGTAAGTAATAATATGTAATCAGAGAAAAAAAAATTGACTAATCTTGAAAGGTTCTTAGTCTCAATAGACGAAACTGCGCAAAAAATATTTAACTCACAAAACACTTGTTTTTTGGTATTTGAGGGTTATTATTATCGCTTATCAATAATAAGTAAGAGATAATATGAAATCAGACAAAAAAAAATTACTTAACTTGAAAGGTTCTAAGTCTCAATAGACGAAAATGTGTAAACAATATTTAACTCACAAAACACTTGTTTTTTGGTATTTGAGTGTTATTAATATCGCTTATCAATAATAAGTAAGAAATAATATGAACTCAGAACAAAAAAAATAGGATTAAAATTGAAAGGTTCTTAGTCCCAAAAATCGAAACTGCTGAAAATATATTTAACTCACAAAACACTTGTTTTTTGGTATTTGAGGGTTATTAATATCGCTTATCAATAATAAGTAAGTAAAAATATGAAATCGGACAAAAAAAAATTGACTAAACTTGAAGGGTTCTAAGTCTCAATAGACGAAAATGAGCAAAAAATATTTGACTCACAAAACACTTGTTTTTTTGGTATTTGAGGGTTATGAATATCGCTTATCAATAATAAGTAAGAGATAATATGAAATCAGACAAAAAAATTGACAAAACTTGAAAGGTTCTATGTCTCAATAGACGAAAATGTTTAAACAATATTTAACTCACAAAACACTTGTTTTTTGGTATTTGAGCGTTATTTATGTCGCTTATCAATAATAAGTAAGAAATAATATGAAATCAGACAAAAAAAATTTGATTAAACTAGAAAGGTTCTTAGTCCCAAAAATCGAAACTGCTGAAAATATATTTAACTCACAAAACACTTGTTTTTTGGTATTTGAGGGTTATTAATATCGCTTATCAATAATAAGTAAGTAAAAATATGAAATCGGACAAAAAAAAATTGACTAAACTTGAAGGGTTCTAAGTCTCAATAGACGAAAATGAGCAAAAAATATTTGACTCACAAAACACTTGTTTTTTTGGTATTTGAGGGTTATGAATATCGCTTATCAATAATAAGTAAGAGATAATATGAAATCAGACAAAAAAATTGACTTAACTTGAAAGGTTCTTAGTCTCAATAGACGAAAATGCGCAAAAAATATTTAACTCACAAAACACTTGTTTTTTGGTATTTGAGGGTAATTAATATCGCTTATCAATAATAAGTAAGTAATAATACGAAATCGGACAAAAAAAAATGACTAAACTTGAAGGGTTCTTAGTCTCAATAGACAAAAATGTGCAAAAAATATTTGACTCACAAAACACTTGTTTTTTGGTATTTGAGGGTTATTAATATCGCTTATCAATAATAAGTAAGTAATAATATGAAATCAGACAAAAAAAAATGACAAAACTTGAAAGGTTCTATGTCTCAATAGACGAAAATGTGTAAACAATATTTAACTCACAAAACACTTGTTTTTTGGTATTTGAGCGTTATTAATATCGCGTATCAATAATAAGTAAGAAATAATATGAAATCAGACAAAAAAAATTTGATTAAACTTGATAGGTTTTAAGTCCCAAAAGACGAAACTGCTCAAAATATATTTTACTCACAAAACACTTGTTTTTTGGTATTTGAGGGTTATAAATATCGCTTATCAATAATAAGTCAGTAATAATATGAAATCGGACAAAAAAAAATTGACTAAACTTGAAGGATTCTTAGTCTCAATAGACGAAAATGAGCAAAAAATATTTGACTCACAAAACATTTGTTTTTTAGTATTTGAGGGTTATTAATATCGCTTATCAATAATAAGTAAGAAATAATATGAAATCAGACAAAAAAAATTGACTTAACTTGAAAGGTTCTTAGTCTCAATATACGAAAATGCGCAAAAAATATTTAACTCACAAAACACTTGTTTTTTGGTATTTGAGGGTTATTTTTATCGCTTATCAATAATAAGTAAGAGATAATATGAAATCAGACAAAAAAAATTGACTTAACTTGAAAGGTTCTAAGTCTCAATAGACGAAAATGTGTAAACAATATTTAACTCACAAAACACTTGTTTTTTGGTATTTGAGTGTTATTAATATCGCTTATCAATAATAAGTAAGAAATAATATGAAATCAGAACAAAAAAAATTGGATTAAACTTGAAAGATTCTTAGTCCCAAAAGACGAAACTGCTCAAAAAATATTTGACTCACAAAACACTTGTTTTTTGGTATTTGAGGGTTGTTAATATCGCTTATCAATAATAAGTAAGTAATAATATGAAATCAGACAAAAAAAAATTGATTAAACTTGAAAGGTTCTTAGTCTCAAAAGACGAAACTGCTGAAAATATATTTAACTCACAAAACACTTGTTTTTTAGTATTTGAGGGTTATTTATATCGCTTATCAATAATAAGTAAGTAATAATATGTAATCAGAGAAAAAAAAATTTACTAATCTTGAAAGGTTCTTAGTCTCAATAGACGAAACTGCGCAAAAAATATTTAACTCACAAAACACTTGTTTTTTGGTATTTGAGGGTTATTATTATCGCTTATCAATAATAAGTAAGAGATAATATGAAATCAGACAAAAAAAAATTACTTAACTTGAAAGGTTCTAAGTCTCAATAGACGAAAATGTGTAAACAATATTTAACTCACAAAACACTTGTTTTTTGGTATTTGAGTGTTATTAATATCGCTTATCAATAATAAGTAAGAAATAATATGAACTCAGAACAAAAAAAATAGGATTAAAATTGAAAGATTCTAAGTCCCAAAAGACGAAACTGCTCAAAAAATATTTAACTCACAAAACACTTGTTTTTTGGTATTTGAGGGTTATTAATATCGCTTATCAATAATAAGTAAGTAATAATATGAAATCAGACAAAAAAAATTGACAAAACTTGAAAGGTTCTATGTCTCAATAGACGAAAATGTTTAAACAATATTTAACTCACAAAACACTTGTTTTTTGGTATTTGAGCGTTATTAATATCGCTTATCAATAATAAGTAAGAAATAATATGAAATCAGACAAAAAAAATTTGATTAAACTAGAAAGGTTCTTAGTCCCAAAAGACGAAACTGCTGAAAATATATTTAACTCACAAAACACTTGTTTTTTGGTATTTGAGCGTTATTAATATCGCTTATCAATAATAAGTAAGAAATAATATGAAATCAGACAAAAAAAATTTGATTAAACTAGAAAGGTTCTTAGTCCCAAAAATCGAAACTGCTGAAAATATATTTAACTCACAAAACACTTGTTTTTTGGTATTTGAGGGTTATTAATATCGCTTATCAATAATAAGTAAGTAAAAATATGAAATCGGACAAAAAAAAATTGACTAAACTTGAAGGGTTCTAAGTCTCAATAGACGAAAATGAGCAAAAAATATTTGACTCACAAAACACTTGTTTTTTTGGTATTTGAGGGTCATGAATATCGCTTATCAATAATAAGTAAGAAATAATATGAAATCAGACAAAAAAAATTTGATTAAACTAGAAAGGTTCTTAGTCCCAAAAATCGAAACTGCTGAAAATATATTTAACTCACAAAACACTTGTTTTTTGGTATTTGAGGGTTATTAATATCGCTTATCAATAATAAGTAAGTAAAAATATGAAATCGGACAAAAAAAATTGACTAAACTTGAAGGGTTCTAAGTCTCAATAGACGAAAATGAGCAAAAAATATTTGACTCACAAAACACTTGTTTTTTTGGTATTTGAGGGTTATGAATATCGCTTATCAATAATAAGTAAGAGATAATATGAAATCAGACAAAAAAATTGACTTAACTTGAAAGGTTCTTAGTCTCAATAGACGAAAATGCGCAAAAAATATTTAACTCACAAAACACTTGTTTTTTGGTATTTGAGGGTAATTAATATCGCTTATCAATAATAAGTAAGTAATAATACGAAATCGGACAAAAAAAAATGACTAAACTTGAAGGGTTCTTAGTCTCAATAGACAAAAATGTGCAAAAAATATTTGACTCACAAAACACTTGTTTTTTGGTATTTGAGGGTTATTAATATCGCTTATCAATAATAAGTAAGTAATAATATGAAATCAGACAAAAAAAAATGACAAAACTTGAAAGGTTCTATGTCTCAATAGACGAAAATGTGTAAACAATATTTAACTCACAAAACACTTGTTTTTTGGTATTTGAGCGTTATTAATATCGCGTATCAATAATAAGTAAGAAATAATATGAAATCAGACAAAAAAAATTTGATTAAACTTGATAGGTTTTAAGTCCCAAAAGACGAAACTGCTCAAAATATATTTTACTCACAAAACACTTGTTTTTTGGTATTTGAGGGTTATAAATATCGCTTATCAATAATAAGTCAGTAATAATATGAAATCGGACAAAAAAAAATTGACTAAACTTGAAGGATTCTTAGTCTCAATAGACGAAAATGAGCAAAAAATATTTGACTCACAAAACATTTGTTTTTTAGTATTTGAGGGTTATTAATATCGCTTATCAATAATAAGTAAGAAATAATATGAAATCAGACAAAAAAAATTGACTTAACTTGAAAGGTTCTTAGTCTCAATATACGAAAATGCGCAAAAAATATTTAACTCACAAAACACTTGTTTTTTGGTATTTGAGGGTTATTTTTATCGCTTATCAATAATAAGTAAGAGATAATATGAAATCAGACAAAAAAAATTGACTTAACTTGAAAGGTTCTAAGTCTCAATAGACGAAAATGTGTAAACAATATTTAACTCACAAAACACTTGTTTTTTGGTATTTGAGTGTTATTAATATCGCTTATCAATAATAAGTAAGAAATAATATGAACTCAGAACAAAAAAAATAGGATTAAAATTGAAAGATTCTAAGTCCCAAAAGACGAAACTGCTCAAAAAATATTTAACTCACAAAACACTTGTTTTTTGGTATTTGAGGGTTATTAATATCGCTTATCAATAATAAGTAAGTAATAATATGAAATCAGACAAAAAAAATTGACAAAACTTGAAAGGTTCTATGTCTCAATAGACGAAAATGTTTAAACAATATTTAACTCACAAAACACTTGTTTTTTGGTATTTGAGCGTTATTAATATCGCTTATCAATAATAAGTAAGAAATAATATGAAATCAGACAAAAAAAATTTGATTAAACTAGAAAGGTTCTTAGTCCCAAAAGACGAAACTGCTGAAAATATATTTAACTCACAAAACACTTGTTTTTTGGTATTTGAGGGTAATTAATATCGCTTATCAATAATAAGTAAGTAAAAATATGAAATCGGACAAAAAAAAATTGACTAAACTTGAAGGGTTCTAAGTCTCAATAGACGAAAATGAGCAAAAAATATTTGACTCACAAAACACTTGTTTTTTTGGTATTTGAGGGTTATGAATATCGCTTATCAATAATAAGTAAGAGATAATATGAAATCAGACAAAAAAATTGACTTAACTTGAAAGGTTCTTAGTCTCAATAGACGAAAATGCGCAAAAAATATTTAACTCACAAAACACTTGTTTTTTGGTATTTGAGGGTAATTAATATCGCTTATCAATAATAAGTAAGTAATAATACGAAATCGGACAAAAAAAAATGACTAAACTTGAAGGGTTCTTAGTCTCAATAGACAAAAATGTGCAAAAAATATTTGACTCACAAAACACTTGTTTTTTGGTATTTGAGGGTTATTAATATCGCTTATCAATAATAAGTAAGTAATAATATGAAATCAGACAAAAAAAAATGACAAAACTTGAAAGGTTCTATGTCTCAATAGACGAAAATGTGTAAACAATATTTAACTCACAAAACACTTGTTTTTTGGTATTTGAGCGTTATTAATATCGCTTATCAATAATAAGTAAGAAATAATATGAAATCAGACAAAAAAAATTTGATTAAACTAGAAAGGTTCTTAGTCCCAAAAGACGAAACTGCTGAAAATATATTTAACTCACAAAACACTTGTTTTTTGGTATTTGAGCGTTATTAATATCGCTTATCAATAATAAGTAAGAAATAATATGAAATCAGACAAAAAAAATTTGATTAAACTAGAAAGGTTCTTAGTCCCAAAAATCGAAACTGCTGAAAATATATTTAACTCACAAAACACTTGTTTTTTGGTATTTGAGGGTTATTAATATCGCTTATCAATAATAAGTAAGTAAAAATATGAAATCGGACAAAAAAAAATTGACTAAACTTGAAGGGTTCTAAGTCTCAATAGACGAAAATGAGCAAAAAATATTTGACTCACAAAACACTTGTTTTTTTGGTATTTGAGGGTCATGAATATCGCTTATCAATAATAAGTAAGAAATAATATGAAATCAGACAAAAAAAATTTGATTAAACTAGAAAGGTTCTTAGTCCCAAAAATCGAAACTGCTGAAAATATATTTAACTCACAAAACACTTGTTTTTTGGTATTTGAGGGTTATTAATATCGCTTATCAATAATAAGTAAGTAAAAATATGAAATCGGACAAAAAAAAATTGACTAAACTTGAAGGGTTCTAAGTCTCAATAGACGAAAATGAGCAAAAAATATTTGACTCACAAAACACTTGTTTTTTTGGTATTTGAGGGTTATGAATATCGCTTATCAATAATAAGTAAGAGATAATATGAAATCAGACAAAAAAATTGACTTAACTTGAAAGGTTCTTAGTCTCAATAGACGAAAATGCGCAAAAAATATTTAACTCACAAAACACTTGTTTTTTGGTATTTGAGGGTAATTAATATCGCTTATCAATAATAAGTAAGTAATAATACGAAATCGGACAAAAAAAAATGACTAAACTTGAAGGGTTCTTAGTCTCAATAGACAAAAATGTGCAAAAAATATTTGACTCACAAAACACTTGTTTTTTGGTATTTGAGGGTTATTAATATCGCTTATCAATAATAAGTAAGTAATAATATGAAATCAGACAAAAAAAAATGACAAAACTTGAAAGGTTCTATGTCTCAATAGACGAAAATGTGTAAACAATATTTAACTCACAAAACACTTGTTTTTTGGTATTTGAGCGTTATTAATATCGCGTATCAATAATAAGTAAGAAATAATATGAAATCAGACAAAAAAAATTTGATTAAACTTGATAGGTTTTAAGTCCCAAAAGACGAAACTGCTCAAAATATATTTTACTCACAAAACACTTGTTTTTTGGTATTTGAGGGTTATAAATATCGCTTATCAATAATAAGTCAGTAATAATATGAAATCGGACAAAAAAAAATTGACTAAACTTGAAGGATTCTTAGTCTCAATAGACGAAAATGAGCAAAAAATATTTGACTCACAAAACATTTGTTTTTTAGTATTTGAGGGTTATTAATATCGCTTATCAATAATAAGTAAGAAATAATATGAAATCAGACAAAAAAAATTGACTTAACTTGAAAGGTTCTTAGTCTCAATATACGAAAATGCGCAAAAAATATTTAACTCACAAAACACTTGTTTTTTGGTATTTGAGGGTTATTTTTATCGCTTATCAATAATAAGTAAGAGATAATATGAAATCAGACAAAAAAAATTGACTTAACTTGAAAGGTTCTAAGTCTCAATAGACGAAAATGTGTAAACAATATTTAACTCACAAAACACTTGTTTTTTGGTATTTGAGTGTTATTAATATCGCTTATCAATAATAAGTAAGAAATAATATGAACTCAGAACAAAAAAAATAGGATTAAAATTGAAAGATTCTAAGTCCCAAAAGACGAAACTGCTCAAAAAATATTTAACTCACAAAACACTTGTTTTTTGGTATTTGAGGGTTATTAATATCGCTTATCAATAATAAGTAAGTAATAATATGAAATCAGACAAAAAAAATTGACAAAACTTGAAAGGTTCTATGTCTCAATAGACGAAAATGTTTAAACAATATTTAACTCACAAAACACTTGTTTTTTGGTATTTGAGCGTTATTAATATCGCTTATCAATAATAAGTAAGAAATAATATGAAATCAGACAAAAAAAATTTGATTAAACTAGAAAGGTTCTTAGTCCCAAAAGACGAAACTGCTGAAAATATATTTAACTCACAAAACACTTGTTTTTTGGTATTTGAGGGTAATTAATATCGCTTATCAATAATAAGTAAGTAAAAATATGAAATCGGACAAAAAAAAATTGACTAAACTTGAAGGGTTCTAAGTCTCAATAGACGAAAATGAGCAAAAAATATTTGACTCACAAAACACTTGTTTTTTTGGTATTTGAGGGTTATGAATATCGCTTATCAATAATAAGTAAGAGATAATATGAAATCAGACAAAAAAATTGACTTAACTTGAAAGGTTCTTAGTCTCAATAGACGAAAATGCGCAAAAAATATTTAACTCACAAAACACTTGTTTTTTGGTATTTGAGGGTAATTAATATCGCTTATCAATAATAAGTAAGTAATAATACGAAATCGGACAAAAAAAAATGACTAAACTTGAAGGGTTCTTAGTCTCAATAGACAAAAATGTGCAAAAAATATTTGACTCACAAAACACTTGTTTTTTGGTATTTGAGGGTTATTAATATCGCTTATCAATAATAAGTAAGTAATAATATGAAATCAGACAAAAAAAAATGACAAAACTTGAAAGGTTCTATGTCTCAATAGACGAAAATGTGTAAACAATATTTAACTCACAAAACACTTGTTTTTTGGTATTTGAGCGTTATTAATATCGCGTATCAATAATAAGTAAGAAATAATATGAAATCAGACAAAAAAAATTTGATTAAACTTGATAGGTTTTAAGTCCCAAAAGACGAAACTGCTCAAAATATATTTTACTCACAAAACACTTGTTTTTTGGTATTTGAGGGTTATAAATATCGCTTATCAATAATAAGTCAGTAATAATATGAAATCGGACAAAAAAAAATTGACTAAACTTGAAGGATTCTTAGTCTCAATAGACGAAAATGAGCAAAAAATATTTGACTCACAAAACATTTGTTTTTTAGTATTTGAGGGTTTTTAATATCGCTTATCAATAATAAGTAAGAAATAATATGAAATCAGACAAAAAAAATTGACTTAACTTGAAAGGTTCTTAGTCTCAATATACGAAAATGCGCAAAAAATATTTAACTCACAAAACACTTGTTTTTTGGTATTTGAGGGTTATTAATATCGCTTATCAATAATAAGTAAGTAATAATATGAAATCAGACAAAAAAAAATTACTTAACTTGAAAGGTTCTTAGTTTCAATAGCCGAAACTGCTCAAAACATATTTAACTCACAAAACACTTGTTTTTTGGTATTTGAGGGTTATTAATATCGCTTATCAATAATAAGTAAGTAATAATATGAAATCAGACAAAAAAAATTGATTAAATTTGAAACGTTCTAAGTCTCAATAGAGGAAAATGAGCAAAAAATATTTGACTCACAAAACACTTGTTTTTTGTTATTTGAGGGTTATTAATATCGCTTATCAATAATAAGTACGAAATAATATGAAATCAGACAAAAAAAAATTGATTAAACTTGAAAGGTTTTAAGTCCCAAAAGACGAAACTGCTCAAAAAATATTTTACTCACAAAACACTTGTTTTTTGGTATTTGAGGGTTTTAAATATCGCTTATCAATAATAAGTCAGTAATAATATGAAATCGGACAAAAAAAAATTGACTAAACTTGAAGGGTTCTAAGTCTCAATAGACGAAAATGAGCAAAAAATATTTGACTCACAAAACATTTGTTTTTTAGTATTTGAGGGTTATTAATATCGCTTATCAATAATAAGTAAGAAATAATATGAAATCAGACAAAAAACATTGACTTAACTTAAAAGGTTCTTAGTCTCAATAAACGAAAATGCGCAGAAAATATTAAACTCACAAAACACTTGTTTTTTGGTATTTGAGGGTTATTAATATCGCTTATCAATAATAAGTCAGTAATAATATGAAATCAGACATTAAAAATTGACTAAACTTGAAAGGTTCTTAGTCTCAATAGACAAAACTGAGCAAAAAATATTTAACTCACAAAACACTTGTTTTTTGGTATTTGAGGATTATTAATATCGCTTATCAATAATAAGTAAGTAATAATATGAAATTGGAAAAAAAAATTGACTTAACTTGAAGGGTTCTTAGTCTCAATAGACGAAAATGAGCAAAAAATATTTGACTCACAAAACACTGGTTTTTTGGTATTTGAGGGTTATTAATATCGCTTATCAATAATAAGTAAGTAATAATATGAAATCAGACAAAAAAAATTGACAAAACTTGAAAGGTTCTATGCCTCAATAGACGGAAATGTGTAAACAATATTTAACTCACAAAACACTTGTTTTTTGGTATTTGAGCGTTATTAATATCGCTTATCAATAATAAGTAAGAAATAATATGAAATCAGACAAAAAAAATTTGATTAAACTAGAAAGGTTCTTAGTCCCAAAAGACGAAACTGCTGAAAATATATTTAACTCACAAAACACTTGTTTTTTAGTATTTGAGGGTTATTTATATCGCTTATCAATAATAAGTAAGTAATAATATGTAATCAGACAAAAAAAATTGACTAATCTTGAAAGGTTCTTAGTCTCAATAGACGAAACTGCGCAAAAAATATTTAACTCACAAAACACTTGTTTTTTGGTATTTGAGGGTTATTATTATCGCTTATCAATAATAAGTAAGAGATAATATGAAATCAGACAAAAAAAATTGACTTAACTTGAAAGGTTCTAAGTCTCAATAGACGAAAATGTGCAAACAATATTTAACTCACAAAACACTTGTTTTTTGGTATTTGAGGGTTATTAATATCGCTTATCAATAATAAGTAAGATATAATATGAAATCAGAACCAAAAAAAAATTGGATTAAACTTGAAAGATTCTTAGTCCCAAAAGACGAAACTGCTCAAAAAATATTTAACTCACAAAACACTTGTTTTTTGGTATTTGAGGGTTATTAATATCGCTTATCAATAATAAGTAAGTAATAATATGAAATCAGACAAAAAAAATTGACAAAACTTGAAAGGTTCTATGCCTCAATAGACGGAAATGTGTAAACAATATTTAACTCACAAAACACTTGTTTTTTGGTATTTGAGCGTTATTAATATCGCTTATCAATAATAAGTAAGAAATAATATGAAATCAGACAAAAAAAATTTGATTAAACTAGAAAGGTTCTTAGTCCCAAAAGACGAAACTGCTGAAAATATATTTAACTCACAAAACACTTGTTTTTTGGTATTTGAGGGTTAATAATATCGCTTATCAATAATAGAGTGTAATAATATGAAATCGGACAAAAAAAAATTGACTAAACTTGAAGGGTTCTTAGTCTCAATAGACGAAAATGAGCAAAAAATATTTGACTCACAAAACACTTTTTTTTTGGTATTTGAGGGTTATTATTATCGCTTATCAATAATAAGTAAGAAATAATAAGAAATCAGACATAAAAAAATTGATTAAACTTGAAAGGTTCTTAATCCCAAAAGACGAAACTGCTCAAAAAATATTTAAGTCACAAAATACTTATTTTGTGGTATTTGAAGGTTATTATTATCGCTTATCAATAATAAGTAAGAAATAATATAAAATCAGACAAATAAAAATTGACTTAACTTGAAAGGTTCTTAGTCCCAAAAGACGAAACTGCTGAAAATATATTAAACTCACAAAACACTTGTTTTTTGGTATTTGAGGGTTATTAATATCGCTTATCAATAATAAGTAAGAAATAATATGAAATCAGACAAAAAAAAATTGACTAAACTTGAAAGGTTCTTAGTCTCAATAGACGAAACTGCGCAAAAAATATTTAACTCACAAAACACTTGTTTTTTGGTATTTGAGGGTTGTTAATATCGCTTATCAATAATAAGTAAGTAATAATAAAAAATCAGACAAAAAAAAAACTTAACTTGAAAGGTTCTTAGTCTCTATAGACGAAAATGCGCAAAAAAATTTAACTCACAAAACACTTGTTTTTTGGTATGTGAGGGTTATTAATATCGCTTATCAATAATAGGTAAGTAATAATATGATATCAGACAAAAAAAAAATTAAAAAACTTGAAAGGTTCTAAGTCTTAATAGACGAAAATGCGCAAAAAATATTTGACTCACAAAACACTTGTTTTTTGGTATTTGCGGGTTATTTATATCGCTTATCAATAATAAGTAAGAAATAATATGAAATCAGACAAAAAATAATTGATTAAACTTGAAAGGTTCTAAGTCCCAAAAGACGAAACTGCTTAAAAAATATTTAAGTCACAAAATACTTGTTTTTTGGTATTTGAGGGTTATTTATATCGCTTATCAATTATAAGTTTGAAATAATATAAAATCAGACAATAAAAAAATTGATTAAACTTGAAAGGTTCTTAGTCCCAAAAGACGAAACTGCAGAAAATATATTTAACTCACAAAACACTTGTTTTTTAGGATTTGAGGGTTAATAATATCGCTTATCAATAATAAGTAAGTAATAATATGTAATGAGACAAAAAAAATTGACTAATCTTGAAAGGTTCTTAGTCTCAATAGACGAAACTGCGCAAAAAATATTTAACTCACAAAACACTTGTTTTTTGGTATTTGAGGGTTATTATTATCGCTTATCAATAATAAGTAAGAAATAATATGAAATCAGACAAAAAAAAAATTGACAAAACTTGAAAGGTTCTATGTCTCAATAGACGAAAATGTTTAAACAATATTTAACTCACAAAACACTTGTTTTTTGGTATTTAAGGGTTATTAATATCGCTTATCAATAATAAGTAAGTAATAATATGAAATCAGACAAAAAAAAATTGACTAAACTTGAAAGGTACTTATTCTCAATAGACGAAACTGCGCAAAAAATATTTAACTCACAAAACACTGGTTTTTACTCACAAAACACTTGTTTTTGGTATTTGAGGGTTTAAAATATCGCTTATCAATAATAAGTCAGTAATAATATGAAATCGGACAAAAAAAAATTGACTAAACTTGAAGGGTTCTAAGTCTCAATAGACGAAAATGAGCAAAAAATATTTGACTCACAAAACATTTGTTTTTTAGTATTTGAGGGTTATTAATATCGCTTATCAATAATAAGTAAGTAATAATATGTAATCAGAGAAAAAAAAATTGACTTCACTTGAAACGTTCTTAGTCTCAATAGACGAAAATGAGCAAAATATATTTAACTCACAAAACACTTGTTTTTTGGTATTTGCGGGTTATTTATATCGCTTATCAATAATAAGTAAGAAATAATATGAAATCAGACAAAAAATAATTGATTAAACTTGAAAGGTTCTAAGTCCCAAAAGACGAAACTGCTCAAAAAATATTTAAGTCACAAAATACTTGTTTTTTGGTATTTGAGGGTTATTTATATCGCTTATCAATAATAAGTTAGAAATAATATAAAATCAGACAATAAAAAAATTGATTAAACTTGAAAGGTTCTTAGTCCCAAAAGACGAAACTGCAGAAAATATATTTAACTCACAAAACACTTGTTTTTTTAGTATTTGAGGGTAATTTATATCGCTTATCAATAATAAGTAAGTAATAATATGAAATCAGACAAAAAAAATTGACTTAACTTGAAAGGTTCTAAGTCTCAATAGACGAAAATGTGTAAACAATATTTAACTCACAAAACACTTGTTTTTTGGTATTTGAGTGTTATTAATATCGCTTATCAATTATAAGTAAGAAATAATATGAAATCAGACAAAAAAAAATTGATTAAACTTGAAAGGTTCTTAGTCTCAAAAGACGAAACTGCTGAAAATATATTTAACTCACAAAACACTTGTTTTTTGTTATTTGAGGGTTATTAATATCGCTTATCAATAATAAGTACGAAATAATATGAAATCAGACAAAAAAAAATTGATTAAACTTGAAAGGTTTTAAGTCCCAAAAGACGAAACTGCTCAAAAAATATTTTACTCACAAAACACTTGTTTTTTGGTATTTGAGGGTTTTAAATATCGCTTATCAATAATAAGTCAGTAATAATATGAAATCGGACAAAAAAAAATTGACTAAACTTGAAGGGTTCTAAGTCTCAATAGACGAAAATGAGCAAAAAATATTTGACTCACAAAACATTAGTTTTTTAGTATTTGAGGGTTATTAATATCGCTTATCAATAATAAGTAAGAAATAATATGAAATCAGACAAAAAAAATTGACTTAACTTAAAAGGTTCTTAGTCTCAATAAACGAAAATGCGCAGAAAATATTTAACTCACAAAACACTTGTTTTTTGGTATTTGAGGGTTATTAATATCGCTTATCAATAATAAGTCAGTAATAATATGAAATCAGACATTAAAAATTGACTAAACTTGAAAGGTTCTTAGTCTCAATAGACAAAACTGCGCAAAAAATATTTAACTCACAAAACACTTGTTTTTTGGTATTTGAGGATCATTAATATCGCTTATCAATAATAAGTAAGTAATAATATGAAATTGGAAAAAAAAATTGACTTAACTTGAAGGGTTCTTAGTCTCAATAGACGAAAATGAGCAAAAAATATTTGACTCACAAAACACTGGTTTTTTGGTATTTGAGGGTTATTAATATCGCTTATCAATAATAAGTAAGTAATAATATGAAATCGGACAAAAAAAAATTGACTTAACTTGAAACGTTCTTAGTCTCAATAGACGAAAATGAGCAAAAAATATTTGACTCACAAAACACTTGTTTTTTGGTATTTGAGGGTTATTTATATCGCTTATCAATAATAAGTAAGAAATAATATGAAATCAGAACAAAAAAAATTGGATTAAACTTGAAAGATTCTTAGTCCCAAAAGACGAAACTGCTCAAAAAATATTTGACTCACAAAACACTTGTTTTTTGGTATTTGAGGGTTGTTAATATCGCTTATCAATAATAAGTAAGTAATAATATGAAATCAGACAAAAAAAAATTGATTAAACTTGAAAGGTTCTTAGTCTCAAAAGACGAAACTGCTGAAAATATATTTAACTCACAAAACACTTGTTTTTTAGTATTTGAGGGTTATTTATATCGCTTATCAATAATAAGTAAGTAATAATATGTAATCAGAGAAAAAAAAATTTACTAATCTTGAAAGGTTCTTAGTCTCAATAGACGAAACTGCGCAAAAAATATTTAACTCACAAAACACTTGTTTTTTGGTATTTGAGGGTTATTATTATCGCTTATCAATAATAAGTAAGAGATAATATGAAATCAGACAAAAAAAAATTACTTAACTTGAAAGGTTCTAAGTCTCAATAGACGAAAATGTGTAAACAATATTTAACTCACAAAACACTTGTTTTTTGGTATTTGAGTGTTATTAATATCGCTTATCAATAATAAGTAAGAAATAATATGAACTCAGAACAAAAAAAATAGGATTAAAATTGAAAGATTCTAAGTCCCAAAAGACGAAACTGCTCAAAAAATATTTAACTCACAAAACACTTGTTTTTTGGTATTTGAGGGTTATTAATATCGCTTATCAATAATAAGTAAGTAATAATATGAAATCAGACAAAAAAAATTGACAAAACTTGAAAGGTTCTATGTCTCAATAGACGAAAATGTTTAAACAATATTTAACTCACAAAACACTTGTTTTTTGGTATTTGAGCGTTATTAATATCGCTTATCAATAATAAGTAAGAAATAATATGAAATCAGACAAAAAAAATTTGATTAAACTAGAAAGGTTCTTAGTCCCAAAAGACGAAACTGCTGAAAATATATTTAACTCACAAAACACTTGTTTTTTGGTATTTGAGCGTTATTTATATCGCTTATCAATAATAAGTAAGAAATAATATGAAATCAGACAAAAAAAATTTGATTAAACTAGAAAGGTTCTTAGTCCCAAAAATCGAAACTGCTGAAAATATATTTAACTCACAAAACACTTGTTTTTTGGTATTTGAGGGTTATTAATATCGCTTATCAATAATAAGTAAGTAAAAATATGAAATCGGACAAAAAAAAATTGACTAAACTTGAAGGGTTCTAAGTCTCAATAGACGAAAATGAGCAAAAAATATTTGACTCACAAAACACTTGTTTTTTTGGTATTTGAGGGTTATGAATATCGCTTATCAATAATAAGTAAGAAATAATATGAAATCAGACAAAAAAAATTTGATTAAACTAGAAAGGTTCTTAGTCCCAAAAATCGAAACTGCTGAAAATATATTTAACTCACAAAACACTTGTTTTTTGGTATTTGAGGGTTATTAATATCGCTTATCAATAATAAGTAAGTAAAAATATGAAATCGGACAAAAAAAATTGACTAAACTTGAAGGGTTCTAAGTCTCAATAGACGAAAATGAGCAAAAAATATTTGACTCACAAAACACTTGTTTTTTTGGTATTTGAGGGTTATGAATATCGCTTATCAATAATAAGTAAGAGATAATATGAAATCAGACAAAAAAATTGACTTAACTTGAAAGGTTCTTAGTCTCAATAGACGAAAATGCGCAAAAAATATTTAACTCACAAAACACTTGTTTTTTGGTATTTGAGGGTAATTAATATCGCTTATCAATAATAAGTAAGTAATAATATAAAATCAGACAAAAAAAAATTACTTAACTTGAAAGGTTCTAAGTCTTAATAGACGAAAATGCGCAAAAAATATTTGACTCACAAAACACTTGTTTTTTGGTATTTGCGGGTTATTTATATCGCTTATCAATAATAAGTAAGAAATAATATGAAATCAGACAAAAAATAATTGATTAAACTTGAAAGGTTCTAAGTCTCAATAGACGAAAATGTGTAAACAATATTTAACTCACAAAACACTTGTTTTTTGGTATTTGAGTGTTATTAATATCGCTTATCAATAATAAGTAAGAAATAATATGAAATCAGACAAAAAAAAATTGATTAAACTAGAAAGGTTCTTAGTCCCAAAAGACGAAACTGCTGAAAATATATTTAACTCACAAAACACTTGTTTTTTGGTATTTGAGGGTTATTAATATCGCTTATCAATAATAAGTAAGTAATAATATAAAATCAGACAAAAAAAAAAATTACTTAACTTGAAAGGTTCTTAGTCTCTATAGACGAAAATGCGCAAAAAATATTTAACTCACAAAACACTTGTTTTTTGGTATGTGAGGGTTATTAATATCGCTTATCAATAATAAGTAAGTAATAATATATCAGACAAAAAAAAAATTAAAAAACTTGAAAGGTTCTAAGTCTTAATAGACGAAAATGCGCAAAAAATATTTGACTCACAAAACACTTGTTTTTTGGTATTTGCGGGTTATTTATATCGCTTATCAATAATAAGTAAGAAATAATATGAAATCAGACAAAAAATAATTGATTAAACTTGAAAGGTTCTAAGTCTCAATAGACGAAAATGTGTAAACAATATTTAACTCACAAAACACTTGTTTTTTGGTATTTGAGTGTTATTAATATCGCTTATCAATAATAAGTAAGTAATAATATGAAATCAGACAAAAAAAAATTGATTAAACTTGAAAGGTTCTTAGTCTCAAAAGACGAAACTGCTGAAAATATATTTAACTCACAAAACACTTGTTTTTTAGTATTTGAGGGTTATTTATATCGCTTATCAATAATAAGTAAGTAATAATATGTAATCAGAGAAAAAAAAATTGACTAATCTTGAAAGGTTCTTAGTCTCAATAGACGAAACTGCGCAAAAAATATTTAACTCACAAAACACTTGTTTTTTGGTATTTGAGGGTTATTATTATCGCTTATCAATAATAAGTAAGAGATAATATGAAATCAGACAAAAAAAAATTACTTAACTTGAAAGGTTCTAAGTCTCAATAGACGAAAATGTGTAAACAATATTTAACTCACAAAACACTTGTTTTTTGGTATTTGAGTGTTATTAATATCGCTTATCAATAATAAGTAAGAAATAATATGAACTCAGAACAAAAAAAATAGGATTAAAATTGAAAGGTTCTTAGTCCCAAAAATCGAAACTGCTGAAAATATATTTAACTCACAAAACACTTGTTTTTTGGTATTTGAGGGTTATTAATATCGCTTATCAATAATAAGTAAGTAAAAATATGAAATCGGACAAAAAAAAATTGACTAAACTTGAAGGGTTCTAAGTCTCAATAGACGAAAATGAGCAAAAAATATTTGACTCACAAAACACTTGTTTTTTTGGTATTTGAGGGTTATGAATATCGCTTATCAATAATAAGTAAGAGATAATATGAAATCAGACAAAAAAATTGACAAAACTTGAAAGGTTCTATGTCTCAATAGACGAAAATGTTTAAACAATATTTAACTCACAAAACACTTGTTTTTTGGTATTTGAGCGTTATTAATATCGCTTATCAATAATAAGTAAGAAATAATATGAAATCAGACAAAAAAAATTTGATTAAACTAGAAAGGTTCTTAGTCCCAAAAATCGAAACTGCTGAAAATATATTTAACTCACAAAACACTTGTTTTTTGGTATTTGAGGGTTATTAATATCGCTTATCAATAATAAGTAAGTAAAAATATGAAATCGGACAAAAAAAAATTGACTAAACTTGAAGGGTTCTAAGTCTCAATAGACGAAAATGAGCAAAAAATATTTGACTCACAAAACACTTGTTTTTTTGGTATTTGAGGGTTATGAATATCGCTTATCAATAATAAGTAAGAGATAATATGAAATCAGACAAAAAAATTGACTTAACTTGAAAGGTTCTTAGTCTCAATAGACGAAAATGCGCAAAAAATATTTAACTCACAAAACACTTGTTTTTTGGTATTTGAGGGTAATTAATATCGCTTATCAATAATAAGTAAGTAATAATACGAAATCGGACAAAAAAAAATGACTAAACTTGAAGGGTTCTAAGTCTCAATAGACAAAAATGTGCAAAAAATATTTGACTCACAAAACACTTGTTTTTTGGTATTTGAGGGTTATTAATATCGCTTATCAATAATAAGTAAGTAATAATATGAAATCAGACAAAAAAAAATGACAAAACTTGAAAGGTTCTATGTCTCAATAGACGAAAATGTGTAAACAATATTTAACTCACAAAACACTTGTTTTTTGGTATTTGAGCGTTATTAATATCGCGTATCAATAATAAGTAAGAAATAATATGAAATCAGACAAAAAAAATTTGATATAACTTGATAGGTTTTAAGTCCCAAAAGACGAAACTGCTCAAAATATATTTTACTCACAAAACACTTGTTTTTTGGTATTTGAGGGTTATAAATATCGCTTATCAATAATAAGTCAGTAATAATATGAAATCGGACAAAAAAAAATTGACTAAACTTGAAGGATTCTTAGTCTCAATAGACGAAAATGAGCAAAAAATATTTGACTCACAAAACATTTGTTTTTTAGTATTTGAGGGTTATTAATATCGCTTATCAATAATAAGTAAGAAATAATATGAAATCAGACAAAAAAAATTGACTTAACTTGAAAGGTTCTTAGTCTCAATATACGAAAATGCGCAAAAAATATTTAACTCACAAAACACTTGTTTTTTGGTATTTGAGGGTTATTTTTATCGCTTATCAATAATAAGTAAGAGATAATATGAAATCAGACAAAAAAAATTGACTTAACTTGAAAGGTTCTAAGTCTCAATAGACGAAAATGTGTAAACAATATTTAACTCACAAAACACTTGTTTTTTGGTATTTGAGTGTTATTAATATCGCTTATCAATAATAAGTAAGAAATAATATGAAATCAGAACAAAAAAAATTGGATTAAACTTGAAAGATTCTTAGTCCCAAAAGACGAAACTGCTCAAAAAATATTTGACTCACAAAACACTTGTTTTTTGGTATTTGAGGGTTGTTAATATCGCTTATCAATAATAAGTAAGTAATAATATGAAATCAGACAAAAAAAAATTGATTAAACTTGAAAGGTTCTTAGTCTCAAAAGACGAAACTGCTGAAAATATATTTAACTCACAAAACACTTGTTTTTTAGTATTTGAGGGTTATTTATATCGCTTATCAATAATAAGTAAGTAATAATATGTAATCAGAGAAAAAAAAATTTACTAATCTTGAAAGGTTCTTAGTCTCAATAGACGAAACTGCGCAAAAAATATTTAACTCACAAAACACTTGTTTTTTGGTATTTGAGGGTTATTATTATCGCTTATCAATAATAAGTAAGAGATAATATGAAATCAGACAAAAAAAAATTACTTAACTTGAAAGGTTCTAAGTCTCAATAGACGAAAATGTGTAAACAATATTTAACTCACAAAACACTTGTTTTTTGGTATTTGAGTGTTATTAATATCGCTTATCAATAATAAGTAAGAAATAATATGAACTCAGAACAAAAAAAATAGGATTAAAATTGAAAGATTCTAAGTCCCAAAAGACGAAACTGCTCAAAAAATATTTAACTCACAAAACACTTGTTTTTTGGTATTTGAGGGTTATTAATATCGCTTATCAATAATAAGTAAGTAATAATATGAAATCAGACAAAAAAAATTGACAAAACTTGAAAGGTTCTATGTCTCAATAGACGAAAATGTTTAAACAATATTTAACTCACAAAACACTTGTTTTTTGGTATTTGAGCGTTATTAATATCGCTTATCAATAATAAGTAAGAAATAATATGAAATCAGACAAAAAAAATTTGATTAAACTAGAAAGGTTCTTAGTCCCAAAAGACGAAACTGCTGAAAATATATTTAACTCACAAAACACTTGTTTTTTGGTATTTGAGCGTTATTTATATCGCTTATCAATAATAAGTAAGAAATAATATGAAATCAGACAAAAAAAATTTGATTAAACTAGAAAGGTTCTTAGTCCCAAAAATCGAAACTGCTGAAAATATATTTAACTCACAAAACACTTGTTTTTTGGTATTTGAGGGTTATTAATATCGCTTATCAATAATAAGTAAGTAAAAATATGAAATCGGACAAAAAAAAATTGACTAAACTTGAAGGGTTCTAAGTCTCAATAGACGAAAATGAGCAAAAAATATTTGACTCACAAAACACTTGTTTTTTTGGTATTTTAGGGTTATGAATATCGCTTATCAATAATAAGTAAGAAATAATATGAAATCAGACAAAAAAAATTTGATTAAACTAGAAAGGTTCTTAGTCCCAAAAATCGAAACTGCTGAAAATATATTTAACTCACAAAACACTTGTTTTTTGGTATTTGAGGGTTATTAATATCGCTTATCAATAATAAGTAAGTAATAATATGAAATCAGACAAAAAAAAATGACAAAACTTGAAAGGTTCTATGTCTCAATAGACGAAAATGTGTAAACAATATTTAACTCACAAAACACTTGTTTTTTGGTATTTGAGCGTTATTAATATCGCGTATCAATAATAAGTAAGAAATAATATGAAATCAGACAAAAAAAATTTGATTAAACTTGATAGGTTTTAAGTCCCAAAAGACGAAACTGCTCAAAATATATTTTACTCACAAAACACTTGTTTTTTGGTATTTGAGGGTTATAAATATCGCTTATCAATAATAAGTCAGTAATAATATGAAATCGGACAAAAAAAAATTGACTAAACTTGAAGGATTCTTAGTCTCAATAGACGAAAATGAGCAAAAAATATTTGACTCACAAAACATTTGTTTTTTAGTATTTGAGGGTTATTAATATCGCTTATCAATAATAAGTAAGAAATAATATGAAATCAGACAAAAAAAATTGACAAAACTTGAAAGGTTCTATGCCTCAATAGACGTTTTTGGTATTTGAGGGTTATTAATATCGCTTATCAATAATAAGTTAGTAATAATATGAAATCAGACAAAAAAAATTGACTTAACTTGAAAGGTTCTTAGTCTCAATAGACGAAACTGCGCAAAAAATATTTAACTAACAAAACACTTGTTTTTTGGTATTTGAGGGTTGTTAATATCGCTTATCAATAATAAGTCAGTAATAATATAAAATCAGACAAAAAAAAATTACTTAACTTGAAAGGTTCTTAGTCTCTATAGACGAAAATGCGCAAAAAAATTTAACTCACAAAACACTTGTTTTTTTGGTATGTGAGGGTTATTAATATCGCTTATCAATAATAAGTAAGTAATAATATGATATCAGACAAAAAAAAAATTAAAAAACTTGAAAGGTTCTAAGTCTTAATAGACGAAAATGCGCAAAAAATATTTGACTCACAAAACACTTGTTTTTTGGTATTTGCGGGTTATTTATATCGCTTATCAATAATAAGTAAGAAATAATATGAAATCAGACAAAAAATAATTGATTTAACTTGAAAGGTTCTAAGTCCCAAAAGACGAAACTGCTCAAAAAATATTTAAGTCACAAAATACTTGTTTTTTGGTATTTGAGGGTTATTAATATCGCTTATCAATAATAAGTTAGTAATAATATGAAATCAGACAAAAAAAATTGACAAAACTTGAAAGGTTCTATGTCTCAATAGACGAAAATGTGTAAACAATATTTAACTCACAAAACACTTGTTTTTTGGTATTTGAGCGTTATTAATATCGCGTATCAATAATAAGTAAGAAATAATATGAAATCAGACAAAAAAAAATTGATTAAACTAGAAAGGTTCTTAGTCCCAAAAGACGAAACTGCTGAAAATATATTTAACTCACAAAACACTTGTTTTTTGGTATTTGAGGGTTATTAATATCGCTTATCAATAATAAGTAAGTAATAATATAAAATCAGACAAAAAAAAAAATTACTTAACTTGAAAGGTTCTTAGTCTCTATAGACGAAAATGCGCAAAAAATATTTAACTCACAAAACACTTGTTTTTTGGTATGTGAGGGTTATTAATATCGCTTATCAATAATAAGTAAGTAATAATATGATATCAGACAAAAAAAAAATTAAAAAACTTGAAAGGTTCTAAGTCTTAATAGACGAAAATGCGCAAAAAATATTTGACTCACAAAACACTTGTTTTTTGGTATTTGCGGGTTATTTATATCGCTTATCAATAATAAGTAAGAAATAATATGAAATCAGACAAAAAATAATTGATTAAACTTGAAAGGTTCTAAGTCTCAATAGACGAAAATGTGTAAACAATATTTAACTCACAAAACACTTGTTTTTTGGTATTTGAGTGTTATTAATATCGCTTATCAATAATAAGTAAGAAATAATATGAAATCAGAACAAAAAAAATTGGATTAAACTTGAAAGATTCTTAGTCCCAAAAGACGAAACTGCTCAAAAAATATTTGACTCACAAAACACTTGTTTTTTGGTATTTGAGGGATGTTAATATCGCTTATCAATAATAAGTAAGTAATAATATGAAATCAGACAAAAAAAAATTGATTAAACTTGAAAGGTTCTTAGTCTCAAAAGACGAAACTGCTGAAAATATATTTAACTCACAAAACACTTCTTTTTTAGTATTTGAGGGTTATTTATATCGCTTATCAATAATAAGTAAGTAATAATATGTAATCAGAGAAAAAAAAATTGACTAATCTTGAAAGGTTCTTAGTCCCAAAAGACGAAACTGCGCAAAAAATATTTAACTCACAAAACACTTGTTTTTTGGTATTTGAGGGTTATTAATATCGCTTATCAATAATAAGTAAGTAAAAATATGAAATCGGACAAAAAAAAATTGACTAAACTTGAAGGGTTCTAAGTCTCAATAGACGAAAATGAGCAAAAAATATTTGACTCACAAAACACTTGTTTTTTTGGTATTTGAGGGTTATGAATATCGCTTATCAATAATAAGTAAGAGATAATATGAAATCAGACAAAAAAATTGACTTAACTTGAAAGGTTCTTAGTCTCAATAGACGAAAATGAGCAAAAAATATTTGACTCACAAAACATTTGTTTTTTAGTATTTGAGGGTTATTAATATCGCTTATCAATAATAAGTATGAAATAATATGAAATCAGACAAAAAAAAATGACTTAACTTAAAAGGTTCTTAGTCTCAATAAACGAAAATGCGCAGAAAATATTTAACTCACAAAACACTTGTTTTTTGGTATTTGAGGGTTATTAATATCGCTTATCAATAATAAGTCAGTAATAATATGAAATCAGACATTAAAAATTGACTAAACTTGAAAGGTTCTTAGTCTCAATAGACAAAACTGCGCAAAAAATATTTAACTCACAAAACACTTGTTTTTTGGTATTTGAGGATTATTAATATCGCTTATCAATAATAAGTAAGTAATAATATGAAATTGGAAAAAAAAATTGACTTAACTTGAAGGGTTCTTAGTCTCAATAGACGAAAATGAGCAAAAAATATTTGACTCACAAAACATTTGTTTTTTAGTATTTGAGGGTTATTAATATCGCTTATCAATAATAAGTAAGAAATAATATGAAATCAGACAAAAAAAAAATGACTTAACTTAAAAGGTTCTTAGTCTCAATAAACGAAAATGCGCCGAAAATATTTAACTCACAAAACACTTGTTTTTTGGTATTTGAGGGTTATTAATATCGCTTATCAATAATAAGTCAGTAATAATATGAAATCAGACATTAAAAATTGACTAAACTTGAAAGGTTCTTAGTCTCAATAGACAAAACTGCGCAAAAAATATTTAACTCACAAAACACTTGTTTTTTGGTATTTGAGGATTATTAATATCGCTTATCAATAATAAGTAAGTAATAATATGAAATTGGAAAAAAAAATTGACTTAACTTGAAGGGTTCTTAGTCTCAATAGACGAAAATGAGCAAAAAATATTTGACTCACAAAACACTGGTTTTTTGGTATTTGAGGGTTATTAATATCGCTTATCAATAATAAGTAAGTAATAATATGAAATCGGACAAAAAAAAATTGACTTAACTTGAAACGTTCTTAGTCTCAATAGACGAAAATGAGCAAAAAATATTTGACTCACAAAACACTTGTTTTTTGGTATTTGAGGGTTATTAATATCGCTTATCAATAATAAGTAAGAAATAATAAAAAATCAGACATAAAAAAATTGATTAAACTTGAAAGGTTCTTAGTCCCAAAAGACGAAACTGCTCAAAAAATATTTAAGTCACAAAATACTTGTTTTATGGTATTTGAAGGTTATTTATATCGCTTATCAATAATAAGTAAGAAATAATATAAAATCAGACAAATAAAAATTGACTTAACTTGAAAGGTTCTTAGTCCCAAAAGACGAAACTGCTGAAAATATATTTAACTCACAAAACACTTGTTTTTTGGTATTTGAGGGTTATTAATATCGCTTATCAATAATAAGTAAGAAATAATATGAAATCAGACAAAAAAAAATGACTTAACTTAAAAGGTTCTTAGTCTCAATAAACGAAAATGCGCAGAAAATATTTAACTCACAAAACACTTGTTTTTTGGTATTTGAGGGTTATTAATATCGCTTATCAATAATAAGTAAGAAATAATAAAAAATCAGACATAAAAAAATTGATTAAACTTGAAAGGTTCTTAGTCCCAAAAGACGAAACTGCTCAAAAAATATTTAAGTCACAAAATACTTGTTTTATGGTATTTGAAGGTTATTTATATCGCTTATCCATAATAAGTAAGAAATAATATAAAATCAGACAAATAAAAATTGACTTAACTTGAAAGGTTCTTAGTCCCAAAAGACGAAACTGCTGAAAATATATTTAACTCACAAAACACTTGTTTTTTGGTATTTGAGGGTTATTAATATCGCTTATCAATAATAAGTTAGTAATAATATGAAATCAGAAAAAAAAAATTGACTAAACTTGAAAGGTTCTTAGTCTCAATAGACGAAACTGCGCAAAAAATATTTAACTAACAAAACACTTGTTTTTTGGTATTTGAGGGTTGTTAATATCGCTTATCAATAATAAGTAAGTAATAATATAAAATCAGACAAAAAAAAATTACTTAACTTGAAAGGTTCTTAGTCTCTATAGACGAAAATGCGCAAAAAAATTTAACTCACAAAACACTTGTTTTTTGGTATGTGAGGGTTATTAATATCGCTTATCAATAATAAGTAAGTAATAATATGATATCAGACAAAAAAAAAATTAAAAAACTTGAAAGGTTCTAAGTCTTAATAGACGAAAATGCGCAAAAAATATTTGACTCACAAAACACTTGTTTTTTGGTATTTGCGGGTTATTTATATCGCTTATCAATAATAAGTAAGAAATAATATGAAATCAGACAAAAAATAATTGATTAAACTTGAAAGGTTCTAAGTCCCAAAAGACGAAACTGCTCAAAAAATATTTAAGTCACAAAATACTTGTTTTTTGGTATTTGAGGGTAATTAATATCGCTTATCAATAATAAGTAAGTAATAATATGAAATCAGACAAAAAAAATTGACAAAACTTGAAAGGTTCTATGTCTCAATAGACGAAAATGTGTAAACAATATTTAACTCACAAAACACTTGTTTTTTGGTATTTGAGCGTTATTAATATCGCGTATCAATAATAAGTAAGAAATAATATGAAAACAGACAAAAAAAATTGATTAAACTAGAAAGGTTCTTAGTCCCAAAAGACGAAACTGCTGAAAATATATTTAACTCACAAAACACTTGTTTTTTGGTATTTGAGGGTTATTAATATCGCTTATCAATAATAAGTAAGTAATAATATAAAATCAGGCAAAAAAAAAAATTACTTAACTTGAAAGGTTCTTAGTCTCTATAGACGAAAATGCGCAAAAAATATTTAACTCACAAAACACTTGTTTTTTGGTATGTGAGGGTTATTAATATCGCTTATCAATAATAAGTAAGTAATAATATGATATCAGACAAAAAAAAAATTAAAAAACTTGAAAGGTTCTAAGTCTTAATAGACGAAAATGCGCAAAACTTATTTGACTCACAAAACACTTGTTTTTTGGTATTTGCGGGTTATTTATATCGCTTATCAATAATAAGTAAGAAATAATATGAAATCAGACAAAAAATAATTGATTAAACTTGAAAGGTTCTAAGTCTCAATAGACGAAAATGTGTAAACAATATTTAACTCACAAAACACTTGTTTTTTGGTATTTGAGTGTTATAAATATCGCTTATCAATAATAAGTAAGAAATAATATGAAATCAGAACAAACAAAATTGGATTAAACTTGAAAGATTCTTAGTCCCAAAAGACGAAACTGCTCAAAAAATATTTAAGTCACAAAATACTTGTTTTTTGGTATTTGAGGGTTATTATTATCGCTTATCAATAATAAGTAAGTAATAATATGTTATCAGACAAAAAAAAATTACTTATCTTGAAAGGTTCTTAGTCTCAATAGACGAAACTGCGCAAAAAATATATAACTCACAAAACACTTGTTTTTTGGTATTTGAGGGTTATTATTATCGCTTATCAATAATAAGTAAGAGATAATATGAAATCAGACAAAAAAAATTGACTTAACTTGAAAGGTTCTAAGTCTCAATAGACGAAAATGTGTAAACAATATTTAACTCACAAAACACTTGTTTTTTTATTGTAAGAAATAATAAGAAATCAGACATAAAAAAATTGATTAAACTTGAAAGGTTCTTAGTCCCAAAAGACGAAACTGCTCAAAAAATATTTAAGTCACAAAATACTTGTTTTGTGGTTTGAAGGTTATTATTATCGCTTATCAATAATAAGTAAGAAATAATATAAAATCAGACAAATAAAAATTGACTTAACTTGAAAGGTTCTTAGTCCCAAAAGACGAAACTGCTGAAAATATATTAAACTCACAAAACACTTGTTTTTTGGTATTTGAGTGTTATTAATATCGCTTATCAATAATAAGTAAGAAATTATATGAAATCAGACAAAAAAAATTGACTAAACTTGAAAGGTTCTTAGTCTCAATAGACGAAACTGCGCAAAAAATATTTAACTCACAAAACACTTGTTTTTTTGGTATTTGAGGGTTATTAATATCGCTTATCAATAATAAGTAAGTAATAATATGAAATCAGACAAAAAAAATTACTTAACTTGAAAGGTTCTTAGTCTCTATAGACGAAAATGCGCAAAACAAAATTTAACTCACAAAACACTTGTTTTTTGGTATGTGAGGGTTATTAATATCGCTAATCAATAATAAGTAAGTAATAATATGAATCAAACAAAAAAAAAAATTAAAAAACTTGAAAGGTTCTAAGTCTTAATAGACGAAAATGCGCAAAAAATATTTGACTCACAAAACACTTATTTTTTGGTATTTGCGAGTTATTTATATCGCTTATCAATAATAAGTAAGAAATAATATGAAATCAGACAAAAAATAATTGATTAAACTTGAAAGGTTCTAAGTCCCAAAAGACGAAACTGCTTAAAAAATATTTAAGTCACAAAATACTTGTTTTTTGGTATTTGAGGGTTATTTATATCGCTTATCAATTATAAGTTTGAAATAATATAAAATCAGACAATAAAAAAATTGATTAAACTTGAAAGGTTCTTAGTCCCAAAAGACGAAACTGCAGAAAATATATTTTACTCACAAAACACTTGTTTTTTAGGATTTGAGGGTTAATAATATCGCTTATCAATAATAAGTAAGTAATAATATGTAATCAGACAAAAAAAATTGATCAATCTTGAAAGGTTCTTAGTCTCAATAGACGAAACTGCGCAAAAAATATTTAACTCACAAAACACTTGTTTTTTGGTATTTGAGGGTTATTATTATCGCTTATCAATAATAAGTAAGAGATAATATGAAATAAGACAAAAAAAAATGACAAAACTTGAAAGGTTCTATGTCTCAATAGACGAAAATGTTTAAACAATATTTAACTCACAAAACACTTGTTTTTTTGGTATTTAAGGGTTATTAATATCGCTTATCAATAATAAGTAAGTAATAATATGAAATCAGACAAAAAAAAATTGACCTTAACTTGAAAGGTTCTTAGTATCAATAGACGAAACTGCGCAAAAAATATTTAACTCACAAAACACTGGTTTTTACTCACAAAACACTTGTTTTTGGTATTTGAGGGTTTTAACTATCGCTTATCAATAATAAGTCAGTAATTATATGAAATCGGACAAAAAAATTGACTAAACTTGAAGGGTTCTAAGTCTCAATAGACGAAAATGAGCAAAAAATATTTGACTCACAAAACATTTGTTTTTTAGTATTTGAGGGTTATTAATATCGCTTATCAATAATAAGTAAGTAATAATATGTAATCAGAGAAAAAAAAATTGACTTAACTTGAAACGTTTCTTAGTCTCAATAGACGAAAATGAGCAAAATATATTTAACTCACAAAACACTTGTTTTTTGGTATTTGCAGGTTATTTATATCGCTTATCAATAATAAGTAAGAAATAATATGAAATCAGACAAAAAATAATTGATTAAACTTGAAAGGTTCTAAGTCCCAAAAGACGAAACTGCTCAAAAAATATTTAAGTCACAAAATACTTGTTTTTGGTATTTGAGGGTTATTTATATCGCTTATCAATAATAAGTTTGAAATAATATAAAATCAGACAATAAAAAAATTGATTAAACTTGAAAGGTTCTTAGTCCCAAAAGACGAAACTGCAGAAAATATATTTAACTCACAAAACACTTGTTTTTTTAGTATTTGAGGGTTATTTATATCGCTTATCAATAATAAGTAAGTAATAATATGTAATCAGACAAAAAAAATTGACTAATCTTGAAAGGTTCTAAGTCTCAATAGACGAAACTGCGCAAAAAATATTTAACTCACAAAACACTTGTTTTTTGGTATTTGAGGGTTATTATTATCGCTTATCAATAATAAGTAAGAGATAATATGAAATCAGACAAAAAAAATTGACTTAACTTGAAGGTTCTAAGTCTCAATAGACGAAAATGTGTAAACAATATTTAACTCACAAAACACTTGTTTTTTGGTATTTGAGTGTTATTAATATCGCTTATCAATAATAAGTAAGAAATAATATGAAATCAGAACAAAAAAAATTGGATTAAACTTGAAAGATTCTTAGTCCCAAAAGACGAAACTGCTCAAAAAATATTTGACTCACAAAACACTTGTTTTTTGGTATTTGAGGGTTGTAATATCGCTTATCAATAATCAAGTAAGTAATAATATGAAATCAGACAAAAAAAAATTGATTAAACTTGAAAGGTTCTTAGTCTCAAAAGACGAAACTGCTGAAAATATATTTAACTCACAAAACACTTGTTTTTTAGTATTTGAGGGTTATTTATATCGCTTATCAATAATAAGTAAGTAATAATATGTAATCAGAGAAAAAAAAATTGACTAATCTTGAAAGGTTCTTAGTCTCAATATACGAAAATGCGCAAAAAATATTAACTCACAAAACACTTGTTTTTTGGTATTTGAGGGTTATTAATATCGCTTATCAATAATAAGTAAGTAATAATATGAAATCAGACAAAAAAAAATTACTTAACTTGAAAGGTTCTTAGTTTCAATAGCCGAAACTGCTCAAAACATATTTAACTCACAAAACACTTGTTTTTTTGGTATTTGAGGGTTATTAATATCGCTTATCAATAATAAGTAAGTAATAATATGAAATCAGACAAAAAAAAATTGATTTAAATTTGAAACGTTCTAAGTCCCAAAAGACGAAACTGCTGAAAATATATTTAACTCACAAAACACTTGTTTTTTGGTATTTGAGGGTTATTAATATCGCTTATCAATAATAAGTAAGTAAAAATATGTAATCGGACAAAAAAAAATTGACTAAACTTGAAGGGTTCTAAGTCTCAATAGACGAAAATGAGCAAAAAATATTTGACTCACAAAACACTTGTTTTTTTGGTATTTGAGGGTTATGAATATCGCTTATCAATAATAAGTAAGAGATAATATGAAATCAGACAAAAAATTGACTTAACTTGAAAGGTTCTTAGTCCTCAATAGACGAAAATGCGCAAAAAATATTTAACTCACAAAACACTTATTTTTTGGTATTTGAGGGTTATTAATATCGCTTATCATAATAATAAGTAAGTAATAATATGAAATCAGACAAAAAAAAATTACTTAACTTGAAAGGTACTTATTCTCAATAGACGAAACTGCGCAAAAAATATTTAACTCACAAAACACTTGTTTTTTGGTATTTGAGGGTTATTAATATCGCTTATCAATAATAAGTAAGTAATAATATGAAATCAGACAAAAAAAATTACTTAACTTGAAAGGTTCTTAGTCTCTATAGACGAAAATGCGCAAAAAAATTTAACTCACAAAACACTTGTTTTTTGGTATGTGAGGGTTATTAATATCGCTAATCAATAATAAGTAAGTAATAATATGAATCAAACAAAAAAAAAATTAAAAAACTTGAAAGGTTCTAAGTCTTAATAGACGAAAATGCGCAAAAAATATTTGACTCACAAAACACTTATTTTTTGGTATTTGCGAGTTATTTATATCGCTTATCAATAATAAGTAAGAAATAATATGAAATCAGACAAAAAATAATTGATTAAACTTGAAAGGTTCTAAGTCCCAAAAGACGAAACTGCTTAAAAAATATTTAAGTCACAAAATACTTGTTTTTTGGTATTTGAGGGTTATTTATATCGCTTATCAATTATAAGTTTGAAATAATATAAAATCAGACAATAAAAAAATTGATTAAACTTGAAAGGTTCTTAGTCCCAAAAGACGAAACTGCAGAAAATATATTTTACTCACAAAACACTTGTTTTTTAGGATTTGAGGGTTAATAATATCGCTTATCAATAATAAGTAAGTAATAATATGTAATCAGACAAAAAAAATTGATCAATCTTGAAAGGTTCTTAGTCTCAATAGACGAAACTGCGCAAAAAATATTTAACTCACAAAACACTTGTTTTTTGGTATTTGAGGGTTATTATTATCGCTTATCAATAATAAGTAAGAGATAATATGAAATAAGACAAAAAAAAATGACAAAACTTGAAAGGTTCTATGTCTCAATAGACGAAAATGTTTAAACAATATTTAACTCACAAAACACTTGTTTTTTGGTATTTAAGGGTTATTAATATCGCTTATCAATAATAAGTAAGTAATAATATGAAATCAGACAAAAAAAAATTGACCTTAACTTGAAAGGTTCTTAGTATCAATAGACGAAACTGCGCAAAAAATATTTAACTCACAAAACACTGGTTTTTACTCACAAAACACTTGTTTTTGGTATTTGAGGGTTTTAACTATCGCTTATCAATAATAAGTCAGTAATTATATGAAATCGGACAAAAAAAATTGACTAAACTTGAAGGGTTCTAAGTCTCAATAGACGAAAATGAGCAAAAAATATTTGACTCACAAAACATTTGTTTTTTAGTATTTGAGGGTTATTAATATCGCTTATCAATAATAAGTAAGTAATAATATGTAATCAGAGAAAAAAAAATTGACTTAACTTGAAACGTTCTTAGTCTCAATAGACGAAAATGAGCAAAATATATTTAACTCACAAAACACTTGTTTTTTGGTATTTGCAGGTTATTTATATCGCTTATCAATAATAAGTAAGAAATAATATGAAATCAGACAAAAAATAATTGATTAAACTTGAAAGGTTCTAAGTCCCAAAAGACGAAACTGCTCAAAAAATATTTAAGTCACAAAATACTTGTTTTTTGGTATTTGAGGGTTATTTATATCGCTTATCAATAATAAGTTTGAAATAATATAAAATCAGACAATAAAAAAATTGATTAAACTTGAAAGGTTCTTAGTCCCAAAAGACGAAACTGCAGAAAATATATTTAACTCACAAAACACTTGTTTTTTTAGTATTTGAGGGTTATTTATATCGCTTATCAATAATAAGTAAGTAATAATATGTAATCAGACAAAAAAAATTGACTAATCTTGAAAGGTTCTTAGTCTCAATAGACGAAACTGCGCAAAAAATATTTAACTCACAAAACACTTGTTTTTTGGTATTTGAGGGTTATTATTATCGCTTATCAATAATAAGTAAGAGATAATATGAAATCAGACAAAAAAAATTGACTTAACTTGAAAGGTTCTAAGTCTCAATAGACGAAAATGTGTAAACAATATTTAACTCACAAAACACTTGTTTTTTGGTATTTGAGTGTTATTAATATCGCTTATCAATAATAAGTAAGAAATAATATGAAATCAGAACAAAAAAAATTGGATTAAACTTGAAAGATTCTTAGTCCCAAAAGACGAAACTGCTCAAAAAATATTTGACTCACAAAACACTTGTTTTTTGGTATTTGAGGGTTGTTAATATCGCTTATCAATAATAAGTAAGTAATAATATGAAATCAGACAAAAAAAAATTGATTAAACTTGAAAGGTTCTTAGTCTCAAAAGACGAAACTGCTGAAAATATATTTAACTCACAAAACACTTGTTTTTTAGTATTTGAGGGTTATTTATATCGCTTATCAATAATAAGTAAGTAATAATATGTAATCAGAGAAAAAAAAATTGACTAATCTTGAAAGGTTCTTAGTCTCAATATACGAAAATGCGCAAAAAATATTTAACTCACAAAACACTTGTTTTTTGGTATTTGAGGGTTATTAATATCGCTTATCAATAATAAGTAAGTAATAATATGAAATCAGACAAAAAAAAAATTACTTAACTTGAAAGGTTCTTAGTTTCAATAGCCGAAACTGCTCAAAACATATTTAACTCACAAAACACTTGTTTTTTGGTATTTGAGGGTTATTAATATCGCTTATCAATAATAAGTAAGTAATAATATGAAATCAGACAAAAAAAAATTGATTAAATTTGAAACGTTCTAAGTCCCAAAAGACGAAACTGCTGAAAATATATTTAACTCACAAAACACTTGTTTTTTGGTATTTGAGGGTTATTAATATCGCTTATCAATAATAAGTAAGTAAAAATATGTAATCGGACAAAAAAAAATTGACTAAACTTGAAGGGTTCTAAGTCTCAATAGACGAAAATGAGCAAAAAATATTTGACTCACAAAACACTTGTTTTTTTGGTATTTGAGGGTTATGAATATCGCTTATCAATAATAAGTAAGAGATAATATGAAATCAGACAAAAAAATTGACTTAACTTGAAAGGTTCTTAGTCTCAATAGACGAAAATGCGCAAAAAATATTTAACTCACAAAACACTTATTTTTTGGTATTTGAGGGTTATTAATATCGCTTATCAATAATAAGTAAGTAATAATATGAAATCAGACAAAAAAAAATTACTTAACTTGAAAGGTACTTATTCTCAATAGACGAAACTGCGCAAAAAATATTTAACTCACAAAACACTGGTTTTTACTCACAAAACACTTGTTTTTGGTATTTGAGGGTTTTAAATATCGCTTATCAATAATAAGTCAGTAATAATATGAAATCGGACAAAAAAAAATTGACTAAACTTGAAGGGTTCTAAGTCTCAATAGACGAAAATGAGCAAAAAATATTTGACTCACAACACATTTGTTTTTTAGTATTTGAGGGTTATTAATATCGCTTATCAATAATATGTAAGTAATAATATGTAATGAGAGAAAAAAAAATTGACTTAACTTGTAACGTTCTTAGTCTCAATAGACGAAAATGAGCAAAATATATTTAACTCACAAAACACTTGTTTTTTGGTATTTGCGGGTTATTTATATCGCTTATCAATAATAAGTAAGAAATAATATGAAATCAGACAAAAAATAATTGATTAAACTTGAAACGTTCTGAGTCCCAAAAGACGAAACTGCTCAAAAAATATTTAAGTCACAAAATACTTGTTTTTTGGTATTTGAGGGTTATTTATATCGCTTATCAATAATAAGTTTGAAATAATATAAAATCAGACAATAAAAAAATTGATTATACTTGAAAGGTTCTTAGTCCCAAAAGACGAAACTGCAGAAAATATATTTAACTCACAAAACACTTGTTTTTTTAGTATTTGAGGGTTATTTATATCGCTTATCAATAATAAGTAAGTAATAATATGTAATCAGACAAAAAATAATTGATTAAAATTGAAAGATTCTAAGTCCCAAAAGACGAAACTGCTCAAAAAATATTTAACTCACAAAACACTTGTTTTTTGGTATTTGAGGGTTATTAATATCGCTTATCAATAATAAGTAAGTAATAATATGAAATCAGACAAAAAAAATTGACAAAACTTGAAAGGTTCTATGTCTCAATAGACGAAAATGTTTAAACAATATTTAACTCACAAAACACTTGTTTTTTGGTATTTGAGCGTTATTAATATCGCTTATCAATAATAAGTAAGAAATAATATGAAATCAGACAAAAAAAATTTGATTAAACTAGAAAGGTTCTTAGTCCCAAAAGACGAAACTGCTGAAAATATATTTAACTCACAAAACACTTGTTTTTTGGTATTTGAGGGTTATTAATATCGCTTATCAATAATAAGTAAGTAAAAATATGAAATCGGACAAAAAAAATTGACTAAACTTGAAGGGTTCTAAGTCTCAATAGACGAAAATGAGCAAAAAATATTTGACTCACAAAACACTTGTTTTTTTGGTATTTGAGGGTTATGAATATCGCTTATCAATAATAAGTAAGAGATAATATGAAATCAGACAAAAAAATTGACTTAACTTGAAAGGTTCTTAGTCTCAATAGACGAAAATGCGCAAAAAATATTTAACTCACAAAACACTTGTTTTTTGGTATTTGAGGGTAATTAATATCGCTTATCAATAATAAGTAAGTAATAATACGAAATCGGACAAAAAAAAATGACTAAACTTGAAGGGTTCTTAGTCTCAATAGACAAAAATGTGCAAAAAATATTTGACTCACAAAACACTTGTTTTTTGGTATTTGAGGGTTATTAATATCGCTTATCAATAATAAGTAAGAAATAATAAGAAATCAGACATAAAAAAATTGATTAAACTTGAAAGGTTCTTAGTCCCAAAAGACGAAACTGCTCAAAAAATATTTAAGTCACAAAATACTTGTTTTATGGTATTTGAAGGTTATTTATATCGCTTATCAATAATAAGTAAGAAATAATATAAAATCTGACAAATAAAAATTGACTTAACTTGAAAGGTTCTAAGTCCCAAAAGACGAAACTGCTGAAAATATATTTAACTCACAAAACACTTGTTTTTTGGTATTTGAGGGTTATTAATATCGCTTATCAATAATAAGTTAGTAATAATATGAAATCAGACAAAAAAAAATTGACTAAACTTGAAAGGTTCTTAGTCTCAATAGACGAAACTGCGCAAAAAATATTTAACTCACAAAACACTTGTTTTTTGGTATTTGAGGGTTGTTAATATCGCTTATCAATAATAAGTAAGTAATAATATAAAATCAGACAAAAAAAATTTACTTAACTTGAAAGGTTCTTAGTCTCTATAGACGAAAATGCGCAAAAAAATTTAACTCACAAAACACTTGTTTTTTGGTATGTGAGGGTTATTAATATCGCTTATCAATAATAAGTAAGTAATAATATGATATCAGACAAAAAAAAAAATTAAAAAACTTGAAAGGTTCTAAGTCTTAATAGACGAAAATGCGCAAAAAATATTTGACTCACAAAACACTTGTTTTTTGGTATTTGCGGGTTATTAATATCGCTTATCAATAATAAGTAAGTAATAATATGAAATCAGACAAAAAAAATTGACAAAACTTGAAAGGTTCTATGCCTCAATAGACGGAAAATGTGTAAACAATATTTAACTCACAAAACACTTGTTTTTTGGTATTTGAGCGTTATTAATATCGCTTATCAATAATAAGTGAGAAATAATATGAAATCAGACAAAAAAAATTTGATTAAACTAGAAAGGTTCTTAGTCCCAAAAGACGAAACTGCTGAAAATATATTTAACTCACAAAACACTTGTTTTTTGGTATTTGAGGGTTATTAATATCGCTTATCAATAATAGAGTGTAATAATATGAAATCGGACAAAAAAAAATTGACTAAACTTGAAGGGTTCTTAGTCTCAATAGACGAAAATGAGCAAAAAATATTTGACTCACAAAACACTTGTTTTTTGGTATTTGAGGGTTATTATTATCGCTTATCAATAATAAGTAAGAAATAATAAGAAATCAGACATAAAAAAATTGATTAAACTTGAAAGGTTCTTAGTCCCAAAAGACGAAACTGCTCAAAAAATATTTAAGTCACAAAATACTTGTTTTGTGGTATTTGAAGGTTATTATTATCGCTTATCAATAATAAGTAAGAAATAATATAAAATCAGACAAATAAAAATTGACTTAACTTGAAAGGTTCTTAGTCCCAAAAGACGAAACTGCTGAAAATATATTAAACTCACAAAACACTTGTTTTTTGGTATTTGAGGGTTATTAATATCGCTTATCAATAATAAGTAAGTAATAATATGAAATCAGACAAAAAAAAATTGACTAAACTTGAAAGGTTCTTAGTCTCAATAGACGAAACTGCGCAAAAAATATTTAACTCACAAAACACTTGTTTTTTGGTATTTGAGGGTTGTTAATATCGCTTATCAATAATAAGTAAGTAATAATATAAAATCAGACAAAAAAAAATTACTTAACTTGAAAGGTTCTTAGTCTCTATAGACGAAAATGCGCAAAAAAATTTAACTCACAAAACACTTGTTTTTTTGTATGTGAGGGTTATTAATATCGCTTATCAATAATAAGTAAGTAATAATATGATATCAGACAAAAAAAAAATTAAAAAACTTGAAAGGTTCTAAGTCTTAATAGACGAAAATGCGCAAAAAATATTTGACTCACAAAACACTTGTTTTTTGGCATTTGCGGGTTATGAATATCGCTTATCAATAATAAGTAAGAGATAATATGAAATCAGACAAAAAAATTGACTTAACTTGAAAGGTTCTTAGTCTCAATAGACGAAAATGCGCAAAAAATATTTAACTCACAAAACACTTATTTTTTGGTATTTGAGGGTTATTAATATCGCTTATCAATAATAAGTAAGTAATAATATGAAATCAGACAAAAAAAAATTACTTAACTTGAAAGGTACTTATTCTCAATAGACGAAACTGCGCAAAAAATATTTAACTCACAAAACACTGGTTTTTACTCACAAAACACTTGTTTTTGGTATTTTAGGGTTTTAAATATCGCTTATCAATAATAAGTCAGTAATAATATGAAATCGGACAAAAAAAAATTGACTAAACTTGAAGGGTTCTAAGTCTCAATAGACGAAAATGAGCAAAAAATATTTGACTCACAAAACATTTGTTTTTTAGTATTTGAGGGTTATTAATATCGCTTATCAATAATATGTATGTAATAATATGTAATGAGAGAAAAAAAAATTGACTTAACTTGTAACGTTCTTAGTCTCAATAGACGAAAATGAGCAAAATATATTTAACTCACAAAACACTTGTTTTTTGGTATTTGCGGGTTATTTATATCGCTTATCAATAATAAGTAAGAAATAATATGAAATCAGACAAAAAATAATTGATTAAACTTGAAAGGTTCTGAGTCCCAAAAGACGAAACTGCTCAAAAAATATTTAAGTCACAAAATACTTGTTTTTTGGTATTTGAGGGTTATTTATATCGCTTATCAATAATAAGTTTGAAATAATATAAAATCAGACAATAAAAAAATTGATTATACTTGAAAGGTTCTTAGTCCCAAAAGACGAAACTGCAGAAAATATATTTAACTCACAAAACACTTGTTTTTTTAGTATTTGAGGGTTATTTATATCGCTTATCAATAATAAGTAAGTAATAATATGTAATCAGACAAAAAATAATTGATTAAAATTGAAAGATTCTAAGTCCCAAAAGACGAAACTGCTCAAAAAATATTTAACTCACAAAACACTTGTTTTTTGGTATTTGAGGGTTATTAATATCGCTTATCAATAATAAGGAAGTAATAATATGAAATCAGAACAAAAAAAATTGGATTAAACTTGAAAGATTCTTAGTCCCAAAAGACGAAACTGCTCAAAAAATATTTGACTCACAAAACACTTGTTTTCTGGTATTTGAGGGTTGTTAATATCGCTTATCAATAATAAGTAAGTAATAATATGAAATCAGACAAAAAAAAATTGATTAAACTTGAAAGGTTCTAAGTCTCAATAGACGAAAATGTGTAAACAATATTTAACTCACAAAACACTTGTTTTTTGGTATTTGAGTGTTATTAATATCGCTTATCAATAATAAGTAAGAAATAATATGAACTCAGAACAAAAAAAATAGGATTAAAATTGAAAGATTCTAAGTCCCAAAAGACGAAACTGCTCAAAAAATATTTAACTCACAAAACACTTGTTTTTTGGTATTTGAGGGTTATTAATATCGCTTATCAATAATAAGTAAGTAATAATATGAAATCAGACAAAAAAAATTGACAAAACTTGAAAGGTTCTATGTCTCAATAGACGAAAATGTTTAAACAATATTTAACTCACAAAACACTTGTTTTTTGGTATTTGAGCGTTATTAATATCGCTTATCAATAATAAGTAAGAAATAATATGAAATCAGACAAAAAAAATTTGATTAAACTAGAAAGGTTCTTAGTCCCAAAAGACGAAACTGCTGAAAATATATTTAACTCACAAAACACTTGTTTTTTGGTATTTGAGGGTTATTAATATCGCTTATCAATAATAAGTAAGTAAAAATATGAAATCGGACAAAAAAAATTGACTAAACTTGAAGGGTTCTAAGTCTCAATAGACGAAAATGAGCAAAAAATATTTGACTCACAAAACACTTGTTTTTTTGGTATTTGAGGGTTATGAATATCGCTTATCAATAATAAGTAAGAGATAATATGAAATCAGACAAAAAAATTGACTTAACTTGAAAGGTTCTTAGTCTCAATAGACGAAAATGCGCAAAAAATATTTAACTCACAAAACACTTGTTTTTTGGTATTTGAGGGTAATTAATATCGCTTATCAATAATAAGTAAGTAATAATACGAAATCGGACAAAAAAAAATGACTAAACTTGAAGGGTTCTTAGTCTCAATAGACAAAAATGTGCAAAAAATATTTGACTCACAAAACACTTGTTTTTTTTGGTATTTGAGGGTTATTAATATCGCTTATCAATAATAAGAAAGAAATAATAAGAAATCAGACATAAAAAAATTGATTAAACTTGAAAGGTTCTTAGTCCCAAAAGACGAAACTGCTCAAAAAATATTTAAGTCACAAAATACTTGTTTTATGGTATTTGAAGGTTATTTATATCGCTTATCAATAATAAGTAAGAAATAATATAAAATCAGACAAATAAAAATTGACTTAACTTGAAAGGTTCTTAGTCCCAAAAGACGAAACTGCTGAAAATATATTTAACTCACAAAACACTTGTTTTTTGGTATTTGAGGGTTATTAATATCGCTTATCAATAATAAGTTAGTAATAATATGAAATCAGACAAAAAAAAATTGACTAAACTTGAAAGGTTCTTAGTCTCAATAGACGAAACTGCGCAAAAAATATTTAACTCACAAAACACTTGTTTTTTGGTATTTGAGGGTTGTTAATATCGCTTATCAATAATAAGTAAGTAATAATATAAAATCAGACAAAAAAAATTTACTTAACTTGAAAGGTTCTTAGTCTCTATAGACGAAAATGCGCAAAAAAATTTAACTCACAAAACACTTGTTTTTTGGTATGTGAGGGTTATTAATATCGCTTATCAATAATAAGTAAGTAATAATATGATATCAGACAAAAAAAAAATTAAAAAACTTGAAAGGTTCTAAGTCTTAATAGACGAAAATGCGCAAAAAATATTTGACTCACAAAACACTTGTTTTTTGGTATTTGCGGGTTATTAATATCGCTTATCAATAATAAGTAAGTAATAATATGAAATCAGACAAAAAAAATTGACAAAACTTGAAAGGTTCTATGCCTCAATAGACGAAAATGTGTAAACAATATTTAACTCACAAAACACTTGTTTTTTGGTATTTGAGCGTTATTAATATCGCTTATCAATAATAAGTAAGAAATAATATGAAATCAGACAAAAAAAATTTGATTAAACTAGAAAGGTTCTTAGTCCCAAAAGACGAAACTGCTGAAAATATATTTAACTCACAAAACACTTGTTTTTTGGTATTTGAGGGTTATTAATATCGCTTATCAATAATAGAGTGTAATAATATGAAATCGGACAAAAAAAAATTGACTAAACTTGAAGGGTTCTTAGTCTCAATAGACGAAAATGAGCAAAAAATATTTGACTCACAAAACACTTGTTTTTTGGTATTTGAGGGTTATTATTATCGCTTATCAATAATAAGTAAGAAATAATAAGAAATCAGACATAAAAAAATTGATTAAACTTGAAAGGTTCTTAGTCCCAAAAGACGAAACTGCTGAAAATATATTTAACTCACAAAACACTTGTTTTTTGGTATTTGAGGGTTATTAATATCGCTTATCAATAATAAGTAAGTAAAAATATGAAATCGGACAAAAAAAATTGACTAAACTTGAAGGGTTCTAAGTCTCAATAGACGAAAATGAGCAAAAAATATTTGACTCACAAAACACTTGTTTTTTTGGTATTTGAGGGTTATGAATATCGCTTATCAATAATAAGTAAGAGATAATATGAAATCAGACAAAAAAATTGACTTAACTTGAAAGGTTCTTAGTCTCAATAGACGAAAATGCGCAAAAAATATTTAACTCACAAAACACTTGTTTTTTGGTATTTGAGGGTAATTAATATCGCTTATCAATAATAAGTAAGTAATAATACGAAATCGGACAAAAAAAAATGACTAAACTTGAAGGGTTCTTAGTCTCAATAGACAAAAATGTGCAAAAAATATTTGACTCACAAAACACTTGTTTTTTGGTATTTGAGGGTTATTAATATCGCTTATCAATAATAAGTAAGAAATAATAAGAAATCAGACATAAAAAAATTGATTAAACTTGAAAGGTTCTTAGTCCCAAAAGACGAAACTGCTCAAAAAATATTTAAGTCACAAAATACTTGTTTTATGGTATTTGAAGGTTATTTATATCGCTTATCAATAATAAGTAAGAAATAATATAAAATCAGACAAATAAAAATTGACTTAACTTGAAAGGTTCTTAGTCCCAAAAGACGAAACTGCTGAAAATATATTTAACTCACAAAACACTTGTTTTTTGGTATTTGAGGGTTATTAATATCGCTTATCAATAATAAGTTAGTAATAATATGAAATCAGACAAAAAAAAATTGACTAAACTTGAAAGGTTCTTAGTCTCAATAGACGAAACTGCGCAAAAAATATTTAACTCACAAAACACTTGTTTTTTGGTATTTGAGGGTTGTTAATATCGCTTATCAATAATAAGTAAGTAATAATATAAAATCAGACAAAAAAAATTTACTTAACTTGAAAGGTTCTTAGTCTCTATAGACGAAAATGCGCAAAAAAATTTAACTCACAAAACACTTGTTTTTTGGTATGTGAGGGTTATTAATATCGCTTATCAATAATAAGTAAGTAATAATATGATATCAGACAAAAAAAAAATTAAAAAACTTGAAAGGTTCTAAGTCTTAATAGACGAAAATGCGCAAAAAATATTTGACTCACAAAACACTTGTTTTTTGGTATTTGCGGGTTATTAATATCGCTTATCAATAATAAGTAAGTAATAATATGAAATCAGACAAAAAAAATTGACAAAACTTGAAAGGTTCTATGCCTCAATAGACGAAAATGTGTAAACAATATTTAACTCACAAAACACTTGTTTTTTGGTATTTGAGCGTTATTAATATCGCTTATCAATAATAAGTAAGAAATAATATGAAATCAGACAAAAAAAATTTGATTAAACTAGAAAGGTTCTTAGTCCCAAAAGACGAAACTGCTGAAAATATATTTAACTCACAAAACACTTGTTTTTTGGTATTTGAGGGTTATTAATATCGCTTATCAATAATAGAGTGTAATAATATGAAATCGGACAAAAAAAAATTGACTAAACTTGAAGGGTTCTTAGTCTCAATAGACGAAAATGAGCAAAAAATATTTGACTCACAAAACACTTGTTTTTTGGTATTTGAGGGTTATTATTATCGCTTATCAATAATAAGTAAGAAATAATATGAAATCAGACAAAAAAAAATTGACTTAACTTGAAAGGTTCTTAGTCCCAAAAGACGAAACTGCTGAAAATATATTAAACTCACAAAACACTTGTTTTTTGGTATTTGAGGGTTATTAATATCGCTTATCAATAATAAGTAAGTAATAATATGAAATCAGACAAAAAAAAATTACTTAACTTGAAAGGTTCTTAGTTTCAATAGCCGAAACTGCTCAAAACATATTTAACTCACAAAACACTTGTTTTTTGGTATTTGAGGGTTATTAATATCGCTTATCAATAATAAGTAAGTAATAATATGAAATCAGACAAAAAAAAATTGATTAAATTTGAAACGTTCTAAGTCCCAAAAGACGAAACTGCTGAAAATATATTTAACTCACAAAACACTTGTTTTTTGGTATTTGAGGGTTATTAATATCGCTTATCAATAATAAGTAAGTAAAAATATGTAATCGGACAAAAAAAAATTGACTAAACTTGAAGGGTTCTAAGTCTCAATAGACGAAAATGAGCAAAAAATATTTGACTCACAAAACACTTGTTTTTTTGGTATTTGAGGGTTATGAATATCGCTTATCAATAATAAGTAAGAGATAATATGAAATCAGACAAAAAAATTGACTTAACTTGAAAGGTTCTTAGTCTCAATAGACGAAAATGCGCAAAAAATATTTAACTCACAAAACACTTATTTTTTGGTATTTGAGGGTTATTAATATCGCTTATCAATAATAAGTAAGTAATAATATGAAATCAGACAAAAAAAAATTACTTAACTTGAAAGGTACTTATTCTCAATAGACGAAACTGCGCAAAAAATATTTAACTCACAAAACACTGGTTTTTACTCACAAAACACTTGTTTTTGGTATTTGAGGGTTTTAAATATCGCTTATCAATAATAAGTCAGTAATAATATGAAATCGGACAAAAAAAAATTGACTAAACTTGAAGGGTTCTAAGTCTCAATAGACGAAAATGAGCAAAAAATATTTGACTCACAAAACATTTGTTTTTTAGTATTTGAGGGTTATTAATATCGCTTATCAATAATATGTAAGTAATAATATGTAATGAGAGAAAAAAAAATTGACTTAACTTGAAACGTTCTTAGTCTCAATAGACGAAAATGAGCAAAATATATTTAACTCACAAAACACTTGTTTTTTGGTATTTGCGGGTTATTTATATCGCTTATCAATAATAAGTAAGAAATAATATGAAATCAGACAAAAAATAATTGATTAAACTTGAAAGGTTCTGAGTCCCAAAAGACGAAACTGCTCAAAAAATATTTAAGTCACAAAATACTTGTTTTTTGGTATTTGAGGGTTATTTATATCGCTTATCAATAATAAGTTTGATATAATATAAAATCAGACAATAAAAAAATTGATTATACTTGAAAGGTTCTTAGTCCCAAAAGACGAAACTGCAGAAAATATATTTAACTCACAAAACACTTGTTTTTTGGTATTTGAGCGTTATTAATATCGCTTATCAATAATAAGTAAGAAATAATATGAAATCAGACAAAAAATAATTGATTAAAATTGAAAGATTCTAAGTCCCAAAAGACGAAACTGCTCAAAAAATATTTAACTCACAAAACACTTGTTTTTTGGTATTTGAGGGTTATTAATATCGCTTATCAATAATAAGGGAGTAATAATATGAAATCAGAACAAAAAAAATTGGATTAAACTTGAAAGATTCTTAGTCCCAAAAGACGAAACTGCTCAAAAAATATTTGACTCACAAAACACTTGTTTTCTGGTATTTGAGGGTTGTTAATATCGCTTATCAATAATAAGTAAGTAATAATATGAAATCAGACAAAAAAAAATTGATTAAACTTGAAAGGTTCTAAGTCTCAATAGACGAAAATGTGTAATCAATATTTAACTCACAAAACACTTGTTTTTTGGTATTTGAGTGTTATTAATATCGCTTATCAATAATAAGTAAGAAATAATATGAACTCAGAACAAAAAAAATAGGATTAAAATTGAAAGATTCTAAGTCCCAAAAGACGAAACTGCTGAAAATATATTTAACTCACAAAACACTTGTTTTTTGGTATTTGAGGGTTATTAATATCGCTTATCAATAATAAGTAAGTAAAAATATGAAATCGGACAAAAAAAATTGACTAAACTTGAAGGGTTCTAAGTCTCAATAGACGAAAATGAGCAAAAAATATTTGACTCACAAAACACTTGTTTTTTTGGTATTTGAGGGTTATGAATATCGCTTATCAATAATAAGTAAGAGATAATATGAAATCAGACAAAAAAATTGACTTAACTTGAAAGGTTCTTAGTCTCAATAGACGAAAATGCGCAAAAAATATTTAACTCACAAAACACTTGTTTTTTGGTATTTGAGGGTAATTAATATCGCTTATCAATAATAAGTAAGTAATAATACGAAATCGGACAAAAAAAATGACTAAACTTGAAGGGTTCTTAGTCTCAATAGACAAAAATGTGCAAAAAATATTTGACTCACAAAACACTTGTTTTTTGGTATTTGAGGGTTATTAATATCGCTTATCAATTATAAGTAAGTAATAATACGAAATCGGACAAAAAAAAATGACTTAACTTGAAGGGTTCTTAGTCTCAATAGACAAAAATGTGCAAAAAATATTTGACTCACAAAACACTTGTTTTTTGGTATTTGAGGGTTATTAATATCGCTTATCAATAATAAGTAAGTAAAAATATGAAATCGGACAAAAAAAAATTGACTAAACTTGAAGGGTTCTAAGTCTCAATAGACGAAAATGAGCAAAAAATATTTGACTCACAAAACACTTGTTTTTTGGTATTTGAGGGTTATTAATATCGCTTATCAATAATAAGTAAGTAATAATATGAAATCAGACAAAAAAAAATTGATTAAACTTGAAAGGTTCTTAGTCCCAAAAGACGAAACTGCTCAAAAAATATTTAATTCACAAAATATTTGTTTTTTGGTATTTGAGGGTTATTAATATCGCTTATCAATAATAATTTAGTAATAATATGAAATCGCACAAAAAAAATTGACTTAACTTGAAGGGTTCTTAGTCTCAATAGACAAAAATGAGCAAAAAATATTTGACTCACAAAACACTTGTTTTTTGGTATTTGAGGGTTATTAATATCGCTTATCAATAATAAGTAAGTAATAATATGAAATCAGACAAAAAAAAATTACTTTACTTGAAAGGTTCTTAGTCTCAATAGACGAAACTGCTCAAAAAATATTTAACTCACAAAACACTTGTTTTTTGGTATTTGAGGGTTATTAATATCGCTTATCAATAATAAGTAAGTAATAATACGAAATCGGACAAAAAAAAATGACTTAACTTGAAGGGTTCTTAGTCTCAATAGACAAAAATGTGCAAAAAATATTTGACTCACAAAACACTTGTTTTTTGGTATTTGAGGGTTATTAATATCGCTTATCAATAATAAGTAAGTAATAATATGAAATCAGACAAAAAAAATTGATTAAATTTGAAACGTTCTAAGTCTCAATAGACGAAAATGAGCAAAAAATATTTAACTCACAAAACACTTGTTTTTTTCTTATTTGAGGGTTATTAATATCGCTTATCAATAATAAGTAAGAAATAATATGAAATCAGACAAAAAAAAATTGATTAAACTTGAAAGGTTCTTAGTCCCAAAAGACGAAACTGCTCAAAAAATATTTAATTCACAAAATATTTGTTTTTTGGTATTTGAGGGTTATTTATATTGCTTATCAATAATAAGTAAGAAATAATATAAAATCAGACAAAAAAAATTGACAAAACTTGAAAGGTTCTAAGTCTCAATAGACGAAAATGTGTAAACAATATTTAACTTACAAAACACTTGTTTTTTGGTATTTGAGCGTTATTAATATCGCTTATCAAAAATAAGTAAGAAATAATATGAAATCAGACCAAAAAAATTTGATTAAACTTGAAAGGTTCTAAGTCCCAAAAGACGAAACTGCTCAAAAAATATTTAATTCACAAAATATTTGTTTTTTGGTATTTGAGGGTTATTTATATCGCTTATCAATTATAAGTAAGAAATAATATAAAATCAGACAAAAAAAATTTGATTAAACTTGAAAGGTTCTTAGTCCCAAAAGACGAAACTGCTGAAAATATATTTAACTCTCAAAACCCTTGTTTTTTGGTATTTGAGGGTTATTTATATCGCTTATCAATAATAAGTAAGAAATAATATGAAATCGGACAAGAAAAAATTGACTAAACTTGAAGGGTTCTTAGTCTAAATAGACGAAAATGAGCAAAAAATATTTGACTGACAAAACATTTGTTTTTTAGTATTTGAGGGTTGTTAATATCGCTTATCAATAATAAGTAAGTAATAATATGAAATCAGACAAAAAAAAATTGATTAAACTTGAAAGGTTCTTAGTCTCAAAAGACGAAACTGCTGAAAATATATTTAACTCACAAAACACTTGTTTTTTAGTATTTGAGTGTTATTAATATCGCTTATCAATAATAAGTAAGAAATAATATGAAATCAGAACAAAAAAAATTGGATTAAACTTGAAAGATTCTAAGTCCCAAAAGACGAAACTGCTCAAAAAATATTTGACTCACAAAACACTTGTTTTTTGGTATTTGAGGGTTATTAATATCGCTTATCAATAATAAGTAAGTAATAATATGAAATCAGACAAAAAAAATTGACAAAACTTGAAAGGTTCTATGTCTCAATAGACGAAAATGTTTAAACAATATTTAACTCACAAAACACTTGTCTTTTGGTATTTGAGCGTTATTAATATCGCTTATCAATAATAAGTAAGAAATAATATGAAATCAGACAAAAAAAATTTGATTAAACTAGAAAGGTTCTTAGTCCCAAAAGACGAAACTGCTGAAAATATATTTAACTCACAAAACACTTGTTTTTTGGTATTTGAGGGTTATTAATATCGCTTATCAATAATAAGTAAGTAATAATATGAAATCAGACAAAAAAAAATTACTTTACTTGAAAGGTTCTTAGTCTCAATAGACGAAACTGCTCAAAAAATATTTAACTCACAAAACACTTGTTTTTTGGTATTTGAGGGTTATTAATATCGCTTATCAATAATAAGTAAGTAATAATACGAAATCGGACAAAAAAAAATGACTTAACTTGAAGGGTTCTTAGTCTCAATAGACAAAAATGTGCAAAAAATATTTGACTCACAAAACACTTGTTTTTTGGTATTTGAGGGTTATTAATATCGCTTATCAATAATAAGTAAGTAATAATATGAAATCAGACAAAAAAAATTGATTAAATTTGAAACGTTCTAAGTCTCAATAGACGAAAATGAGCAAAAAATATTTAACTCACAAAACACTTGTTTTTTTGTTATTTGAGGGTTATTTATATCGCTTATCAATAATAAGTAAGAAATAATATGAAATCAGACAAAAAAAAATTGATTAAACTTGAAAGGTTCTAAGTCCCAAAAGACGAAACGGCTGAAAATATATTTAACTCTCAAAACACTTGTTTTTTGGTATTTGAGGGTTATTAATATCGCTTATCAATAATAAGTAAGTAATAATATGAAATCAGACAAAAAAAATTGACAAAACTTGAAAGGTTCTATGTCTCAATAGACGAAAATGTTTAAACAATATTTAACTCACAAAACACTTGTCTTTTGGTATTTGAGCGTTATTAATATCGCTTATCAATAATAAGTAAGAAATAATATGAAATCAGACAAAAAAAATTTGATTAAACTAGAAAGGTTCTTAGTCCCAAAAGACGAAACTGCTGAAAATATATTTAACTCACAAAACACTTGTTTTTTGGTATTTGAGGGTTATTAATATCGCTTATCAATAATAAGTAAGTAAAAATATGAAATCGGACAAAAAAAATTGACTAAACTTGAAGGGTTCTAAGTCTCAATAGACGAAAATGAGCAAAAAATATTTGACTCACAAAACACTTGTTTTTTGGTATTTGAGGGTTAATAATATCGCTTATCAATAATAAGTAAGAAATAATATGAAATCAGACAAAAAAAATTTGATTAAACTAGAAAGGTTCTTAGTCCCAAAAGACGAAACTGCTGAAAATATATTTAACTCACAAAACACTTGTTTTTTGGTATTTGAGGGTTATTAATATCGCTTATCAATAATAGAGTGTAATAATATGAAATCGGACAAAAAAAAATTGACTAAACTTGAAGGGTTCTTAGTCTCAATAGACGAAAATGAGCAAAAAATATTTGACTCACAAAACACTTGTTTTTTGGTATTTGAGGGTTATTATTATCGCTTATCAATAATAAGTAAGAAATAATAAGAAATCAGACATAAAAAAATTGATTAAACTTGAAAGGTTCTTAGTCCCAAAAGACGAAACTGCTCAAAAAATATTTAAGTCACAAAATACTTGTTTTGTGGTATTTGAAGGTTATTATTATCGCTTATCAATAATAAGTAAGAAATAATATAAAATCAGACAAATAAAAATTGACTTAACTTGAAAGGTTCTTAGTCCCAAAAGATGAAACTGCTGAAAATATATTAAACTCACAAAACACTTGTTTTTTGGTATTTGAGGGTTATTAATATCGCTTATCAATAATAAGTAAGTAATAATATGAAATCAGACAAAAAAAAATTGACTAAACTTGAAAGGTTCTTAGTCTCAATAGACGAAACTGCGCAAAAAATATTTAACTCACAAAACACTTGTTTTTTGGTATTTGAGGGTTGTTAATATCGCTTATCAATAATAAGTAAGTAATAATATAAAATCAGACAAAAAAAAATTACTTAACTTGAAAGGTTCTTAGTCTCTATAGACGAAAATGCGCAAAAAAATTTAACTCACAAAACACTTGTTTTTTTGTATGTGAGGGTTATTAATATCGCTTATCAATAATAAGTAAGTAATAATATGATATCAGACAAAAAAAAAATTAAAAAACTTGAAAGGTTCTAAGTCTTAATAGACGAAAATGCGCAAAAAATATTTGACTCACAAAACACTTGTTTTTTGGTATTTGCGGGTTATTTATATCGCTTATCAATAATAAGTAAGAATTAATATGAAATCAGACAAAAAATAATTGATTAAACTTGAAAGGTTCTAAGTCCCAAAAGACGAAACTGCTCAAAAAATATTTAACTCACAAAACACTTGTTTTTTGGTATTTGAGCGTTATTAATATCCCTTATCAATAATAAGTAAGAAATAATATGAAATCAGACAAAAAAAATTTGATTAAACTAGAAAGGTTCTTAGTCCCAAAAGACGAAACTGCTGAAAATATATTTAACTCACAAAACACTTGTTTTTTGGTATTTGAGGGTTATTAATATCGCTTATTAATAATAAGTAAGTAAAAATATGAAATCGGACAAAAAAAATTGACTAAACTTGAAGGGTTCTAAGTCTCAATAGACGAAAATGAGCAAAAAATATTTGACTCACAAAACACTTGTTTTTTTGGTATTTGAGGGTTATGAATATCGCTTATCAATAATAAGTAAGAGATAATATGAAATCAGACAAAAAAATTGACTTAACTTGAAAGGTTCTTAGTCTCAATAGACGAAAATGCGCAAAAAATATTTAACTCACAAAACACTTGTTTTTTGGTATTTGAGGGTAATTAATATCGCTTATCAATAATAAGTAAGTAATAATACGAAATCGGACAAAAAAAAAATGACTAAACTTGAAGGGTTCTTAGTCTCAATAGACAAAAATGTGCAAAAAATATTTGACTCACAAAACACTTGTTTTTTGGTATTTGAGGGTTATTAATATCGCTTATCAATAATAAGTAAGTAATAATATGAAATCAGACAAAAAAAAATGACAAAACTTGAAAGGTTCTATGTTTCAATAGACGAAAATGTGTAAACAATATTTAACTCACAAAACACTTGTTTTTTGGTATTTGAGCGTTATTAATATCGCGTATCAATAATAAGTAAGAAATAATATGAAATCAGACAAAAAAAATTTGATTAAACTTGATAGGTTTTAAGTCCCAAAAGACGAAACTGCTCAAAATATATTTTACTCACAAAACACTTGTTTTTTGGTATTTGAGGGTTATAAATATCGCTTATCAATAATAAGTCAGTAATAATATGAAATCGGACAAAAAAAAATTGACTAAACTTGAAGGATTCTTAGTCTCAATAGACGAAAATGAGCAAAAAATATTTGACTCACAAAACATTTGTTTTTTAGTATTTGAGGGTTATTAATATCGCTTATCAATAATAAGTAAGAAATAATATGAAATCAGACAAAAAAAATTGACTTAACTTGAAAGGTTCTTAGTCTCAATATACGAAAATGCGCAAAAAATATTTAACTCACAAAACACTTATTTTTTGGTATTTGAGGGTTATTAATATCGCTTATCAATAATAAGTAAGTAATAATATGAAATCAGACAAAAAAAATTACTTAACTTGAAAGGTTCTTAGTTTCAATAGCCGAAACTGCTCAAAACATATTTAACTCACAAAACACTTGTTTTTTGGTATTTGAGGGTTATTAATATCGCTTATCAATAATAAGTAAGAAATAATATGAAATCAGACAAAAAAAATTGATTAAACTTGAAAGGTTTTAAGTCCCAAAAGACGAAACTGCTCAAAAAATATTTTACTCACAAAACACTTGTTTTTTGGTATTTGAGGGTTTTAAATATCGCTTATCAATAATAAGTCAGTAATAATATGAAATCGGACAAAAAAAAATTGACTAAACTTGAAGGGTTCTAAGTCTCAATAGACGAAAATGAGCAAAAAATATTTGACTCACAAAACATTTGTTTTTTAGTATTTGAGGGTTACTTATATCGCTTATCAATAATAAGTAAGAAATAATATGAAATCAGACAAAAAATATTGACTTAACTTAAAAGGTTCTTAGTCTCAATATACGAAAATGCGCAGAAAATATTTAACTCACAAAACACTTGTTTTTTGGTATTTGAGGGTTATTAATATCGCTTATCAATAATAAGTCAGTAATAATATGAAATCAGACATTAAAAATTGACTAAACTTGAAAAATTGAAAGGTTCTTAGTCTCAATAGACAAAACTGCGCAAAAAATATTTAACTCACAAAACACTTGTTTTTTGGTATTTGAGGGTTATTAATATCGCTTATCAATAATAAGTAAGTAATAATATGAAATCAGACAAAAAAAAATTGATTAAATTTGAAACGTTCTAAGTCTCAATAGACGAAAATGAGCAAAAAATATTTAACTCACAAAACACTTGTTTTTTGTTATTTGAGGGTTATTAATATCGCTTATCAATAATAAGTAAGAAATAATATGAAATCAGACAAAAAAGAATTGATTAAACTTGAAAGGTTTTAAGTCCCAAAAGACGAAACTGCTCAAAAAATATTTTACTCACAAAACACTTGTTTTTTGGTATTTGAGGGTTTTAAATATCGCTTATCAATAATAAGTCAGTAATAATATGAAATCAGACAAAAAAAATTGACTAAACTTGAAGGGTTCTTAGTCTCAATAGACGAAAATGAGCAAAAAATATTTGACTCACAAATCATTTGTTTTTTAGTATTTGAGGGTTATTAATATCGCTTATCAATAATAAGTAAGAAATAATATGAAATCAGACAAAAAAAATTGACTTAACTTAAAAGGTTCTTAGTCTCAATATACGAAAATGCGCAAAAAATATTTAACTCACAAAACACTTGTTTTTTGGTATTTGAGGGTTATTAATATCGCTTATCAATAATAAGTCAGTAATAATATGAAATCAGACATTAAAAATTGACTAAACTTGAAAGGTTCTTAGTCTCAATAGACGAAACTGCGCAAAAAATATTTAACTCACAAAACACTTGTTTTTTGGTATTTGAGGATTATTAATATCGCTTATCAATAATAAGTAAGTAATAATATGAAATTGGAAAAAAAAATTGACTAAACTTGAAGGGTTCTTAGTCTCAATAGACGAAAATGAGCAAAAAATATTTGACTCACAAAACACTGGTTTTTTGGTTTTTAAGGGTTATTAATATCGCTTATCAATAATAAGTAAGTAATAATATGAAATCGGACAAAAAAAAATTGACTTAACTTGAAACGTTCTTAGTCTCAATAGACGAAAATGAGCAAAAAATATTTGACTCACAAAACACTTGTTTTTTGGTATTTGAGGGTTATTAATATCGCTTATCAATAATAAGTAAGTAATAATATGAAATCAGATAAAAAAAATTGACTTAACTTGAAACGTTCTTAGTCGCAAGAGTCGAAAATGAGTAAAAAATATTTGACTCACAAAACACTTGTTTTTTGGTATTTGTGGGTTATTTATATCACTTATCAATAATAAGTTAGAAATAATATGAAATCAGACAAAAAAAATGATTAAACTTGAAAGGTTCTTAGTCCCAAAAGATAAAACTGCTCAAAAAATATTTAAGTCACAAAACACTTGTTTTTTGGTATTTGAGGGTTATTTATATCACTTATCAATAATAAGTAAGAAATAATATGAAATCAGACAAAAAAAAATGATTAAACTTGAAAGGTTCTTAGTCCCAAAAGACGAAACGGCTGAAAATATATTTAACTCACAAAACACTTGTTTTTTTGTATTTGAGGGTTATTTGCAGGGCTGTGGAGTCGCTTAAAAAAAAACACGACTCCGACTCCGACTCCGATTCCTATATTTACCAACAATACGACTCCGACTCCACAACTCCGACTCCACGACTCCGACTCCACAACTCCAACTCAAAAAAGCTCAATTTTAGCAGGTTGTTTCCTACCTTTGCATATAGCCATTTTTTTTCATGTTATAGGGATATAAATAAAACAAGATCAAACTTTAATTATTATTTAATATAATTTATTCTTAAAAACAACATTGCTTCTATTAAATCTGTATTCGTAGAGGCTCTCAAATCAGAATTGAGAATTTTAAGAGCGGAAAATAACCGCTCTACGGATACTTGGGTTGGCGGTAATGATGTAACGATCAATGCTGAATCTTTTACGATTTCTAGATACTGCTGTATTGCCATTTCAACATTTAACTTATAAGATCGGTCAATTTTTTCCATTATTTTCAATGCATCATAAAATTCAATTTTAAATTTTGAAATAGAGTCTCCTTCATCCATATTGGGACTGTGATTCAAACGAGGACGTTTTAGTTTATCTTGTTCATTGAGATATTTTTCAAAATCGTCTTCAGATTCAGCGGTGTCGGATGAAGATGGTGATACTTCGTGTACGCTGCCTGCTGTCGTCTCTTTTTCTAGTCGAAGGCCTTTCATACGAACGGTTAATTCAAACAGAGCGTTTTTAGCTCTATTTATTTGTTCTTCCGTCAATATGGATCGAACCATGGGGTCAACATAGATCCCAGCCAACAGAATATTGTTGTCCAGTAAATGTTTTTCTCTACATAGCATGGCGTTTTTAATTCCACCAGCAAGAGTATTATTTAGAAACTTCGACAAACGAAAAATGATGTTTTTCCACTCTTTGAAAAATAAACCAGGAGTCAAATCTTCCGCTTGCATTACTTTTGTAGCGATATAAGGGTGGCGAAGCACCAACTCAAGATCCTCCACTTCTTTCCATTGAATTTCAGTCATATTCACGTTCGAGCTGGCCATGCCATGTCCTCGAGATAAAATTTCAGTTCAAGAAGTCGCTGTATCATTAAGTATGTACTACCCCATCTTGTAGCTTGATCCAAAATCGCTCCCTTTCCAGCTCTTCGTTTGATTATGGCATGTATTTTTGGTGTTCTGGCGGCTATTGCGACGTTTCGTACATTTTCACAAATTCTCGTTGCATGCACTTCTCTCAAGCCATCACGGATTGCCAATTGCAACGTATGTACTGCACATCGCATATGATGGATCTTAAAAAAATCAGAAGCGGCAGCACAAAGTGTATCATCTAAAATACTAGAGTAATCATCAATATCGTCTTCCGCCTCAATAGTACTTAATTTTTCGACAGTACTCAGCATATTACGAGCGTTGTCTGTCACAATTGATACAATTTGTTCTAGTTTAATATTAAACTCTTTCATCACAAGCATTTTTAAATAATCGCTTGAGTGATCAGATTTAGTGTCTTTGATTGCCAGTAAACGTGTTACTATTTTTTTATTATTATCAACGAATTGAACATTAATTCCCAAGTAATTTACCCGATCACGTGTACATGTGTCCATTTTTAAATAAACAAACTTTCCGTGTAAGAGATTTTTAAGTTCATTCTTCTGTTTTTTAGCGTTCTCTATTACTAAATTTCGTACACTGCTTCTTTCTAAAGATACTCCGACTTTACGAGCCATTTCCCCGTTTAATTTAATAAACGCTGGACTGGAGAAAAAAGTGATAGGCAAAGAATTTTTATATACCATTTCACTGATGCAGTCCTTAAATTTGTCGGCCGTCATATTTACGGTAACATTATCACTTTTAAAATACTTAGTTACTGGCACTTGATGATTTAAACTACTGTTGTCTTTCTCACAAATGATCTTATATAAGTTTGGGTGATGGCGTTGAATGTGACGCTTCATATTCGATACCCTTCTGGGCGCACTAGATACTTTCCCACCGAAAGCACTGATTTTTACACCACAGATTTGTTTTTCAGGGTCATCCTCAGCTTGACATACAAAAAATTTATCGTCCTCAGTCATCTTAAAATATTTATAAACCGTAGATTTTTTCTTAGATCCCTGATACATCTTGAATAAGGGGGGATTGTTCAATTTTTATTTACACTAAAAAAAATTAACCTATTATATATGATAATTTAAATAAAAAATTAAATATGTTATTACAAAGGGAACGTACATCTGATCCCTGCTATTACAAAAATTAATAGAGAAATGGAGAGAATTTTGTTTCTGTAACGCAATGATATCAACACGTGGACGTGACCAATGCAGAACGATGACTGGCAAAAAAATGCGCGCAAATTGCGTGCAAACAAAAGGAGAAACAAATGCTCCTTTTCTTTCGACGTGAGAAAGAAGGAGACAAACACATTTTTGTAGACTTTATGCATTAAATGGATCTCGGTGATTCACCATGTCGGCGCGACTTGCGCCTGCAAGTTTAATATTCGCGCACAATACACATTCATTATAATAATTAAAAAAAAATGGTTTTATAAATTTTAACGAAAAAGTAGTCGGAGTCGCTCGTTTTTTACGACTCCGACTCCGATCCGACTCCGGCCCAAACACCGCGACTCCGACTCCGCGACTCCGACTCCGACTCCGACTCCACAGCCCTGGTTATTTGTATCGCTTATCAATAATAAGTAAGTAATAATATGAAATCAGACAAAAAAAATTGATTAAACTTAAAAGGTTCTTAGTTCCAAAAGACGAAAGTGCTCAAAAAATATTTAACTCACAAAACACTTGTTTTTAGTTATTTGAGGGTTATTAATATCGCTTATCAATAATAAGTAAGTAATAATATGAAATCAGCCAGAAAAAAATTGACTTAACTTGAAAGGTTTTCAGTCTCAATAGACGAAAATGCGCAATAAATATTTTACTCACAAAACCCTTGTTTTTAGTTACTTGGGGGTTATTAATATCGCTTATCAATAATAAGTAAGTAATAATATGAAATCAGACAAAAAAAAATTGAGTAAACTTGAAAAGGTTTAAGTCTCAATAGACGAAAATGCGCAAAAAATATTTAACTCACAAAACACTTGTTTTTAGTGATTTGAGGTTTATTAATATCGCTTATCAATAAAAAGTAAGTAGGTATATTAAATCAGACAAAAAAAATTGAGTAAACTTGACAGGGTTTAAGTCTCAATAGACAAAAATGCGCGAAAAATATTAATTCACAAAACACTTGTTTTTTGTTATTTGAGGGTTATTAATATTGCTTATCAATAATAAGCTAGTAATAATATGAAATCAGAACAAAAAAAATTGGATTAAACTTGAAAGATTCTAAGTCCCAAAAGACGAAACTGCTCAAAAAATATTTAACTCACAAAACACTTATTTTTTGGTATTTGAGGGTTATTAATATCGCTTATCAATAATAAGTAAGAAATAATATGAAATCATCCACAAAAAAAATTTGATTAAACTTGAAAGGTTCTAAGTCCCAAAAGACGAAACTGCTCAAAAAATATTTAATTCACAAAATATGTGTTTTTTGGTATTTGAGGGTTATTAATATCGCTTATCAATAATAAGTAAGAAATAATATAAAATCAGACAAAAAAAAATTGATGAAACTTGAAAGGTTCTTAGTCCCAAAAGACAAAACTGCTGAAAATATATTTAACTCTCAAAACCCTTGTTTTTTGGTATTTGAGGGTTATTTATATCGCTTATCAATAATAAGTAAGAAATAATATAAAATCAGACAAAAAAAAATTGACTAAACTTGAAAGGTTCTTATTCTCAATAGACGAAACTGCGCAAAAAATATTTAACTCACAAAACACTGGTTTTTTGGTATTTGAGGGTTATTAATATCGCTTATCAATAATAAGTAAGTAATAATATGAAATCGCACAAAAAAAAATTGACTTAACTTGAAGGGTTCTTAGTCTCAATAGACAAAAATTAGCAAAAAATATTTGACTCACAAAACACTTGTTTTTTGGTATTTGAGGGTTATTAATATCGCTTATCAATAATAAGTAAGAAATAATATGAAATCAGACAAAAAAAATTTGATTTAACTTGAAAGGTTCTTAGTCCCAAAAGACGAAACTGCTCAAAAAATATTTAATTCACAAAATATTAGTTTTTTGGTATTTGAGGGATGTTAATGTCGCTTATCAATAAGTCAGTAATAATATGAAATCAGACAAAAAAAAAATGACTTAACTTGAAAGGTTCTTAGTCTCAATAGACGAAAATGCGCAAAAAATATTAAACTCACAAAACACTTGTTTTTTGGTATTTGAGGGTTATTAATATCGCTTATCAATAATAAGAAAGTAATAATATGAAATCAGACAAAAAAAAATTGACTTAACTTGAAAGGTTCTTATTCTCAATAGACGAAACTGCGCAAAAAATATTTAACTCACAAAACACTGGTTTTTTGGTATTTGAGGGTTATTAATATCGCTTATCAATAATAAGTAAGTAATAATATGAAATCGCACAAAAAAAAATTGACTTAACTTGAAGGGTTCTTAGTCTCAATAGACAAAAATGAGCAAAAAATATTTGACTCACAAAACACTTGTTTTTTGGTACTTGAGGGTTATTAATATCGCTTATCAATAATAAGTAAGAAATAATATGAAATCATCCACAAAAAAAATTTGATTAAACTTGAAAGGTTCTAATTCCCAAAAGACGAAACTGCTCAAAAAATATTTAATGCACAAAATATTTGTTTTTTGGTATTTGAGGGTTATTTATATCGCTTATCAATAATAAGTAAGAAATAATATAAAATCAGACAAAAAAAATTTGATGAAACTAGAAAGGTTCTTAGTCCCAAAAGACGAAACTGCTGAAAATATATTTAACTCACAAAACACTTGTTTTTTGGTATTTGAGGGTTATTAATATCGCTTATCAATAATAAGTAAGTAATAATATGAAATCGGACAAAAAAAAATTGACTTAACTTGAAGGGTTCTTAGTCTCAATAGATGAAAATGAGCAAAAAATATTTGACTCACAAAACACTTGTTTTTTGGTATTTGAGGGTTATGAATATCGCTTATCAATAATAAGTAAGAGATAATATGAAATCAGACAAAAAAAATTGACTTAACTTAAAAGGTTCTTAGTCTCAATAGACGAAAATGCGCAAAAAATATTAAACTCACAAAACACTTGTTTTGTGGTATTTGAGGGTTGTTAATGTCGCTTATCAATAAGTCAGTAATAATATGAAATCAGACAAAAAAAAAATGACTTAACTTGAAAGCTTCTTAGTCTCAATAGACGAAAATGCGCAAAAAATATTAAACTCACAAAACACTTGTTTTTTGGTATTTGAGGGTTATTAATATCGCTTATCAATAATAAGAAAGTAATAATATGAAATCAGACAAAAAAAATTGACTAAACTTGAAAGGTTCTTCTTCTCAATAGACGAAACTGCGCAAAAAATATTTAACTCACAAAACACTGGTTTTTTGGTATTTGAGGGTTATTAATATCGCTTATCAATAATAAGTAAGTAATAATATGAAATCGCACAAAAAAAAATTGACTTAACTTGAAGGGTTCTTAGTCTCAATAGACAAAAATGAGCAAAAAATATTTGACTCACAAAACACTTGTTTTTTGGTATTTGAGGGTTATTAATATCGCTTATCAATAATAAGTAAGAAATAATATGAAATCATCCACAAAAAAAATTTGATTAAACTTGAAAGGTTCTAATTCCCAAAAGACGAAACTGCTCAAAAAATATTTAATGCACAAAATATTTGTTTTTTGGTATTTGAGGGTTATTTATATCGCTTATCAATAATAAGTAAGAAATAATATAAAATCAGACAAAAAAAATTTGATGAAACTTGAAAGGTTCTTAGTCCCAAAAGACGAAACTGCTGAAAATATATTTAACTCTCAAAACCCTTGTTTTTTGGTATTTGAGGGTTATTAATATCGCTTATCAATAATAAGTAAGAAATAATATGAAATCAGACAAAAAAAATTTGATTAAACTAGAAAGGTTCTTAGTCCCAAAAGACGAAACTGCTGAAAATATATTTAACTCACAAAACACTTGTTTTTTGGTATTTGAGGGTTATTAATATCGCTTATCAATAATAAGTAAGTAATAATATGAAATCGGACAAAAAAAAATTGACTAAACTTGAAGGGTTCTTAGTCTCAATAGACGAAAATGAGAAAAAAATATTTGACTCACAAAACGCTTGTTTTTTGGTATTTGAGGGTTATTAATATCGCTTATCAATAATAAGAAAGTAATAATATGAAATCAGACAAAAAAAAATTGACTAAATTTGAAAGGTTCTTATTCTCAATAGACGAAACTGCGCAAAAAATATTTAACTCACAAAACACTGGTTTTTTGGTATTTGAGGGTTATTAATATCGCTTATCAATAATAAGTAAGTAATAATATGAAATCGCACAAAAAAAAATTGACTTAACTTGAAGGGTTCTTAGTCTCAATAGACAAAAATGAGCAAAAAATATTTGACTCACAAAACACTTGTTTTTTGGTATTTGAGGGTTATTAATATCGCTTATCAATAATAAGTAAGTAATAATATGAAATCGCACAAAAAAAAATTGACTTAACTTGAAGGGTTCTTAGTCTCAATAGACAAAAATGAGCAAAAAATATTTGACTCACAAAACACTTGTTTTTTGGTATTTGAGGGTAATTAATATCGATTATCAATAATAAGTAAGAAATAATATGAAATCATCCACAAAAAAAATTTGATTAAACTTGAAAGGTTCTAAGTCCCAAAAGACGAAACTGCTCAAAAAATATTTAATGCTCAAAATATTTGTTTTTTGGTATTTGAGGGTTATTTATATCGCTTATCAATAATAAGTAAGAAATACTATATAATATCAGACAAAAAAAATTTGATGAAACTTGAAAGGTTCTTAGTCCCAAAAGACGAAACTGCTGAAAATATATTTAACTCTCAAAACCCTTGTTTTTTGGTATTTGAGGGTTATTAATATCGCTTATCAATAATAAGTAAGAAATAATATGAAATCAGACAAAAAAAATTTGATTTAACTTGAAAGGTTCTTAGTCCCAAAAGACGAAACTGCTCAAAAAATATTTAATTCACAAAATATTAGTTTTTTGGTATTTGAGGGTTATTTATATTGCTTATCAATAATAAGTAAGAAATAATATAAAATCAGACAAAAAAAATTGACAAAACTTGAAAGGTTCTAAGTCTCAATAGACGAAAATGTGTAAACAATATTTAACTTACAAAACACTTGTTTTTTGGTATTTGAGCGTTATTAATATCGCTTATCAATAATAAGTAAGAAATAATATGAAATCAGACAAAAAAAATTTGATTAAACTTGAAAGGTTCTTAGTCCCAAAAGACGAAACTGCTCAAAAAATATTGGTTTTTTGGTATTTGAGGGTTATTAATATCGCTTATCAGTAATTAGTTAGAAATAATATAAAATCAGACAAAAAAAATTTGAATAAACTTGAAAGGTTCTAAGTCCCAAAAGACGAAACTGCTGAAAATATATTTAACTCTCAAAATCCTTGCTTTTTGGTATTTGAGGGTAATTAATGTCGCTTATCAATAATAAGTAAGTAATAATATGAAATCGGACAAAAAAAAATTGACTAAACTTGAAGGGTTCTTAGTCTAAATAGACGAAAATGAGCAAAAAATATTTGACTCACAAAACATTTGTTTTTTAGTATTTGAGGGTTATTAATATCGCTTATCAATAATAAGTAAGAAATAATATGAAATCAGACAAAAAAAATTGACTTAACTTGAAAGGTTTTCAGTCTCAATAGACGAAAATGCGCAATAAATATTTTACTCACAAAACCCTTGTTTTTAGTTACTTGGGGGTTATTAATATCGCTTATCAATAATAAGTAAGTAATAATATGAAATCAGACAAAAAAAAATTGAGTAAACTTGAAAAGGTTTAAGTCTCAATAGACGAAAATGCGCAAAAAATATTTAACTCACAAAACACTTGTTTTTAGTGATTTGAGGTTTATTAATATCGCTTATCAATAAAAAGTAAGTAGGTATATTAAATCAGACAAAAAAAATTGAGTAAACTTGACAGGGTTTAAGTCTCAATAGACAAAAATGCGCGAAAAATATTAATTCACAAAACACTTGTTTTTTGTTATTTGAGGGTTATTAATATTGCTTATCAATAATAAGCTAGTAATAATATGAAATCAGAACAAAAAAAATTGGATTAAACTTGAAAGATTCTAAGTCCCAAAAGACGAAACTGCTCAAAAAATATTTAACTCACAAAACACTTATTTTTTGGTATTTGAGGGTTATTAATATCGCTTATCAATAATAAGTAAGAAATAATATGAAATCATCCACAAAAAAAATTTGATTAAACTTGAAAGGTTCTAAGTCCCAAAAGACGAAACTGCTCAAAAAATATTTAATTCACAAAATATGTGTTTTTTGGTATTTGAGGGTTATTAATATCGCTTATCAATAATAAGTAAGAAATAATATAAAATCAGACAAAAAAAATTTGATGAAACTTGAAAGGTTCTTAGTCCCAAAAGACAAAACTGCTGAAAATATATTTAACTCTCAAAACCCTTGTTTTTTGGTATTTGAGGGTTATTAATATCGCTTATCAATAATAAGTAAGAAATAATATGAAATCAGACAAAAAAAAATTGATTTAACTTGAAAGGTTCTTAGTCCCAAAAGACGAAACTGCGCAAAAAATATTTAACTCACAAAACACTGGTTTTTTGGTATTTGAGGGTTATTAATATCGCTTATCAATAATAAGTAAGTAATAATATGAAATCGCACAAAAAAAAATTGACTTAACTTGAAGGGTTCTTAGTCTCAATAGACAAAAATTAGCAAAAAATATTTGACTCACAAAACACTTGTTTTTTGGTATTTGAGGGTTATTAATATCGCTTATCAATAATAAGTAAGAAATAATATGAAATCAGACAAAAAAAATTTGATTTAACTTGAAAGGTTCTTAGTCCCAAAAGACGAAACTGCTCAAAAAATATTTAATTCACAAAATATTAGTTTTTTGGTATTTGAGGGATGTTAATGTCGCTTATCAATAAGTCAGTAATAATATGAAATCAGACAAAAAAAAAATGACTTAACTTGAAAGGTTCTTAGTCTCAATAGACGAAAATGCGCAAAAAATATTAAACTCACAAAACACTTGTTTTTTGGTATTTGAGGGTTATTAATATCGCTTATCAATAATAAGAAAGTAATAATATGAAATCAGACAAAAAAAAATTGACTTAACTTGAAAGGTTCTTATTCTCAATAGACGAAACTGCGCAAAAAATATTTAACTCACAAAACACTGGTTTTTTGGTATTTGAGGGTTATTAATATCGCTTATCAATAATAAGTAAGTAATAATATGAAATCGCACAAAAAAAAATTGACTTAACTTGAAGGGTTCTTAGTCTCAATAGACAAAAATGAGCAAAAAATATTTGACTCACAAAACACTTGTTTTTTGGTACTTGAGGGTTATTAATATCGCTTATCAATAATAAGTAAGAAATAATATGAAATCATCCACAAAAAAAATTTGATTAAACTTGAAAGGTTCTAATTCCCAAAAGACGAAACTGCTCAAAAAATATTTAATGCACAAAATATTTGTTTTTTGGTATTTGAGGGTTATTTATATCGCTTATCAATAATAAGTAAGAAATAATATAAAATCAGACAAAAAAAATTTGATGAAACTAGAAAGGTTCTTAGTCCCAAAAGACGAAACTGCTGAAAATATATTTAACTCACAAAACACTTGTTTTTTGGTATTTGAGGGTTATTAATATCGCTTATCAATAATAAGTAAGTAATAATATGAAATCGGACAAAAAAAAATTGACTTAACTTGAAGGGTTCTTAGTCTCAATAGATGAAAATGAGCAAAAAATATTTGACTCACAAAACACTTGTTTTTTGGTATTTGAGGGTTATGAATATCGCTTATCAATAATAAGTAAGAGATAATATGAAATCAGACAAAAAAAATTGACTTAACTTAAAAGGTTCTTAGTCTCAATAGACGAAAATGCGCAAAAAATATTAAACTCACAAAACACTTGTTTTGTGGTATTTGAGGGTTGTTAATGTCGCTTATCAATAAGTCAGTAATAATATGAAATCAGACAAAAAAAAAATGACTTAACTTGAAAGCTTCTTAGTCTCAATAGACGAAAATGCGCAAAAAATATTAAACTCACAAAACACTTGTTTTTTGGTATTTGAGGGTTATTAATATCGCTTATCAATAATAAGAAAGTAATAATATGAAATCAGACAAAAAAAATTGACTAAACTTGAAAGGTTCTTCTTCTCAATAGACGAAACTGCGCAAAAAATATTTAACTCACAAAACACTGGTTTTTTGGTATTTGAGGGTTATTAATATCGCTTATCAATAATAAGTAAGTAATAATATGAAATCGCACAAAAAAAAATTGACTTAACTTGAAGGGTTCTTAGTCTCAATAGACAAAAATGAGCAAAAAATATTTGACTCACAAAACACTTGTTTTTTGGTATTTGAGGGTTATTAATATCGCTTATCAATAATAAGTAAGAAATAATATGAAATCATCCACAAAAAAAATTTGATTAAACTTGAAAGGTTCTAATTCCCAAAAGACGAAACTGCTCAAAAAATATTTAATGCACAAAATATTTGTTTTTTGGTATTTGAGGGTTATTTATATCGCTTATCAATAATAAGTAAGAAATAATATAAAATCAGACAAAAAAAATTTGATGAAACTTGAAAGGTTCTTAGTCCCAAAAGACGAAACTGCTGAAAATATATTTAACTCTCAAAACCCTTGTTTTTTGGTATTTGAGGGTTATTAATATCGCTTATCAATAATAAGTAAGAAATAATATGAAATCAGACAAAAAAAATTTGATTAAACTAGAAAGGTTCTTAGTCCCAAAAGACGAAACTGCTGAAAATATATTTAACTCACAAAACACTTGTTTTTTGGTATTTGAGGGTTATTAATATCGCTTATCAATAATAAGTAAGTAATAATATGAAATCGGACAAAAAAAAATTGACTAAACTTGAAGGGTTCTTAGTCTCAATAGACGAAAATGAGAAAAAAATATTTGACTCACAAAACGCTTGTTTTTTGGTATTTGAGGGTTATTAATATCGCTTATCAATAATAAGAAAGTAATAATATGAAATCAGACAAAAAAAAATTGACTAAATTTGAAAGGTTCTTATTCTCAATAGACGAAACTGCGCAAAAAATATTTAACTCACAAAACACTGGTTTTTTGGTATTTGAGGGTTATTAATATCGCTTATCAATAATAAGTAAGTAATAATATGAAATCGCACAAAAAAAAATTGACTTAACTTGAAGGGTTCTTAGTCTCAATAGACAAAAATGAGCAAAAAATATTTGACTCACAAAACACTTGTTTTTTGGTATTTGAGGGTTATTAATATCGCTTATCAATAATAAGTAAGTAATAATATGAAATCGCACAAAAAAAAATTGACTTAACTTGAAGGGTTCTTAGTCTCAATAGACAAAAATGAGCAAAAAATATTTGACTCACAAAACACTTGTTTTTTGGTATTTGAGGGTTATTAATATCGCTTATCAATAATAAGTAAGAAATAATATGAAATCATCCACAAAAAAAATTTGATTAAACTTGAAAGGTTCTAAGTCCCAAAAGACGAAACTGCTCAAAAAATATTTAATGCTCAAAATATTTGTTTTTTGGTATTTGAGGGTTATTTATATCGCTTATCAATAATAAGTAAGAAATACTATATAATATCAGACAAAAAAAATTTGATGAAACTTGAAAGGTTCTTAGTCCCAAAAGACGAAACTGCTGAAAATATATTTAACTCTCAAAACCCTTGTTTTTTGGTATTTGAGGGTTATTAATATCGCTTATCAATAATAAGTAAGAAATAATATGAAATCAGACAAAAAAAAATTGATTTAACTTGAAAGGTTCTTAGTCCCAAAAGACGAAACTGCTCAAAAAATATTTAATTCACAAAATATTAGTTTTTTGGTATTTGAGGGTTATTTATATTGCTTATCAATAATAAGTAAGAAATAATATAAAATCAGACAAAAAAAATTGACAAAACTTGAAAGGTTCTAAGTCTCAATAGACGAAAATGTGTAAACAATATTTAACTTACAAAACACTTGTTTTTTGGTATTTGAGCGTTATTAATATCGCTTATCAATAATAAGTAAGAAATAATATGAAATCAGACAAAAAAAATTTGATTAAACTTGAAAGGTTCTTAGTCCCAAAAGACGAAACTGCTCAAAAAATATTGGTTTTTTGGTATTTGAGGGTTATTAATATCGCTTATCAGTAATTAGTTAGAAATAATATAAAATCAGACAAAAAAAATTTGAATAAACTTGAAAGGTTCTAAGTCCCAAAAGACGAAACTGCTGAAAATATATTTAACTCTCAAAATCCTTGCTTTTTGGTATTTGAGGGTAATTAATGTCGCTTATCAATAATAAGTAAGTAATAATATGAAATCGGACAAAAAAAAATTGACTAAACTTGAAGGGTTCTTAGTCTAAATAGACGAAAATGAGCAAAAAATATTTGACTCACAAAACATTTGTTTTTTAGTATTTGAGGGTTATTAATATCGCTTATCAATAATAAGTAAGAAATAATATGAAATCAGACAAAAAAAAATTGATTAAACTTGAAAGGCTTAGTCTCAAAAGAAGAAACGGCTGAAAATATATTTAACTCACAAAACACTTGTTTTATAGTATTTGAGGGTTATTTATATCGCTTATCAATAATAAGTAAGTAATAATATGTAATCAGACAAAAAAAAATTGACTAATCTTGAAAGGTTCTTAGTCTCAATAGAAGAAACTGCGCAAAAAATATTTAACTCACAAAACACTTGTTTTTTGGTATTTGAGGGTTATTATTATCGCTTATCAATAATAAGTAAGAGATAATATGAAATCAGACAAAAAAAATTGACTTAACTTGAAAGGTTTTAAGTCTCAATAGACGAAAATGTGTAAACAATATTTAACTCACAAAAAACTTGTTTTTAGGTATTCGAGTGTTATTAATATCGCTTATCAATAATAAGTAAGAAATAATATGAAATCGGACAAAAAAAAATTGACTAAACTTGAAGGGTTCTTAGTCTCAATAGACGAAAATGAGCAAAAAATATTTGACTCACAAAACACTTGTTTTTTGGTATTTGAGGGTTATGAATATCGCTTATCAATAATAAGTAAGTAATAATATGAAATCAGACAAAAAAAATTGACAAAACTTGAAAGGTTCTATGTCTCAATAGACGAAAATGTGTAAACAATATTTAACTCACAAAACACTTGTTTTTTGGTAATTTAGCGTTATTAATATCGCTTATCAATAATAAGTAAGAAATAATATGAAATCAGACAAAAAAAAATTGATTCAACTAGAAAGGTTCTTAGTCCCAAAAGACGAAACTGCTGAAAATATATTTAACTCACAAAACACTTGTTTTTTGGTATTTGAGGGTTATTAATATCGCTTATCAATAATAAGTAAGTAATAATATGAAATCGGACAAAAAAAATTGACTAAACTTGAAGGGTTCTTAGTCTCAATAGACGAAAATGAGCAAAGAATATTTGACTCACAAAACACTTGTTTTTTGGTATTTGAGGGTTATGAATATCGCTTATCAATAATAAGTAAGAGATACTATGAAATCAGACAAAAAAAATTGACTTAACTTGAAAGGTTCTTAGTCTCAATAGACGAAAATGCGCAAAAAATATTAAACTCACAAAACACTTGTTTTGTGGTATTTGAGGGTTGTTAATGTCGCTTATCAATAAGTCAGTAATAATATGAAATCAGACAAAAAAAAAAGACTTAACTTGAAAGGTTCTTAGTCTCAATAGACGAAAATGCGCAAAAAATATTTAACTCACAAAACACTTGTTTTTTGGTATTTGAGGGTTATTAATATCGCTTATCAATAATAAGAAAGTAATAATATGAAATCAGACAAAAAAAAATTGACTAAACTTGAAAGGTTCTTATTCTCAATAGACGAAACTGCGCAAAAAATATTTAACTCACAAAACACTGGTTTTTTGGTATTTGAGGGTTATTAATATCGCTTATCAATAATAATTTAGTAATAATATGAAATCGCACAAAAAAAAATGACTAAACTTGAAGGGTTCTTAGTCTCAATAGACAAAAATGTGCAAAAAATATTTGACTCACAAAACACTTGTTTTTTGGTATTTGAGGGTTATTAATATCGCTTATCAATTATAAGTAAGTAATAATACGAAATCGGACAAAAAAAAATGACTTAACTTGAAGGGTTCTTAGTCTCAATAGACAAAAATGTGCAAAAAATATTTGACTCACAAAACACTTGTTTTTTGGTATTTGAGGGTTATTAATATCGCTTATCAATAATAAGTAAGTAAAAATATGAAATCGGACAAAAAAAAATTGACTAAACTTGAAGGGTTCTAAGTCTCAATAGACGAAAATGAGCAAAAAATATTTGACTCACAAAACACTTGTTTTTTGGTATTTGAGGGTTATTAATATCGCTTATCAATAATAAGTAAGTAATAATATGAAATCAGACAAAAAAAAATTGATTAAACTTGAAAGGTTCTTAGTCCCAAAAGACGAAACTGCTCAAAAAATATTTAATTCACAAAATATTTGTTTTTTGGTATTTGAGGGTTATTAATATCGCTTATCAATAATAATTTAGTAATAATATGAAATCGCACAAAAAAAATTGACTTAACTTGAAGGGTTCTTAGTCTCAATAGACAAAAATGAGCAAAAAATATTTGACTCACAAAACACTTGTTTTTTGGTATTTGAGGGTTATTAATATCGCTTATCAATAATAAGTAAGTAATAATATGAAATCAGACAAAAAAAAATTACTTTACTTGAAAGGTTCTTAGTCTCAATAGACGAAACTGCTCAAAAAATATTTAACTCACAAAACACTTGTTTTTTGGTATTTGAGGGTTATTAATATCGCTTATCAATAATAAGTAAGTAATAATACGAAATCGGACAAAAAAAAATGACTTAACTTGAAGGGTTCTTAGTCTCAATAGACAAAAATGTGCAAAAAATATTTGACTCACAAAACACTTGTTTTTTGGTATTTGAGGGTTATTAATATCGCTTATCAATAATAAGTAAGTAATAATATGAAATCAGACAAAAAAAATTGATTAAATTTGAAACGTTCTAAGTCTCAATAGACGAAAATGAGCAAAAAATATTTAACTCACAAAACACTTGTTTTTTTCTTATTTGAGGGTTATTAATATCGCTTATCAATAATAAGTAAGAAATAATATGAAATCAGACAAAAAAAAATTGATTAAACTTGAAAGGTTCTTAGTCCCAAAAGACGAAACTGCTCAAAAAATATTTAATTCACAAAATATTTGTTTTTTGGTATTTGAGGGTTATTTATATTGCTTATCAATAATAAGTAAGAAATAATATAAAATCAGACAAAAAAAATTGACAAAACTTGAAACGTTCTAAGTCTCAATAGACGAAAATGTGTAAACAATATTTAACTTACAAAACACTTGTTTTTTGGTATTTGAGCGTTATTAATATCGCTTATCAAAAATAAGTAAGATATAATATGAAATCAGACCAAAAAAATTTGATTAAACTTGAAAGGTTCTAAGTCCCAAAAGACGAAACTGCTCAAAAAATATTTAATTCACAAAATATTTGTTTTTTGGTATTTGAGGGTTATTTATATCGCTTATCAATTATAAGTAAGAAATAATTATAAAATCAGACAAAAAAAATTTGATTAAACTTGAAAGGTTCTTAGTCCCAAAAGACGAAACTGCTGAAAATATATTTAACTCTCAAAACCCTTGTTTTTTGGTATTTGAGGGTTATTTATATCGCTTATCAATAATAAGTAAGAAATAATATGAAATCGGACAAGAAAAAATTGACTAAACTTGAAGGGTTCTTAGTCTAAATAGACGAAAATGAGCAAAAAATATTTGACTGACAAAACATTTGTTTTTTAGTATTTGAGGGTTGTTAATATCGCTTATCAATAATAAGTAAGTAATAATATGAAATCAGACAAAAAAAAATTGATTAAACTATAAAGGTTCTTAGTCTCAAAAGACGAAACTGCTGAAAATATATTTAACTCACAAAACACTTGTTTTTTAGTATTTGAGTGTTATTAATATCGCTTATCAATAATAAGTAAGAAATAATATGAAATCAGAACAAAAAAAATTGGATTAAACTTGAAAGATTCTAAGTCCCAAAAGACGAAACTGCTCAAAAAATATTTGACTCACAAAACACTTGTTTTTTGGTATTTGAGGGTTATTAATATCGCTTATCAATAATAAGTAAGTAATAATATGAAATCAGACAAAAAAAATTGACAAAACTTGAAAGGTTCTATGTCTCAATAGACGAAAATGTTTAAACAATATTTAACTCACAAAACACTTGTCTTTTGGTATTTGAGCGTTATTAATATCGCTTATCAATAATAAGTAAGAAATAATATGAAATCAGACAAAAAAAATTTGATTAAACTAGAAAGGTTCTTAGTCCCAAAAGACGAAACTGCTGAAAATATATTTAACTCACAAAACACTTGTTTTTTGGTATTTGAGGGTTATTAATATCGCTTATCAATAATAAGTAAGTAATAATATGAAATCAGACAAAAAAAAATTACTTTACTTGAAAGGTTCTTAGTCTCAATAGACGAAACTGCTCAAAAAATATTTAACTCACAAAACACTTGTTTTTTGGTATTTGAGGGTTATTAATATCGCTTATCAATAATAAGTAAGTAATAATACGAAATCGGACAAAAAAAAATGACTTAACTTGAAGGGTTCTTAGTCTCAATAGACAAAAATGTGCAAAAAATATTTGACTCACAAAACACTTGTTTTTTGGTATTTGAGGGTTATTAATATCGCTTATCAATAATAAGTAAGTAATAATATGAAATCAGACAAAAAAAATTGATTAAATTTGAAACGTTCTAAGTCTCAATAGACAAAAATGAGCAAAAAATATTTAACTCACAAAACACTTGTTTTTTTGTTATTTGAGGGTTATTAATATCGCTTATCAATAATAAGTAAGAAATAATATGAAATCAGACAAAAAAAAATTGATTAAACTTGAAAGGTTCTAAGTCCCAAAAGACGAAACGGCTGAAAATATATTTAACTCTCAAAACACTTGTTTTTGGTATTTGAGGGTTATTAATATCGCTTATCAATAATAAGTAAGTAATAATATGAAATCAGACAAAAAAAATTGACAAAACTTGAAAGGTTCTATGTCTCAATAGACGAAAATGTTTAAACAATATTTAACTCACAAAACACTTGTCTTTTGGTATTTGAGCGTTATTAATATCGCTTATCAATAATAAGTAAGAAATAATATGAAATCAGACAAAAAAAATTTGATTAAACTAGAAAGGTTCTTAGTCCCAAAAGACGAAACTGCTGAAAATATATTTAACTCACAAAACACTTGTTTTTTGGTATTTGAGGGTTATTAATATCGCTTATCAATAATAAGTTAGTAAAAATATGAAATCGGACAAAAAAAATTGACTAAACTTGAAGGGTTCTAAGTCTCAATAGACGAAAATGAGCAAAAAATATTTGACTCACAAAACACTTGTTTTTTGGTATTTGAGGGTTATTAATATCGCTTATCAATAATAAGTAAGAAATAATATGAAATCAGACAAACAAAAATGATTAAACTTGAAAGGTTCTTAGTCCCAAAAGACGAAACGGCTGAAAATATATTTAATTCACAAAACACTTGTTTTTTGGTATGTGAGGGTTATTTGTATCGCTTATCAATAATAAGTAAGTAATAATATGAAATCAGACAAAAAAAATTAATTTAACTTAAAAGGTTCTTAGTTCCAAAAGACGAAAGTGCTCAAAAAATATTTAACTCACAAAACACTTGTTTTTTGGTATTTGAGGGTTATTAATATCGCTTATCAATAATAAGTAAGTAAAAATATGAAATCGGACAAAAAAAAATTGACTAAACTTGAAGGGTTCTAAGTCTCAATAAACGAAAATGAGCAAAAAATATTTGACTCACAAAACACTTGTTTTTTGGTATTTGAGGGTTATTAATATCGCTTATCAATAATAAGTAAGAAATAATATGAAATCAGACAAAAAAAATTGATTAAACTTGAAAGGTTCTTAGTCCCAAAAGACGAAACTGCTCAAAAAATATTTAATTCACAAAATATTTGTTTTTTGGTATTTGAGGGTTATTAATATCGCTTATCAATTATAAGTAAGTAATAATACGAAATCGGACAAAAAAAAATGACTAAACTTGAAGGGTTCTTAGTCTCAATAGACAAAAATGTGCAAAAAATATTTGACTCACAAAACACTTGTTTTTTGGTATTTGAGGGTTATTAATATCGCTTATCAATAATAAGTAAGTAATAATATGAAATCAGACAAAAAAAAATTGAGTAAACTTGAAAAGGTTTAAGTCTCAATAGACGAAAATGCGCAAAAAATATTTAACTCACAAAACACTTGTTTTTAGTGATTTGAGGTTTATTAATATCGCTTATCAATAAAAAGTAAGTAGGTATATTAAATCAGACAAAAAAAATTGAGTAAACTTGACAGGGTTTAAGTCTCAATAGACAAAAATGCGCGAAAAATATTAATTCACAAAACACTTGTTTTTTGTTATTTGAGGGTTATTAATATTGCTTATCAATAATAAGCTAGTAATAATATGAAATCAGAACAAAAAAAATTGGATTAAACTTGAAAGATTCTTAGTCCCAAAAGACGAAACTGCTCAAAAAATATTTAACTCACAAAACACTTGTTTTTTGGTATTTGAGGGTTATTAATATCTCTTATCAATAATAAGTAAGAAATAATATGAAATCATCCACAAAAAAAATTTGATTAAACTTGAAAGGTTCTAAGTCCCAAAAGACGAAACTGCTCAAAAAATATTTAATTCACAAAATATTTGTTTTTTGGTATTTGAGGGTTATTAATATCGCTTATCAATAATAAGTAAGAAATAATATAAAATCAGACAAAAAAAATTTGATGAAACTTGAAAGGTTCTTAGTCCCAAAAGACGAAACTGCTGAAAATATATTTAACTCTCAAAACCCTTGTTTTTTGGTATTTGAGGGTTATTAATATCGCTTATCAATAATAAGTAAGTAATAATATGAAATCAGACAAAAAAAAATTGACATAACTTGAAAGGTTCTTATTCTCAATAGACGAAACTGCGCAAAAAATATTTAACTCACAAAACACTGGTTTTTTGGTATTTGAGGGTTATTAATATCGCTTATCAATAATAAGTAAGTAATAATATGAAATCGCACAAAAAAAAATTAACTTAACTTGAAGGGTTCTTAGTCTCAATAGACAAAAATGAGCAAAAAATATTTGACTCACAAAACACTTGTTTTTTGGTACTTGAGGGTTATTTATATCGCTTATCAATAATAAGTAAGAAATAATATGAAATCATCCACAAAAAAAATTTGATTAAACTTGAAAGGTTCTAATTCCCAAAAGACGAAACTGCTCAAAAAATATTTAATGCACAAAATATTTGTTTTTTGGTATTTGAGGGTTATTTATATCGCTTATCAATAATAAGTAAGAAATAATATAAAATCAGACAAAAAAAATTGATGAAACTAGAAAGGTTCTTAGTCCCAAAAGACGAAACTGCTGAAAATATATTTAACTCACAAAACACTTGTTTTTTGGTATTTGAGGGTTATTAATATCGCTTATCAATAATAAGTAAGTAATAATATGAAATCGGACAAAAAAAAATTGACTTAACTTGAAGGGTTCTTAGTCTCAATAGATGAAAATGAGCAAAAAATATTTGACTCACAAAACACTTGTTTTTTGGTATTTGAGGGTTATGAATATCGCTTATCAATAATAAGTAAGAGATAATATGAAATCAGACAAAAAAAATTGACTTAACTTAAAAGGTTCTTAGTCTCAATAGACGAAAATGCTCAAAAAATATTAAACTCACAAAACACTTGTTTTGTGGTATTTGAGGGTTGTTAATGTCGCTTATCAATAAGTCAGTAATATTATGAAATCAGACAAAAAAAAAATGACTTAACTTGAAAGCTTCTTAGTCTCAATAGACGAAAATGCGCAAAAAATATTAAACTCACAAAACACTTGTTTTTTGGTATTTGAGGGTTATTAATATCGCTTATCAATAATAAGAAAGTAATAATATGAAATCAGACAAAAAAAAATTGACTAAACTTGAAAGGTTCTTATTCTCAATAGACGAAACTGCGCAAAAAATATTTAACTCACAAAACACTGGTTTTTTGGTATTTGAGGGTTATTAATATCGCTTATCAATAATAAGTAAGTAATAATATGAAATCGCAAAAAAAAAAATTGACTTAACTTGAAGGGTTCTTAGTCTCAATAGACAAAAATGTGCAAAAAATATTTGACTCACAAAACACTTGTTTTTTGGTATTTGAGGGTTATTAATATCGCTTATCAATAATAAGTAAGAAATAATATGAAATCATCCACAAAAAAAATTTGATTAAACTTGAAAGGTTCTAATTCCCAAAAGACGAAACTGCTCAAAAAATATTTAATGCACAAAATATTTGTTTTTTGGTATTTGAGGGTTATTTATATCGCTTATCAATAATAAGTAAGAAATAATATAAAATCAGAAAAAAAAAATTTGATGAAACTTGAAAGGTTCTTAGTCCCAAAAGACGAAACTGCTGAAAATATATTTAACTCTCAAAACCCTTGTTTTTTGGTATTTGAGGGTTATTAATATCGCTTATCAATAATAAGTAAGAAATAATATGAAATCAGACAAAAAAAATTTGATTAAACTAGAAAGGTTCTTAGTCCCAAAAGACGAAACTGCTGAAAATATATTTAACTCACAAAACACTTGTTTTTTGGTATTTGAGGGTTATTAATATCGCTTATCAATAATAAGTAAGTAATAATATGAAATCGGACAAAAAAAAATTGACTAAACTTGAAGGGTTCTTAGTCTCAATAGACGAAAATGAGCAAAAAATATTTGACTCACAAAACGCTTGTTTTTTGGTATTTGAGGGTTATGAATATCGCTTATCAATAATAAGTAAGAGATAATATGAAATCAGACAAAAAAAATTGACTTAACTTGAAAGGTTCTTAGTCTCAATAGACGAAAATGCGCACAAAATATTAAACTCACAAAACACTTGTTTTGTGGTATTTGAGGGTTGTTAATGTCGCTTATCAATAAGTCAGTAATAATATGAAATCAGACAAAAAAAAAATTACTTAACTTGAAAGGTTCTTAGTCTCAATAGACGAAAATGCGCAAAAAATATTTAACTTACAAAACACTTGTTTTTTGGTATTTGAGGGTTATTTATATCGCTTATCAATAATAAGAAAGTAATAATATGAAATCAGACAAAAAAAAATTGACTAAATTTGAAAGGTTCTTATTCTCAATAGACGAAACTGCGCAAGAAATATTTCACTCACAAAACACTGGTTTTTTGGTATTTGAGGGTTATTAATATCGCTTATCAATAATAAGTAAGTAATAATATGAAATCGCACAAAAAAAAATTGACTTAACTTGAAGGGTTCTTAGTCTCAATAGACAAAAATGAGCAAAAAATATTTGACTCACAAAACACTTGTTTTTTGGTATTTGAGGGTTATTAATATCGCTTATCAATAATAAGTAAGAAATAATATGAAATCATCCACAAAAAAAATTTGATTAAACTTGAAAGGTTCTAAGTCCCAAAAGACGAAACTGCTCAAAAAATATTTAATTCACAAAATATGTGTTTTTTGGTATTTGAGGGTTATTAATATCGCTTATCAATAATAAGTAAGAAATAATATAAAATCAGACAAAAAAAATTTGATGAAACTTGAAAGGTTCTTAGTCCCAAAAGACAAAACTGCTGAAAATATATTTAACTCTCAAAACCCTTGTTTTTTGGTATTTGAGGGTTATTTATATCGCTTATCAATAATAAGTAAGAAATAATATAAAATCAGACAAAAAAAAATTGACTAAACTTGAAAGGTTCTTATTCTCAATAGACGAAACTGCGCAAAAAATATTTAACTCACAAAACACTGGTTTTTTGGTATTTGAGGGTTATTAATATCGCTTATCAATAATAAGTAAGTAATAATATGAAATCGCACAAAAAAAAATTGACTTAACTTGAAGGGTTCTTAGTCTCAATAGACAAAAATTAGCAAAAAATATTTGACTCACAAAACACTTGTTTTTTGGTATTTGAGGGTTATTAATATCGCTTATCAATAATAAGTAAGAAATAATATGAAATCAGACAAAAAAAATTTGATTTAACTTGAAAGGTTCTTAGTCCCAAAAGACGAAACTGCTCAAAAAATATTTAATTCACAAAATATTAGTTTTTTGGTATTTGAGGGATGTTAATGTCGCTTATCAATAAGTCAGTAATAATATGAAATCAGACAAAAAAAAAATGACTTAACTTGAAAGGTTCTTAGTCTCAATAGACGAAAATGCGCAAAAAATATTAAACTCACAAAACACTTGTTTTTTGGTATTTGAGGGTTATTAATATCGCTTATCAATAATAAGAAAGTAATAATATGAAATCAGACAAAAAAAAATTGACTTAACTTGAAAGGTTCTTATTCTCAATAGACGAAACTGCGCAAAAAATATTTAACTCACAAAACACTGGTTTTTTGGTATTTGAGGGTTATTAATATCGCTTATCAATAATAAGTAAGTAATAATATGAAATCGCACAAAAAAAAATTGACTTAACTTGAAGGGTTCTTAGTCTCAATAGACAAAAATGAGCAAAAAATATTTGACTCACAAAACACTTGTTTTTTGGTACTTGAGGGTTATTAATATCGCTTATCAATAATAAGTAAGAAATAATATGAAATCATCCACAAAAAAAATTTGATTAAACTTGAAAGGTTCTAATTCCCAAAAGACGAAACTGCTCAAAAAATATTTAATGCACAAAATATTTGTTTTTTGGTATTTGAGGGTTATTTATATCGCTTATCAATAATAAGTAAGAAATAATATAAAATCAGACAAAAAAAATTTGATGAAACTTGAAAGGTTCTTAGTCCCAAAAGACGAAACTGCTGAAAATATATTTAACTCTCAAAACCCTTGTTTTTTGGTATTTGAGGGTTATTAATATCGCTTATCAATAATAAGTAAGAAATAATATGAAATCAGACAAAAAAAATTTGATTAAACTAGAAAGGTTCTTAGTCCCAAAAGACGAAACTGCTGAAAATATATTTAACTCACAAAACACTTGTTTTTTGGTATTTGAGGGTTATTAATATCGCTTATCAATAATAAGTAAGTAATAATATGAAATCGGACAAAAAAAAATTGACTAAACTTGAAGGGTTCTTAGTCTCAATAGACGAAAATGAGAAAAAAATATTTGACTCACAAAACGCTTGTTTTTTGGTATTTGAGGGTTATTAATATCGCTTATCAATAATAAGAAAGTAATAATATGAAATCAGACAAAAAAAAATTGACTAAATTTGAAAGGTTCTTATTCTCAATAGACGAAACTGCGCAAAAAATATTTAACTCACAAAACACTGGTTTTTTGGTATTTGAGGGTTATTAATATCGCTTATCAATAATAAGTAAGTAATAATATGAAATCGCACAAAAAAAAATTGACTTAACTTGAAGGGTTCTTAGTCTCAATAGACAAAAATGAGCAAAAAATATTTGACTCACAAAACACTTGTTTTTTGGTATTTGAGGGTTATTAATATCGCTTATCAATAATAAGTAAGTAATAATATGAAATCGCACAAAAAAAAATTGACTTAACTTGAAGGGTTCTTAGTCTCAATAGACAAAAATGAGCAAAAAATATTTGACTCACAAAACACTTGTTTTTTGGTATTTGAGGGTTATTTATATCGCTTATCAATAATAAGTAAGAAATAATATGAAATCATCCACAAAAAAAATTTGATTAAACTTGAAAGGTTCTAAGTCCCAAAAGACGAAACTGCTCAAAAAATATTTAATGCTCAAAATATTTGTTTTTTGGTATTTGAGGGTTATTTATATCGCTTATCAATAATAAGTAAGAAATACTATATAATATCAGACAAAAAAAATTTGATGAAACTTGAAAGGTTCTTAGTCCCAAAAGACGAAACTGCTGAAAATATATTTAACTCTCAAAACCCTTGTTTTTTGGTATTTGAGGGTTATTAATATCGCTTATCAATAATAAGTAAGAAATAATATGAAATCAGACAAAAAAAAATTGATTTAACTTGAAAGGTTCTTAGTTCCAAAAGACGAAACTGCTCAAAAAATATTTAATTCACAAAATATTAGTTTTTTGGTATTTGAGGGTTATTTATATTGCTTATCAATAATAAGTAAGAAATAATATAAAATCAGACAAAAAAAATTGACAAAACTTGAAAGGTTCTAAGTCTCAATAGACGAAAATGTGTAAACAATATTTAACTTACAAAACACTTGTTTTTTGGTATTTGAGCGTTATTAATATCGCTTATCAATAATAAGTAAGAAATAATATGAAATCAGACAAAAAAAAATTGATTAAACTTGAAAGGTTCTTAGTCCCAAAAGACGAAACTGCTCAAAAAATATTGGTTTTTTGGTATTTGAGGGTTATTAATATCGCTTATCAGTAATTAGTTAGAAATAATATAAAATCAGACAAAAAAAATTTGAATAAACTTGAAAGGTTCTAAGTCCCAAAAGACGAAACTGCTGAAAATATATTTAACTCTCAAAATCCTTGCTTTTTGGTATTTGAGGGTAATTAATGTCGCTTATCAATAATAAGTAAGTAATAATATGAAATCGGACAAAAAAAAATTGACTAAACTTGAAGGGTTCTTAGTCTAAATAGACGAAAATGAGCAAAAAATATTTGACTCACAAAACATTTGTTTTTTAGTATTTGAGGGTTATTAATATCGCTTATCAATAATAAGTAAGAAATAATATGAAATCAGACAAAAAAAATTGACTTAACTTGAAAGGTTCTTAGTCTCAATAGACGAACATGCGCAAAAAATATTAAACTCACAAAACACTTGTTTTTTGGTATTTGAGGGTTGTTAATATCGCTTATCAATAATAAGTAAGTAATAATATGAAATCAGACAAAAAAAAATTGATTAAACTTGAAAGGCTTAGTCTCAAAAGAAGAAACGGCTGAAAATATATTTAACTCACAAAACACTTGTTTTATAGTATTTGAGGGTTATTTATATCGCTTATCAATAATAAGTAAGTAATAATATGTAATCAGACAAAAAAAAATTGACTAATCTTGAAAGGTTCTTAGTCTCAATAGAAGAAACTGCGCAAAAAATATTTAACTCACAAAACACTTGTTTTTTGGTATTTGAGGGTTATTATTATCGCTTATCAATAATAAGTAAGAGATAATATGAAATCAGACAAAAAAAATTGACTTAACTTGAAAGGTTTTAAGTCTCAATAGACGAAAATGTGTAAACAATATTTAACTCACAAAACACTTGTTTTTTGGTATTCGAGTGTTATTAATATCGCTTATCAATAATAAGTAAGAAATAATATGAAATCGGACAAAAAAAAATTGACTAAACTTGAAGGGTTCTTAGTCTCAATAGACGAAAATGAGCAAAAAATATTTGACTCACAAAACACTTGTTTTTTGGTATTTGAGGGTTATGAATATCGCTTATCAATAATAAGTAAGTAATAATATGAAATCAGACAAAAAAAATTGACAAAACTTGAAAGGTTCTATGTCTCAATAGACGAAAATGTGTAAACAATATTTAACTCACAAAACACTTGTTTTTTGGTAATTTAGCGTTATTAATATCGCTTATCAATAATAAGTAAGAAATAATATGAAATCAGACAAAAAAAAATTGATTCAACTAGAAAGGTTCTTAGTCCCAAAAGACGAAACTGCTGAAAATATATTTAACTCACAAAACACTTGTTTTTTGGTATTTGAGGGTTATTAATATCGCTTATCAATAATAAGTAAGTAATAATATGAAATCGGACAAAAAAAATTGACTAAACTTGAAGGGTTCTTAGTCTCAATAGACGAAAATGAGCAAAGAATATTTGACTCACAAAACACTTGTTTTTTGGTATTTGAGGGTTATGAATATCGCTTATCAATAATAAGTAAGAGATACTATGAAATCAGACAAAAAAAATTGACTTAACTTGAAAGGTTCTTAGTCTCAATAGACGAAAATGCGCAAAAAATATTAAACTCACAAAACACTTGTTTTGTGGTATTTGAGGGTTGTTAATGTCGCTTATCAATAAGTCAGTAATAATATGAAATCAGACAAAAAAAAAAGACTTAACTTGAAAGGTTCTTAGTCTCAATAGACGAAAATGCGCAAAAAATATTTAACTCACAAAACACTTGTTTTTTGGTATTTGAGGGTTATTAATATCGCTTATCAATAATAAGAAAGTAATAATATGAAATCAGACAAAAAAAAATTGACTAAACTTGAAAGGTTCTTATTCTCAATAGACGAAACTGCGCAAAAAATATTTAACTCACAAAACACTGGTTTTTTGGTATTTGAGGGTTATTAATATCGCTTATCAATAATAATTTAGTAATAATATGAAATCGCACAAAAAAAAATGACTAAACTTGAAGGGTTCTTAGTCTCAATAGACAAAAATGTGCAAAAAATATTTGACTCACAAAACACTTGTTTTTTGGTATTTGAGGGTTATTAATATCGCTTATCAATTATAAGTAAGTAATAATACGAAATCGGACAAAAAAAAATGACTTAACTTGAAGGGTTCTTAGTCTCAATAGACAAAAATGTGCAAAAAATATTTGACTCACAAAACACTTGTTTTTTGGTATTTGAGGGTTATTAATATCGCTTATCAATAATAAGTAAGTAAAAATATGAAATCGGACAAAAAAAAATTGACTAAACTTGAAGGGTTCTAAGTCTCAATAGACGAAAATGAGCAAAAAATATTTGACTCACAAAACACTTGTTTTTTGGTATTTGAGGGTTATTAATATCGCTTATCAATAATAAGTAAGTAATAATATGAAATCAGACAAAAAAAAATTGATTAAACTTGAAAGGTTCTTAGTCCCAAAAGACGAAACTGCTCAAAAAATATTTAATTCACAAAATATTTGTTTTTTGGTATTTGAGGGTTATTAATATCGCTTATCAATAATAATTTAGTAATAATATGAAATCGCACAAAAAAAATTGACTTAACTTGAAGGGTTCTTAGTCTCAATAGACAAAAATGAGCAAAAAATATTTGACTCACAAAACACTTGTTTTTTGGTATTTGAGGGTTATTAATATCGCTTATCAATAATAAGTAAGTAATAATATGAAATCAGACAAAAAAAAATTACTTTACTTGAAAGGTTCTTAGTCTCAATAGACGAAACTGCTCAAAAAATATTTAACTCACAAAACACTTGTTTTTTGGTATTTGAGGGTTATTAATATCGCTTATCAATAATAAGTAAGTAATAATACGAAATCGGACAAAAAAAAATGACTTAACTTGAAGGGTTCTTAGTCTCAATAGACAAAAATGTGCAAAAAATATTTGACTCACAAAACACTTGTTTTTTGGTATTTGAGGGTTATTAATATCGCTTATCAATAATAAGTAAGTAATAATATGAAATCAGACAAAAAAAATTGATTAAATTTGAAACGTCCTAAGTCTCAATAGACGAAAATGAGCAAAAAATATTTAACTCACAAAACACTTGTTTTTTTCTTATTTGAGGGTTATTAATATCGCTTATCAATAATAAGTAAGAAATAATATGAAATCAGACAAAAAAAAATTGATTAAACTTGAAAGGTTCTTAGTCCCAAAAGACGAAACTGCTCAAAAAATATTTAATTCACAAAATATTTGTTTTTTGGTATTTGAGGGTTATTTATATTGCTTATCAATAATAAGTAAGAAATAATATAAAATCAGACAAAAAAAATTGACAAAACTTGAAAGGTTCTAAGTCTCAATAGACGAAAATGTGTAAACAATATTTAACTTACAAAACACTTGTTTTTTGGTATTTGAGCGTTATTAATATCGCTTATCAAAAATAAGTAAGAAATAATATGAAATCAGACCAAAAAAATTTGATTAAACTTGAATGGTTCTAAGTCCCAAAAGACGAAACTGCTCAAAAAATATTTAATTCACAAAATATTTGTTTTTTGGTATTTGAGGGTTATTTATATCGCTTATCAATTATAAGTAAGAAATAATATAAAATCAGACAAAAAAAATTTGATTAAACTTGAAAGGTTCTTAGTCCCAAAAGACGAAACTGCTGAAAATATATTTAACTCTCAAAACCCTTGTTTTTTGGTATTTGAGGGTTATTTATATCGCTTATCAATAATAAGTAAGAAATAATATGAAATCGGACAAGAAAAAATTGACTAAACTTGAAGGGTTCTTAGTCTAAATAGACGAAAATGAGCAAAAAATATTTGACTGACAAAACATTTGTTTTTTAGTATTTGAGGGTTGTTAATATCGCTTATCAATAATAAGTAAGTAATAATATGAAATCAGACAAAAAAAAATTGATTAAACTTGAAAGGTTCTTAGTCTCAAAAGACGAAACTGCTGAAAATATATTTAACTCACAAAACACTTGTTTTTTAGTATTTGAGTGTTATTAATATCGCTTATCAATAATAAGTAAGAAATAATATGAAATCAGAACAAAAAAAATTGGATTAAACTTGAAAGATTCTAAGTCCCAAAAGACGAAACTGCTCAAAAAATATTTGACTCACAAAACACTTGTTTTTTGGTATTTGAGGGTTATTAATATCGCTTATCAATAATAAGTAAGTAATAATATGAAATCAGACAAAAAAAATTGACAAAACTTGAAAGGTTCTATGTCTCAATAGACGAAAATGTTTAAACAATATTTAACTCACAAAACACTTGTCTTTTGGTATTTGAGCGTTATTAATATCGCTTATCAATAATAAGTAAGAAATAATATGAAATCAGACAAAAAAAATTTGATTAAACTAGAAAGGTTCTTAGTCCCAAAAGACGAAACTGCTGAAAATATATTTAACTCACAAAACACTTGTTTTTTGGTATTTGAGGGTTATTAATATCGCTTATCAATAATAAGTAAGTAATAATATGAAATCAGACAAAAAAAAATTACTTTACTTGAAAGGTTCTTAGTCTCAATAGACGAAACTGCTCAAAAAATATTTGACTCACAAAACACTTGTTTTTTGGTATTTGAGGGTTATTAATATCGCTTATCAATAATAAGTAAGTAATAATACGAAATCGGACAAAAAAAAATGACTTAACTTGAAGGGTTCTTAGTCTCAATAGACAAAAATGTGCAAAAAATATTTGACTCACAAAACACTTGTTTTTTGGTATTTGAGGGTTATTAATATCGCTTATCAATAATAAGTAAGTAATAATATGAAATCAGACAAAAAAAATTGATTAAATTTGAAACGTTCTAAGTCTCAATAGACGAAAATGAGCAAAAAATATTTAACTCACAAAACACTTGTTTTTTTGTTATTTGAGGGTTATTAATATCGCTTATCAATAATAAGTAAGAAATAATATGAAATCAGACAAAAAAAAATTGATTAAACTTGAAAGGTTCTAAGTCCCAAAAGACGAAACGGCTGAAAATATATTTAACTCTCAAAACACTTGTTTTTTGGTATTTGAGGGTTATTAATATCGCTTATCAATAATAAGTAAGTAATAATATGAAATCAGACAAAAAAAATTGACAAAACTTGAAAGGTTCTATGTCTCAATAGACGAAAATGTTTAAACAATATTTAACTCACAAAACACTTGTCTTTTGGTATTTGAGCGTTATTAATATCGCTTATCAATAATAAGTAAGAAATAATATGAAATCAGACAAAAAAAATTTGATTAAACTAGAAAGGTTCTTAGTCCCAAAAGACGAAACTGCTGAAAATATATTTAACTCACAAAACACTTGTTTTTTGGTATTTGAGGGTTATTAATATCGCTTATCAATAATAAGTAAGTAAAAATATGAAATCGGACAAAAAAAAATTGACTAAACTTGAAGGGTTCTAAGTCTCAATAGACGAAAATGAGCAAAAAATATTTGACTCACAAAACACTTGTTTTTTGGTATTTGAGGGTTATTAATATCGCTTATCAATAATAAGTAAGAAATAATATGAAATCAGACAAACAAAAATGATTAAACTTGAAAGGTTCTTAGTCCCAAAAGACGAAACGGCTGAAAATATATTTAATTCACAAAACACTTGTTTTTTGGTATGTGAGGGTTATTTGTATCGCTTATCAATAATAAGTAAGTAATAATATGAAATCAGACAAAAAAAATTAATTTAACTTAAAAGGTTCTTAGTTCCAAAAGACGAAAGTGCTCAAAAAATATTTAACTCACAAAACACTTGTTTTTTGGTATTTGAGGGTTATTAATATCGCTTATCAATAATAAGTAAGTAAAAATATGAAATCGGACAAAAAAAAATTGACTAAACTTGAAGGGTTCTAAGTCTCAATAAACGAAAATGAGCAAAAAATATTTGACTCACAAAACACTTGTTTTTTGGTATTTGAGGGTTATTAATATCGCTTATCAATAATAAGTAAGAAATAATATGAAATCAGACAAAAAAAATTGATTAAACTTGAAAGGTTCTTAGTCCCAAAAGACGAAACTGCTCAAAAAATATTTAATTCACAAAATATTGGTTTTTTGGTATTTGAGGGTTATTAATATCGCTTATCAATTATAAGTAAGTAATAATACGAAATCGGACAAAAAAAAATGACTAAACTTGAAGGGTTCTTAGTCTCAATAGACAAAAATGTGCAAAAAATATTTGACTCACAAAACACTTGTTTTTTGGTATTTGAGGGTTATTAATATCGCTTATCAATAATAAGTAAGTAATAATATGAAATCAGACAAAAAAAAATTGAGTAAACTTGAAAAGGTTTAAGTCTCAATAGACAAAAATGCGCAAAAAATATTTAACTCACAAAACACTTGTTTTTAGTGATTTGAGGTTTATTAATATCGCTTATCAATAAAAAGTAAGTAGGTATATTAAATCAGACAAAAAAAATTGAGTAAACTTGACAGGGTTTAAGTCTCAATAGACAAAAATGCGCGAAAAATATTAATTCACAAAACACTTGTTTTTTGTTATTTGAGGGTTATTAATATTGCTTATCAATAATAAGCTAGTAATAATATGAAATCAGAACAAAAAAAATTGGATTAAACTTGAAAGATTCTTAGTCCCAAAAGACGAAACTGCTCAAAAAATATTTAACTCACAAAACACTTGTTTTTTGGTATTTGAGGGTTATTAATATCTCTTATCAATAATAAGTAAGAAATAATATGAAATCATCCACAAAAAAAATTTGATTAAACTTGAAAGGTTCTAAGTCCCAAAAGACGAAACTGCTCAAAAAATATTTAATTCACAAAATATTTGTTTTTTGGTATTTGAGGGTTATTAATATCGCTTATCAATAATAAGTAAGAAATAATATAAAATCAGACAAAAAAAATTTGATGAAACTTGAAAGGTTCTTAGTCCCAAAAGACGAAACTGCTGAAAATATATTTAACTCTCAAAACCCTTGTTTTTTGGTATTTGAGGGTTATTAATATCGCTTATCAATAATAAGTAAGTAATAATATGAAATCAGACAAAAAAAAATTGACATAACTTGAAAGGTTCTTATTCTCAATAGACGAAACTGCGCAAAAAATATTTAACTCACAAAACACTGGTTTTTTGGTATTTGAGGGTTATTAATATCGCTTATCAATAATAAGTAAGTAATAATATGAAATCGCACAAAAAAAAATTAACTTAACTTGAAGGGTTCTTAGTCTCAATAGACAAAAATGAGCAAAAAATATTTGACTCACAAAACACTTGTTTTTTGGTACTTGAGGGTTATTTATATCGCTTATCAATAATAAGTAAGAAATAATATGAAATCATCCACAAAAAAAATTTGATTTAACTTGAAAGGTTCTAATTCCCAAAAGACGAAACTGCTCAAAAAATATTTAATGCACAAAATATTTGTTTTTTGGTATTTGAGGGTTATTTATATCGCTTATCAATAATAAGTAAGAAATAATATAAAATCAGACAAAAAAAAATTGATGAAACTAGAAAGGTTCTTAGTCCCAAAAGACGAAACTGCTGAAAATATATTTAACTCACAAAACACTTGTTTTTTGGTATTTGAGGGTTATTAATATCGCTTATCAATAATAAGTAAGTAATAATATGAAATCGGACAAAAAAAAATTGACTTAACTTGAAGGGTTCTTAGTCTCAATAGATGAAAATGAGCAAAAAATATTTGACTCACAAAACACTTGTTTTTTGGTATTTGAGGGTTATGAATATCGCTTATCAATAATAAGTAAGAGATAATATGAAATCAGACAAAAAAAATTGACTTAACTTAAAAGGTTCTTAGTCTCAATAGACGAAAATGCTCAAAAAATATTAAACTCACAAAACACTTGTTTTGTGGTATTTGAGGGTTGTTAATGTCGCTTATCAATAAGTCAGTAATATTATGAAATCAGACAAAAAAAAAATGACTTAACTTGAAAGCTTCTAAGTCTCAATAGACGAAAATGCGCAAAAAATATTAAACTCACAAAACACTTGTTTTTTGGTATTTGAGGGTTATTAATATCGCTTATCAATAATAAGAAAGTAATAATATGAAATCAGACAAAAAAAAATTGACTAAACTTGAAAGGTTCTTATTCTCAATAGACGAAACTGCGCAAAAAATATTTAACTCACAAAACACTGGTTTTTTGGTATTTGAGGGTTATTAATATCGCTTATCAATAATAAGTAAGTAATAATATGAAATCGCAAAAAAAAAAATTGACTTAACTTGAAGGGTTCTTAGTCTCAATAGACAAAAATGTGCAAAAAATATTTGACTCACAAAACACTTGTTTTTTGGTATTTGAGGGTTATTAATATCGCTTATCAATAATAAGTAAGAAATAATATGAAATCATCCACAAAAAAAATTTGATTAAACTTGAAAGGTTCTAATTCCCAAAAGACGAAACTGCTCAAAAAATATTTAATGCACAAAATATTTGTTTTTTGGTATTTGAGGGTTATTTATATCGCTTATCAATAATAAGTAAGAAATAATATAAAATCAGAAAAAAAAAATTTGATGAAACTTGAAAGGTTCTTAGTCCCAAAAGACGAAACTGCTGAAAATATATTTAACTCTCAAAACCCTTGTTTTTTGGTATTTGAGGGTTATTAATATCGCTTATCAATAATAAGTAAGAAATAATATGAAATCAGACAAAAAAAATTTGATTAAACTAGAAAGGTTCTTAGTCCCAAAAGACGAAACTGCTGAAAATATATTTAACTCACAAAACACTTGTTTTTTGGTATTTGAGGGTTATTAATATCGCTTATCAATAATAAGTAAGTAATAATATGAAATCGGACAAAAAAAAATTGACTAAACTTGAAGGGTTCTTAGTCTCAATAGACGAAAATGAGCAAAAAATATTTGACTCACAAAACGCTTGTTTTTTGGTATTTGAGGGTTATGAATATCGCTTATCAATAATAAGTAAGAGATAATATGAAATCAGACAAAAAAAATTGACTTAACTTGAAAGGTTCTTAGTCTCAATAGACGAAAATGCGCACAAAATATTAAACTCACAAAACACTTGTTTTGTGGTATTTGAGGGTTGTTAATGTCGCTTATCAATAAGTCAGTAATAATATGAAATCAGACAAAAAAAAATTACTTAACTTGAAAGGTTCTTAGTCTCAATAGACGAAAATGCGCAAAAAATATTTAACTCACAAAACACTTGTTTTTTGGTATTTGAGGGTTATTTATATCGCTTATCAATAATAAGAAAGTAATAATATGAAATCAGACAAAAAAAAATTGACTAAATTTGAAAGGTTCTTATTCTCAATAGACGAAACTGCGCAAGAAATATTTAACTCACAAAACACTGGTTTTTTGGTATTTGAGGGTTATTAATATCGCTTATCAATAATAAGTAAGTAATAATATGAAATCGCACAAAAAAAAATTGACTTAACTTGAAGGGTTCTTAGTCTCAATAGACAAAAATGAGCAAAAAATATTTGACTCACAAAACACTTGTTTTTTGGTATTTGAGGGTTATTAATATCGCTTATCAATAATAAGTAAGAAATAATATGAAATCATCCACAAAAAAAATTTGATTAAACTTGAAAGGTTCTAAGTCTCAAAAGACGAAACTGCTCAAAAAATATTTAATGCACAAAATATTTGTTTTTTGGTATTTGAGGGTTATTTATATCGCTTATCAATAATAAGTAAGAAATACTTTATAATATCAGACAAAAAAAATTTGATGAAACTTGAAAGGTTCTTAGTCCCAAAAGACGAAACTGCTGAAAATATATTTAACTCTCAAAACCCTTGTTTTTTGGTATTTGAGGGTTATTAATATCGCTTATCAATAATAAGTAAGAAATAATATGAAATCAGACAAAAAAAATTTGATTTAACTTGAAAGGTTCTTAGTCCCAAAAGACGAAACTGCTCAAAAAATATTTAATTCACAAAATATTAGTTTTTTGGTATTTGAGGGTTATTTATATTGCTTATCAATAATAAGTAAGAAATAATATAAAATCAGACAAAAAAAATTGACAAAACTTGAAAGGTTCTAAGTCTCAATAGACGAAAATGTGTAAACAATATTTAACTTACAAAACACTTGTTTTTTGGTATTTGAGCGTTATTAATATCGCTTATCAATAATAAGTAAGAAATAATATGAAATCAGACAAAAAAAAATTGATTAAACTTGAAAGGTTCTTAGTCCCAAAAGACCAAACTGCTCAAAAAATATTTAATTCACAAAATATTTGTTTTTTGGTATTTGAGGGTTATTAATATCGCTTATCAGTAATTAGTTAGAAATAATATAAAATCAGACAAAAAAAATTTGAATAAACTTGAAAGGTTCTAAGTCCCAAAAGACGAAACTGCTGAAAATATATTTAACTCTCAAAACCCTTGCTTTTTGGTATTTGAGGGTAATTAATGTCGCTTATCAATAATAAGTAAGTAATAATATGAAATCGGACAAAAAAAAATTGACTAAACTTGAAGGGTTCTTAGTCTAAATAGACGAAAATGAGCAAAAAATATTTGACTCACAAAACATTTGTTTTTTAGTATTTGAGGGTTATTAATATCGCTTATCAATAATAAGTAAGAAATAATATGAAATCAGACAAAAAAAATTGACTTAACTTGAAAGGTTCTTAGTCTCAATAGACGAAAATGCGCAAAAAATATTAAACTCACAAAACACTTGTTTTTTGGTATTTGAGGGTTGTTAATATCGCTTATCAATAATAAGTAAGTAATAATATGAAATCAGACAAAAAAAAATTGATTAAACTTGAAAGGCTTAGTCTCAAAAGAAGAAACGGCTGAAAATATATTTAACTCACAAAACACTTGTTTTATAGTATTTGAGGGTTATTTATATCGCTTATCAATAATAAGTAAGTTATAATATGTAATCAGACAAAAAAAAATTGACTAATCTTGAAAGGTTCTTAGTCTCAATAGAAGAAACTGCGCAAAAAATATTTAACTCACAAAACACTTGTTTTTTGGTATTTGAGGGTTATTATTATCGCTTATCAATAATAAGTAAGAGATAATATGAAATCAGACAAAAAAAATTGACAAAACTTGAAAGGTTCTATGTCTCAATAGACGAAAATGTGTAAACAATATTTAACTCACAAAACACTTGTTTTTTGGTAATTTAGCGTTATTAATATCGCTTATCAATAATAAGTAAGAAATAATATGAAATCAGACAAAAAAAAATTGATTCAACTAGAAAGGTTCTTAGTCCCAAAAGACGAAACTGCTGAAAATATATTTAACTCACAAAACACTTGTTTTTTGGTATTTGAGGGTTATTAATATCGCTTATCAATAATAAGTAAGTAATAATATGAAATCGGACAAAAAAAAATTGACTAAACTTGAAGGGTTCTTAGTCTCAATAGACGAAAATGAGCAAAGAATATTTGACTCACAAAACACTTGTTTTTTGGTATTTGAGGGTTATGAATATCGCTTATCAATAATAAGTAAGAGATACTATGAAATCAGACAAAAAAAATTGACTTAACTTGAAAGGTTCTTAGTCTCAATAGACGAAAATGCGCAAAAAATATTAAACTCACAAAACACTTGTTTTGTGGTATTTGAGGGTTGTTAATGTCGCTTATCAATAAGTCAGTAATAATATGAAATCAGACAAAAAAAAAGACTTAACTTGAAAGGTTCTTAGTCTCAATAGACGAAAATGCGCAAAAAATATTTAACTCACAAAACACTTGTTTTTTGGTATTTGAGGGTTATTAATATCGCTTATCAATAATAAGAAAGTAATAATATGAAATCAGACAAAATAAAATTGACTAAACTTGAAAGGTTCTTATTCTCAATAGACGAAACTGCGCAAAAAATATTTAACTCACAAAACACTGGTTTTTTGGTATTTGAGGGTTATTAATATCGCTTATCAATAATAATTTAGTAATAATATGAAATCGCACAAAAAAAATTGACTTAACTTGAAGGGTTCTTAGTCTCAATAGACAAAAATGAGCAAAAAATATTTGACTCACAAAACACTTGTTTTTTGGTATTTGAGGGTTATTAATATCGCTTATCAATAATAAGTAAGTAATAATATGAAATCAGACAAAAAAAAATTACTTTACTTGAAAGGTTCTTAGTCTCAATAGACGAAACTGCTCAAAAAATATTTAACTCACAAAACACTTGTTTTTTGGTATTTGAGGGTTATTAATATCGCTTATCAATAATAAGTAAGTAATAATACGAAATCGGACAAAAAAAAATGACTTAACTTGAAGGGTTCTTAGTCTCAATAGACAAAAATGTGCAAAAAATATTTGACTCACAAAACACTTGTTTTTTGGTATTTGAGGGTTATTAATATCGTTTATCAATAATAAGTTAGTAATAATATGAAATCAGACAAAAAAAATTGATTAAATTTGAAACGTTCTAAGTCTCAATAGACGAAAATGAGCAAAAAATATTTAACTCACAAAACACTTGTTTTTTTGTTATTTGAGGGTTATTAATATCGCTTATCAATAATAAGTAAGAAATAATATGAAATCAGACAAAAAAAATTGATTAAACTTGAAAGGTTCTTAGTCCCAAAAGACGAAACTGCTCAAAAAATATTTAATTCACAAAATATTTGTTTTTTGGTATTTGAGGGTTATTTATATTGCTTATCAATAATAAGTAAGAAATAATATAAAATCAGACAAAAAAAATTGACAAAACTTGAAAGGTTCTAAGTCTCAATAGACGAAAATGTGTAAACAATATTTAACTTACAAAACACTTGTTTTTTGGTATTTGAGCGTTTTTAATATCGCTTATCAAAAATAAGTAAGAAATAATATGAAATCAGACCAAAAAAATTTGATTAAACTTGAAAGGTTCTAAGTCCCAAAAGACGAAACTGCTCAAAAAATATTTAATTCACAAAATATTTGTTTTTTGGTATTTGAGGGTTATTTATATCGCTTATCAATTATAAGTAAGAAATAATATAAAATCAGACAAAAAAAATTTGATTAAACTTGAAAGGTTCTTAGTCCCAAAAGACGAAACTGCTGAAAATATATTTAACTCTCAAAACCCTTGTTTTTTGGTATTTGAGGGTTATTTATATCGCTTATCAATAATAAGTAAGTAATAATATGAAATCGGACAAGAAAAAATTGACTTAACTTGAAGGGTTCTTAGTCTAAATAAACGAAAATGAGCAAAAAATATTTGACTCACAAAACATTTGTTTTTTAGTATTTGAGGGTTGTTAATATCGCTTATCAATAATAAGTAAGTAATAATATGAAATCAGACAAAAAAAAAATACTTTACTTGAAAGGTTCTTAGTCTCAATAGACGAAACTGCTCAAAAAATATTTAACTCACAAAACACTTGTTTTTTGGTATTTGAGGGTTATTAATATCGCTTATCAATAATAAGTAAGTAATAATACGAAATCGGACAAAAAAAAATGACTTAACTTGAAGGGTTCTTAGTCTCAATAGACAAAAATGTGCAAAAAATATTTGACTCACAAAACACTTGTTTTTTGGTATTTGAGGGTTATTAATATCGCTTATCAATAATAAGTAAGTAATAATATGAAATCAGACAAAAAAAATTGATTAAATTTGAAACGTTCTAAGTCTCAATAGACGAAAATGAGCAAAAAATATTTAACTCACAAAACACTTGTTTTTTTGTTATTTGAGGGTTATTAATATCGCTTATCAATAATAAGTAAGAAATAATATGAAATCAGACAAAAAAAAATTGATTAAACTTGAAAGGTTCTTAGTCCCAAAAGACGAAACTGCTGAAAATATATTTAACTCACAAAACACTTGTTTTTTGGTATTTGAGGGTTATTAATATCGCTTATCAATAATAAGTAAGTAAAAATATGAAATCGGACAAAAAAAAATTGACTAAACTTGAAGGGTTCTAAGTCTCAATATACGAAAATGAGCAAAAAATATTTGACTCACAAAACACTTGTTTTTTGGTATTTGAGGGTTATTAATATCGCTTATCAATAATAAGTAAGTAATAATATGAAATCAGACAAAAAAAATTGATTAAACTTGAAAGGTTCTTAGTCCCAAAAGACGAAACTGCTCAAAAAATATTTAATTCACAAAATATTTGTTTTTTGGTATTTGAGGGTTATTAATATCGCTTATCAATTATACGTAAGTAATAATACGAAATCGGACAAAAAAAAATGACTAAACTTGAAGGGTTCTTAGTCTCAATAGACAAAAATGTGCAAAAAATATTTGACTCACAAAACACTTGTTTTTTGGTATTTGAGGGTTATTAATATCGCTTATCAATAATAAGTAAGTAATAATATGAAATCAGACAAAAAAAAATTGATTAAATTTGAAACGTTCTAAGTCTCAATAGACGAAAATGAGCAAAAAATATTTAACTCACAAAACACTTGTTTTTTGTTATTTGAGGGTTATTAATATCGCTTATCAATAATAAGTAAGATATAATATGAAATCAGACAAAAAAAAATTGATTAAACTTGAAAGGTTTTAAGTCCCAAAAGACGAAACTGCTCAAAAAATATTTGACTCACAAAACACTTGTTTTTTGGTATTTGAGGGTTATTAATATCGCTTATCAATAATAAGTAAGTAATAATATGAAATCAGACAAAAAAAAATGACAAAACTTGAAAGGTTCTATGTCTCAATAGACGAAAATGTTTAAACAATATTTAACTCACAAAACACTTGTCTTTTGGTATTTGAGCGTTATTAATATCGCTTATCAATAAAAAGTAAGAAATAATATGAAATCAGACAAAAAAAATTTGATTTAACTAGAAAGGTTCTTAGTCCCAAAAGACGAAACTGCTGAAAATATATTTAACTCACAAAACACTTGTTTTTTGGTATTTGAGGGTTATTTTTATCGCTTATCAATAATAAGTAAGTAATAATATGAAATCAGACAAAAAAAAAATACTTTACTTGAAAGGTTCTTAGTCTCAATAGACGAAACTGCTCAAAAAATATTTAACTCACAAAACACTTGTTTTTTGGTATTTGAGGGTTATTAATATCGCTTATCAATAATAAGTAAGTAATAATACGAAATCGGACAAAAAAAAATGACTTAACTTGAAGGGTTCTTAGTCTCAATAGACAAAAATGTGCAAAAAATATTTGACTCACAAAACACTTGTTTTTTGGTATTTGAGGGTTATTAATATCGCTTATCAATAATAAGTAAGTAAAAATATGAAATCGGACAAAAAAAAATTGACTAAACTTGAAGGGTTCTAAGTCTCAATATACGAAAATGAGCAAAAAATATTTGACTCACAAAACACTTGTTTTTTGGTATTTGAGGGTTATTAATATCGCTTATCAATAATAAGTAAGTAATAATATGAAATCAGACAAAAAAAATTGATTAAACTTGAAAGGTTCTTAGTCCCAAAAGACGAAACTGCTCAAAAAATATTTAATTCACAAAATATTTGTTTTTTGGTATTTGAGGGTTATTAATATCGCTTATCAATTATACGTAAGTAATAATACGAAATCGGACAAAAAAAAATGACTAAACTTGAAGGGTTCTTAGTCTCAATAGACAAAAATGTGCAAAAAATATTTGACTCACAAAACACTTGTTTTTTGGTATTTGAGGGTTATTAATATCGCTTATCAATAATAAGTAAGTAATAATATGAAATCAGACAAAAAAAAATTGATTAAATTTGAAACGTTCTAAGTCTCAATAGACGAAAATGAGCAAAAAATATTTAACTCACAAAACACTTGTTTTTTGTTATTTGAGGGTTATTAATATCGCTTATCAATAATAAGTAAGATATAATATGAAATCAGACAAAAAAAAATTGATTAAACTTGAAAGGTTTTAAGTCCCAAAAGACGAAACTGCTCAAAATATATTTTACTCACAAAACACTTGTTTTTTGGTATTTGAGGGTTTTAAATATCGCTTATCAATAATAAGTCAGTAATAATATGAAATCGGACAAAAAAAAATTTACTAAACTTGAAGGGTTCTTAGTCTCTATAGACGAAAATGAGCAAAAAATATTTGACTCACAAAACATTTGTTTTTTAGTATTTGAGGGTTATTAATATCGCTTATCAATAATAAGTAAGAAATAATATGAAATCAGAACAAAGAAAATTGGATTAAACTTGAAAGATTCTAAGTCCCAAAAGACGAAACTGCTCAAAAAATATTTGACTCACAAAACACTTGTTTTTTGGTATTTGAGGGTTATTAATATCGCTTATCAATAATAAGTAAGTAATAATATGAAATCAGACAAAAAAAAATGACAAAACTTGAAAGGTTCTATGTCTCAATAGACGAAAATGTTTAAACAATATTTAACTCACAAAACACTTGTCTTTTGGTATTTGAGCGTTATTAATATCGCTTATCAATAATAAGTAAGAAATAATATGAAATCAGACAAAAAAAATTTGATTTAACTAGAAAGGTTCTTAGTCCCAAAAGACGAAACTGCTGAAAATATATTTAACTCACAAAACACTTGTTTTTTGGTATTTGAGGGTTATTTTTATCGCTTATCAATAATAAGTAAGTAATAATATGAAATCAGACAAAAAAAAAATACTTTACTTGAAAGGTTCTTAGTCTCAATAGACGAAACTGCTCAAAAAATATTTAACTCACAAAACACTTGTTTTTTGGTATTTGAGGGTTATTAATATCGCTTATCAATAATAAGTAAGTAATAATACGAAATCAGACAAAAAAAAATGACTTAACTTGAAGGGTTCTTAGTCTCAATAGACAAAAATGTGCAAAAAATATTTGACTCACAAAACACTTGTTTTTTGGTATTTGAGGGTTATTAATATCGCTTATCAATAATAAGTAAGTAATAATATGAAATCAGACAAAAAAAATTGATTAAATTTGAAACGTTCTAAGTCTCAATAGACGAAAATGAGCAAAAAATATTTAACTCACAAAACACTTGTTTTTTTGTTATTTGAGGGTTATTAATATCGCTTATCAATAATAAGTAAGAAATAATATGAAATCAGACAAAAAAAAATTGATTAAACTTGAAAGGTTCTTAGTCCCAAAAGACGAAACTGCTGAAAATATATTTAACTCACAAAACACTTGTTTTTTGGTATTTGAGGGTTATTAATATCGCTTATCAATAATAAGTAAGTAAAAATATGAAATCGGACAAAAAAAAATTGACTAAACTTGAAGGGTTCTAAGTCTCAATATACGAAAATGAGCAAAAAATATTTGACTCACAAAACACTTGTTTTTTGGTATTTGAGGGTTATTAATATCGCTTATCAATAATAAGTAAGTAATAATATGAAATCAGACAAAAAAAATTGATTAAACTTGAAAGGTTCTTAGTCCCAAAAGACGAAACTGCTCAAAAAATATTTAATTCACAAAATATTTGTTTTTTGGTATTTGAGGGTTATTAATATCGCTTATCAATTATACGTAAGTAATAATACGAAATCGGACAAAAAAAAATGACTAAACTTGAAGGGTTCTTAGTCTCAATAGACAAAAATGTGCAAAAAATATTTGACTCACAAAACACTTGTTTTTTGGTATTTGAGGGTTGTTAATATCGCTTATCAATAATAAGTAAGTAATAATATGAAATCAGACAAAAAAAAATTGATTAAATTTGAAACGTTCTAAGTCTCAATAGACGAAAATGAGCAAAAAATATTTAACTCACAAAACACTTGTTTTTTGTTATTTGAGGGTTATTAATATCGCTTATCAATAATAAGTAAGATATAATATGAAATCAGACAAAAAAAAATTGATTAAACTTGAAAGGTTTTAAGTCCCAAAAGACGAAACTGCTCAAAATATATTTTACTCACAAAACACTTGTTTTTTGGTATTTGAGGGTTTTAAATATCGCTTATCAATAATAAGTCAGTAATAATATGAAATCGGACAAAAAAAAATTTACTAAACTTGAAGGGTTCTTAGTCTCTATAGACGAAAATGAGCAAAAAATATTTGACTCACAAAACATTTGTTTTTTAGTATTTGAGGGTTATTAATATCGCTTATCAATAATAAGTAAGAAATAATATGAAATCAGACAAAAAAAATTGACTTAACTTGAAAGGTTCTTAGTCTCAATATACGAAAATGCGCAAAAAATATTTAACTCACAAAACACTTGTTTTTTGGTATTTGAGGGTTATTAATATCGCTTATCAATAATAAGTAAGAGATAATATGAAATCAGACAAAAAAAATTTACTTAACTTGAAAGGTTCTAAGTCTCAATAGACGAAAATGTGTAAACAATATTTAACTCACAAAACACTTGTTTTTTGGTATTTGAGTGTTATTAATATCGCTTATCAATAATAAGGAAGAAATAATATGAAATCAGAACAAAAAAAATTGGATTAAACTTGAAAGATTCTAAGTCCCAAAAGACGAAACTGCTCAAAAAATATTTAACTCACAAAACACTTGTTTTTTGGTATTTGAGGGTTATTAATATCGCTTATCAATAATAAGTAAGTAATAATATGAAATCAGACAAAAAAAATTGACAAAACTTGAAAGGTTCTATGTCTCAATAGACGAAAATGTTTAAACAATATTTAACTCACAAAACACTTGTCTTTTGGTATTTGAGGGTTATTAATATCGCTTATCAATAATAAGTAAGAGATAATATAAAATCAGACAAAAAAAATTTACTTAACTTGAAAGGTTCTAAGTCTCAATAGACGAAAATGTGTAAACAATATTTAACTCACAAAACATTTGTTTTTTAGTATTTGAGGGTTATTAATATCGCTTATCAATAATAAGTAAGAAATAATATGAAATCAGACAAAAAAAATTGACTTAACTTGAAAGGTTCTTAGTCTCAATATACGAAAATGCGCAAAAAATATTTAACTCACAAAACACTTGTTTTTTGGTATTTGAGGGTTATTAATATCGCTTATCAATAATAAGTAAGAGATAATATGAAATCAGACAAAAAAAATTTACTTAACTTGAAAGGTTCTAAGTCTCAATAGACGAAAATGTGTAAACAATATTTAACTCACAAAACACTTGTTTTTTGGTATTTGAGGGTTATTAATATCGCTTATCAATAATAAGTAAGTAAAAATATGAAATCGGACAAAAAAAAATTGACTAAACTTGAAGGGTTCTAAGTCTCAATAGACGAAAATGAGCAAAAAATATTTGACTCACAAAACACTTGTTTTTTGGTATTTGAGGGTTATTAATATCGCTTATCAATAATAAGTAAGAAATAATATGAAATCAGACAAACAAAAATGATTAAACTTGAAAGGTTCTTAGTCCCAAAAGACGAAACGGCTGAAAATATATTTAATTCACAAAACACTTGTTTTTTGGTATGTGAGGGTTATTTGTATCGCTTATCAATAATAAGTAAGTAATAATATGAAATCAGACAAAAAAAATTGATTTAACTTCAAAGGTTCTTAGTTCCAAAAGACGAAAGTGCTCAAAAAATATTTAACTCACAAAACACTTGTTTTTTGGTATTTGAGGGTTATTAATATCGCTTATCAATAATAAGTAAGTAAAAATATGAAATCGGACAAAAAAAAATTGACTAAACTTGAAGGGTTCTAAGTCTCAATAGACGAAAATGAGCAAAAAATATTTGACTCACAAAACACTTGTTTTTTGGTATTTGAGGGTTATTAATATCGCTTATCAATAATAAGTAAGAAATAATATGAAATCAGACAAAAAAAAATTGATTAAACTTGAAAGGTTCTTAGTCCCAAAAGACGAAACTGCTCAAAAAATATTTGTTTTTTGGTATTTGAGGGTTATTAATATCGCTTATCAATTATAAGATAGTAATAATACGAAATCGGACAAAAAAAAATGACTAAACTTGAAGGGTTCTTAGTCTCAATAGACAAAAATGTGCAAAAAATATTTGACTCACAAAACACTTGTTTTTTGGTATTTGAGGGTTATTAATATCGCTTATCAATAATAAGTAAGTAATAATATGAAATCAGACAAAAAAAAATTGATTAAATTTGAAACGTTCTAAGTCTCAATAGACGAAAATGAGCAAAAAATATTTAACTCACAAAACACTTGTTTTTTGTTATTTGAGGGTTATTAATATCGCTTATCAATAATAAGTCAGATATAATATGAAATCAGACAAAAAAAAATTGATTAAACTTGAAAGGTTTAAGTCTCAATAGACGAAAATGCGCAAAAAATATTTAACTCACAAAACACTTGTTTTTAGTGATTTGAGGTTTATTTATATCGCTTATCAATAATAAGTAAGTAGGTATATTAAATCAGACAAAAAAAATTGAGTAAACTTGACAGGGTTTAAGTCTCAAAAGACAAAATGGCACGAAAAATATTAATTCACAAAACACTTGTTTTTTGTTATTTGAGGGTTATTAATATCGCTTATCAATAATAAGCTAGTAATAGTATGAAATCAGACAAAAAAATTTACTTAACTTGAAAGGTTTTGTGTCTCAATAGACGAAAATGCGCAAAAAATATTTAACTCACAAAACACTTGTTTTTAGTGATTTGAGCGTTATTTATATCGCTTATCAATAATAAGTAAGTATAATATGAAATCAGACAAAAAAAAATTCAATTAACTTGAAAGGGTTTAAGTCTCAATAGACGAAAATGCGCAAAAAATATTTTACTCACAAAACACTTGTTTTTAGTGATTTGCGGGTTAATAATAACGCTTATCAATAATAAGTAAGTAATAATATGAAATCAGACAAAAAAAATTGATTAAACTTGAAAGGTTCTTAGTCCCAAAAGACGAAACTGCTGAAAATATATTTAACTCACAAAACACTTGTTTTTTGGTATTTGAGGGTTATTAATATCGCTTATCAATAATAAGTAAGTAATAATATGAAATTAGACAAAAAAAAATGATTAAACTTGAAAGGTTCTTAGTTCCAAAAGACGAAAGCGCTCAAAAAATATTTAACTCACAAAACACTTGTTTTTAGTTATTTGAGGGTTATTAATATCGCTTATCAATAATAAGTAAGTAATAATATGAAATCAGACAAAAAAAATGATTTAACTTGAAAGGTTCTTAGTCCCAAAAGATAAAACTGCTCAAAAAATATTTAAGTCACAAAACACTTGTTTTTTGATATTTGAGGGTTATTTATATCACTTATCAATAATAAGTAAGAAATAATATGAAATCAGACAAAAAAATATGATTAAACTTGAAAGGTTCTTAGTCCCAAAAGACGAAACTGCAGAAAATATATTTAACTCACAAAACACTTGTTTTTTGGTATTTGAGGGTTATTTGTATCGCTTATCAATAATAAGTAAGTAATAATATGAAATCAGACAAAAAAAAATGAGTAAACTTGAAAAGGTTTAAGTCTCAATAGACGAAAATGCGCAAAAAATATTTAACTCACATAACACTTGTTTTTAGTGATTTGAGGTTTATTAATATCGCTTATCAATAATAAGTAAGTAGGTATAATAAATCAGACAAAAAAAATTGAGTAAACTTGACAGGGTTTAAGTCTCAATAGACAAAAATGCGCGAAAAATATTAATTCACAAAACACTTGTTTTTTGTTATTTGAGGGTAAATTATATCGCTTATCAATAATAAGTTAGTAATAATATGAAATCAGACAAAAAAAATTTACTTAACTTGAAAGGTTTTGTGTCTCAATAGACGAAAATGCGCAAAAAATATTTAACTCACAAAACACTTGTTTTTTGGTATTTGAGGGTTATTAATATCGCTTATCAATAATAAGTAAGTAATAATATGAAATCAGACAAAAAAAAATTGACATAACTTGAAAGGTTCTTAGTATCAATAGACGAAACTGCGCTAAAAATATTTTACTCACAAAACACTTGTTTTTTGGTATTTGAGGGTTATTTATATCGCTTATCAATAATAAGTAAGAAATAATATGAAATCAGACGAAAAAAAATTGATTAAACTTGAAAGGTTCTTAGTCCCAAAAGACGAAACTGCTGAAAATATATTTAACTCACAAAACACTTGTTTTTTGGTATTTGAGGGTTATTAATATCGCTTATCAATAATAAGTTAGTAATAATATGAAATCAGACAAAAAAAAATTGACCTAACTTGAAAGGTTCTTTGTATCAATAGACGAAACTGCGCAAAAAAATATTC